>CM042409.1:87500-397500 GCA_023634145.1 Thymallus thymallus
TTCTAAAATGGATTATACTGTTTTTTTCCCCTCATCAATCTACACACAATACCCCAAAATGACAAAGAAATATTCAGACCCTTTACTCAGTACTTTGTTGAAGCACCTTTGACGCTACAAGCTTGACACACCTGTATTTGGAGAGTTTCTCCCATTCTTCTCTGCAGATCCTCTCAAGCTCTGTCAGGTTGGATGGGGAGCTTCGCTGCACAGCTATTTTCAGGTCTCTCCAGAGATGTTCGATTGGGTTCAAGTCCGGACTCTGGCTGGGCCACTCAAGGACATTCAGAGACTTGTCCTGAAGCCACTCCTGCGTTGTCTTGGCTGTAGGCTTAGGGTCGTTGTCCTGTTGGAAGGTGAACCTTCACCCCAGTCTGAGGTCCTGAGAGCTCTGGAGCAGGTTTTCATCAAGGATGTCTCTGTACTTTGCTTCGTTCATCTTTCCCTCGATCCTGACTAGTCTCCCAGGATCACTGTAGAGATGGTGCCAGGTTTCCTCCAGATGTGACGCTTGGCATTCAGGCCAAAGAGTTCAATCTTGGTTTCATCAGACCAGAGAACCATGTTTCTCATGGTCTGAGAGTCTTGGCAAACTCCAAGCGGGCTGTCATGTGCCTTTTACTGAGGAGTGGCTTCCGTCTGGCCACTCTACAATAAAGGCCTGATTGGTAGAGTGCTGCAGAGATGGTTGTCCTTCTGGAAGGTTCTCCCATCTCCACAGAGGAACTATGGAGCTCTCTGAGTGACCATCAGGTTCTTGGTCACCTCCCTGACCAAAGCCCTTCTTCCCCGATTACTCAGGGACCTTCAATGCTGCAGAATGGTACCCTTCCCCATATCTGTGCCTCGACACAATCCTTTCTCGAAGCTATAAAGACAGGTGTACAGTGGGGAGAACAAGTATTTGATACACTGCCGATTTTGCAGGTTTTCCTACTTACAAAGCATGTAGAAGTCTGTAATTTTTATCATAGGTACTCTTCAACTGTGAGTGACGGAATCTAAAACAAAAATCCAGAAAAACACATTGTATGATTTTTAAGTAATTAATTTGCATTTTATTGCATGACATAAGTATTTGATACATCAGAAAAGCAGAACTTAATATTTGGTACAGAAGCCTTTGTTTGCAATTACAGAGATCATACGTTTCCTGTAGTTCTTGACCAGGTTTGCACACACTGCAGCAGGGATTTTGGCCCACTCCTCCATACAGACCTTCTCCAGATCCTTCAGGTTTCGGGGCTGTCGCTGGGCAATACGGACTTTCAGCTCCCTCCAAAGATTTTCTATTGGGTTCAGGTCTGGAGACTGGCTAGGCCACTCCAGGACCTTGAGATGCTTCTTACGGAGCCACTCCTTAGTTGCCCTGGCTGTGTGTTTCGGGTCGTTGTCATGCTGGAAGACCCAGCCACGACCCATCTTCAATGCTCTTACTGAGGGAAGGAGGTTGTTGGCCAAGATCTCGCGATACATGGTCCCATCCATCCTCCCCTCAATACAGTGCAGTCGTCCTGTCCCCTTTGCTGAAAAGCATCCCCAAAGAATGATGTTTCCACCTCCATGCTTCACGGTTGGGATGGTGTTCTTGGGGTTGTACTCATCCTTCTTCTTCCTCCAAACATGGCGAGTGGAGTTTAGACCAAAAAGCTCTATTTTTGTCTCATCAGACCACATGACCTTCTCCCATTCCTCCTCTGGATCATCCAGATGGTCATTGGCAAACTTCAGACGGGCCTTGACATGCGCTGGCTTGAGAAGGGGGACCTTGCGTGCGCTGCAGGATTTTAATCCATGACGGCGTAGTGTGTTACTAATGGTTTTCTTTGAGACTGTGGTCCCAGCTCTCTTCAGGTCATTGACCAGGTCCTGCCGTGTAGTTCTGGGCTGATCCCTCACCTTCGTCATCATCATTGATGCCCCACGAGGTGAGATCTTGCATGGTGCCCCAGACCAAGGGAGAGTGACCGTCATCTTGAATTTCTTCCATTTTCTAATAATTGCTCCAACAGTTGTTGCCTTCTCTATCCTTACCATAAGAACTACCTATCTCTATCCTTACCATAAGAACTACCTATCTCTACCTAAACCATAAGAACTACCTATCTCTATCTAAACCATAAGAACTACCTATCTCTAACTAAACCATAAGAACAACCTATCTCTACCTAAACCATAAGAACTACCTATCTCTATCCTTACCATAAGAACTACCTATCTCTATCCTTACCATAAGAACTACCTATCTCTACCTAAACCATAAGAACTACCTATCTCTACCCTTACCATAAGAACTACCTATCTCTACCTAAACCATAAGAACTACCTATCTCTACCTAAACCATAAGAACTACCTATCTCTATCCTTACCATAAGAACTACCTATCTCTACCTAAACCATAAGAACTACATATCTCTACCTAAACCATAAGAACTACCTATCTCTATCTAAACCATAAGAACTACCTATCTCTACCTAAACCATAAGAACTACCTATCTCTACCTAAACCATAAGAACTACCTATCTCTACCTAAACCATAAGAACTACCTATCTCTACCTAAACCATAAGAACTACCTATCTCTACCTAAACCATAAGAACTACCTATCTCTACCTAAACCATAAGAACTACCTATCTCTATCCTTACCATAAGAACTACCTATCTCTACCTAAACCATAAGAACTACATATCTCTACCTAAACCATAAGAACTACCTATCTCTACCTAAACCATAAGAACTACCTATCTCTATCTAAACCATAAGAACTACCTATCTCTACCTAAACCATAAGAACTACCTATCTCTATCTAAACCATAAGAACTACCTATCTCTATCCTTACCATAAGAACTACCTATCTCTACCTAAACCATAAGAACTACATATCTCTACCTAAACCATAAGAACTACATATCTCTATCCTTACCATAAGAACTACCTATCTCTACCTAAACCATAAGAACTACCTATCTCTACCTAAACCATAAGAACTACCTATCTCTATCTAAACCATAAGAACTACCTATCTCTACCTAAACCATAAGAACTACCTATCTCTACCTAAACCATAAGAACTACCTATCTCTACCTAAACCACAAGAACTACCTATCTCTATCTAAACCATAAGAACTACCTATCTCTACCTAAACCATAAGAACTACCTATCTCTACCTAAACCATAAGAACTACCTATCTCTACCTAAACCATAAGAACTACCTATCTCTACCTAAACCATAAGAACTACCTATCTCTACCTAAACCATAAGAACTACCTATCTCTACCTAAACCATAAGAACTACCTATCTCTATCCTTACCATAAGAACTACCTATCTCTACCTAAACCATAAGAACTACCTATCTCTATCCTTACCATAAGAACTACCTATCTCTATCTAAACCATAAGAACTACATATCTCTACCTAAACCATAAGAACTACATATCTCTACCTAAACCATAAGAACTACCTATCTCTATCCTTACCATAAGAACTACCTATCTCTACCTAAACCATAAGAACTACCTATCTCTACCTAAACCATAAGAACTACCTATCTCTATCCTTACCATAAGAACTACCTATCTCTACCTAAACCATAAGAACTACATATCTCTACCTAAACCATAAGAACTACCTATCTCTATCCTTACCATAAGAACTACCTATCTCTACCTAAACCATAAGAACTACCTATCTCTATCTAAACCATAAGAACTACCTATCTCTATCCTTACCATAAGAACTACCTATCTCTATCCTTACCATAAGAACTACCTATCTCTACCCTTACCATAAGAACTACCTATCTCTATCCTTACCATAAGAACTACCTATCTCTACCTAAACCATAAGAACTACCTATCTCTATCTAAACCATAAGAACTACCTATCTCTACCTAAACCATAAGAACTACCTATCTCTATCCTTACCATAAGAACTACCTATCTCTACCTAAACCATAAGAACTACCTATCTCTACCTAAACCATAAGAACTACCTATCTCTATCCTTACCATAAGAACTACCTATCTCTACCTAAACCATAAGAACTATGGTTTAGGTAGAGTGAAAACTATTTATCGACAGAAAAAGACAATTAAATACTTATTAAAACATTAATTTAAATATAAACATGTTGCTAAGGAGAGACTGACTTGTCTTATACTGATGCGTATGTTAAACTAATGGATTAGCTTTTTGGCACAATGCATCAACAGTACATAATACACACAACTATTCAAATAGACATCAATGGTGTAATCAGAGCACCTCTTTACTATAGGTTAGCTGTTAACACTAGAACAGTTATAATCATACACTATATACACATTCTCACACAGGACACAGGTCTTTTAGTCTGTTCATCACAGATTTAGATTTTTGTCAAACGATGAGAATTCTTCCAATATACTGAAAATAAGACTTGAGTGTCTAATGCTGATTTCATACATTTGTACAACACAAATGACTGAATCCATGGGGATATGTACTGCATTTCCAATACTTCAGAATGTACTGTAATGTCTAGATGGCAGTAGGACATGCAATATAGTGAGAAAACACACAAACCTGAATGCATGGAACGTTTGTTCTTTACAGTACTAGAGAAGGAACTTACACAGACCAGGCTGACTTCACTCACCATCTACCCTATTCTGCCTGGGTTGTGTCTGGGCATGTCCTGTCTCTTCATCTACCCTATTCTACCTGGGTTGTGTCTGGGCATGTCCTGTCTCTTCATCTACCCTATTCTACCTGGGTTGTGTCTGGGCATGTCCTGTCTCTTCATCTACCCTATTCTGCCTGGGTTGTGTCTGGGCATGTCCTGTCTCTTTATCTACCCTATTCTGCCTGGGTTGTGTCTGGGCATGTCCTGTCTCTTTATCTACCCTATTCTGCCTGGGTTGTGTCTGGGCATGTCCTGTCTCTTTATCTACCCTATTCTGCCTGGGTTGTGTCTGGGCATGTCCTGTCTCTTCATCTACCCTATTCTACCTGGGTTGTGTCTGGGCATGTCCTGTCTCTTGTTAGCTTCGTAGTTATACATTCACAGTGACAGGACAGACCTCAGCCCTCAGTCAAAGGGAAGAGGAGATACAAGGAACCTCTGGAGAACTAGTCAGGAAATAGAAAGAGATGTTATGTGTCTGGTGCTCCGTTCATGTGCTCCTCTGAAAATCAGAAACTCAGAGTAATCCTACTAAACGTTATTTTGGATGTTGGAAACTGTAATATCGATAATTCCATGAGAAAATAGCAACTCAAGTTTCCCAGTCATACAAGTAGCACATGAACACAGCAGTAGGGTAGTCAGTACGCCCTGTCTCTCTCGCTCTCTATCCTGGAGGACAGTAGTACCTTCCTAACCCCAATGCTACCTCTCTCAGGGGTCTGACATGTCCATAAAGTCATTCTCTGGTGGAGGGCCGCTCTGATACCAGCTGCAGGAAGAGTCTGAGCGTTTGATGCAGGCGTACTGTCTGGCCTGCTCCCCACTCAGATTGTTAACCAGCAGCCAGTCGGTCCAAAGACACTCATTGTCCGTAGTGGTGGAACAAGGTACTGAGTAGCAGGTGGTAATCTGGGGATAATGACAAGGGGTTATGAAGGGGTTAGGTTATGTTATGTTATAGTGGTAATCTGGGGATAATGACAAGGGGTTATGAAGGGGTTAGGTTATGTTATGTTATAGTGGTAATCTGGGGATAATGACAAGGGGTTCTGAAGGGGTTTGGGTTATGTTATGTTTTAGTGGCAATCTGGGGATAATGACAAGGGGTTATGAAGGGGTTTAGGTTATGTTATGTTATAGTGGTAATCTGGGGACAAAAACCAGGTTCTGGGGACAACAACCAGATTATAATGTTAATCTGGGGACAACAACCAGGTTATAGTGTTAATCTGGGGACAACAACCAGGTTATAGTGTTAATCTGGGGATAACAACCAGGTTATAGTGTCAATCTGGGGACAACAACCAGGTTATAGTGTCAATCTGGGGACAACAACCAGGTCATAGTGGCAATCTGGGGACAACAACCAGGTTATAGGGTTAATCTGGGGACAACAACCAGGTTATAGTGGCAATCTGGGGAGAAACACCAGGTTATAGTGGCAATCTGGGGACAACAACCAGGTTATAATGGCAATCTGGGGACAACAACCAGGTTATAGTGGCAATCTGGGGACAACAACCAGGTTATAATGGCAATCTGGGGATAATGGCAAGGGGTTATGAAGGGGTTTAGGTTATGTTATAGTGGTAATCTGGGGACAAAAACCAGGTTCTGGGGAAAACAACCAGGTTATAGTGTTAATCTGGGGACAAACACCAGGTTATAGTGTCAATCTGGGGACAAAAACCAGGTTATAGTGGCAATCTGGGGACAAAAACCAGGTTATAGTGGTAATCTGGGGACAACAAGAAGGGTTATAGTGTCAATCTGGGGACAACAGGAAGGGGTTCTGTTATAGCTGACTGTGAGAGAGAGAGAAACAGATAAAGACAGAGAGACATTCAGAACTCACTTTACAGTCACAGCCCATCTGGTATCTGTAGTTGAGGTTCTTCTTCTGCGATATGGACAGGTTTTCCCAGGGTTCTACCAGATCACACAGTCCAATAGACACCTTCCCATCAGTCCACATACTACCTGCAGGACAACATAGACACCTTCCCATCATTCCACATACTACCTGCAGGACAACATAGACACCTTCCCATCATTCCACATACTACCTGCAGGACAACATAAATTGGGTCAACATTGTAAACCAATGAAGGTACGGTATGTGTTGAAGTAAATGTACAGAGCCTTCAGAAAGTATTTTTACCCCTAATTTTATTCCACATGTTGTTGTTGTTACAGCCTGAATTCAAAATGGATTCACACAATACTCTATAATGACAAAGTGAAAACTTTTTTTAAATGTTAGCACATTTATTGAAAATAAAATACAGAAATGTCTAATTTACATAAGTATTCACATCCATGAGTCAATACATGTTACAATCACCTTTGGCAGTGATTACGTCTGTAAATCTTTCTGGGTAACTCTGTAAGAGCTTTGCACACTTGTATTGTACAATATATTTTTACATGTCATCAAGCTCTGTCAGGTTGGTTGATAATCTTGGCTAAACAGCCATTTTCAAGTCTTGCCATAGATTTTCAAACCAATTTAAGTCAAAACTGTAACTAAGCCACTCAGGAACATTCAATGTTGCCTAACTATAGTGTATAATTGCTTTTGTGTTTTAGGTTATTGTCCTGCTGGAAATGCACAGTGCTTCAACTATAAACTACATGTACCATACAAACCTGCTCCAACTATAATCTACATGTACCATACAAACCTGCTCCAACTATAATCTACATGTACCATACAAACCTGCTCCAACTATAATCTACATGTACCATACAAACCTGCTCCAACTATAATCTACATGTACCATACAAACCTGCTCCAACTATAATCTACATGTACCATACAAACCTGCTCCAACTATAATCTACATGTACCATACAAACCTGCTCCAACTATAATCTACATGTACCATACAAACCTGCTCCAACTATAATCTACATGTACCATACAAACCTGCTCCAACTATAATCTACATGTACCATACAAACCTGCTCCAACTATAATCTACATGTACCATACAAACCTGCTCCAACTATAATCTACATGTACCATACAAACCTGCTCCAACTATAATCTACATGTACCATACAAACCTGCTCCAACTATAATCTACATGTACCATACAAACCTGCTCCAACTATAATCTACATGTACCATACAAACCTGCTCCAACTATAATCTACATGTACCATACAAACCTGCTCCAACTATAATCTACATGTACCATACAAACCTGCTCCAACTATAATCTACATGTACCATACAAACTGAAGGGGAAATCGTTTCAGTGCATCTGTACCAAACATCATTTTGTACAGTGAAATACATTCCAGCTGTGAACAGTTTCAGTTAATGTTGAACCGACAATGACTACTATTATAGAAAGTAATACGCTACATGGTAATGTTGAACCGACAATGACTACTATTATAGAAAGTAATACGCTACATGGTAATGTTGAACCGACAATGACTACTATTATAGAAAGTAATACGCTACATGGTAATGTTGAACCGACAATGACTACTATTGTAGAGTCATTGGCCTCAGACTCCCACTAGAGGGGGTAGGAGAGCCACAATCAGGCCATAACATTAGTTAGTTATCCCCAATCAGAGACAGCTGTCTAGGGTTGTCTCTGATTGGGGATAGTATTTTGGCACCTCTCAGATCCACCTGTGTGTGGATCATTGTTTGTTGTGTTTTGTCTGCACTGCCAGCAGCGTCACAGTAAGTCACCGTTTGTAGTTTTGTTTTTCACTCTCCTTGTTTTATTTTGAATGCTTTGTGAGAACATCTCATTTAAAATAAAAAGGATGACACTTCACCAGTGTCCCTTTAATACTGACAATATTAGTTAGTTAGTAATGAGGCTATATACAGGGGTACAGGTTAGTAATGAGGCTATATACAGGGGGTACTGGTACTGAGATACATGTGCAGGGGTACAGGTTAGTAATGAGGCTATATACAGGGGGTAATGGTACTGAGATACATGTACAGGTTAGTAATGAGGCTATATACAGGGGGTACTGGTACTGAGATACATGTGCGGGGGTACAGGTTAGTAATGAGGCTATGTACAGGGGGTACTGGTACTGAGATACATTTGCAGGGGTACAGGTTAGTAATGAGGCTATATACAGGGGGTACTGAGATACATGTGCAGGGGTACAGGTTAGTAATGAGGCTATATACAGGGGTACAGGTTAGTAATGAGGCTATATACAGGGGGTACTGGTACTGAAATACATGTGCAGGGGTACAGGTTAGTAATGAGGCTATGTACAGGCTAGTAATGAGGCTATATACAGGGGGTACTGGTACTGAGATACATGTGCAGGGGTACAGGTTAGTAATGAGGCTATATACAGGGGGTACTGGTACTGAGATACATGTGCAGGGGTACAGGTTAGTAATGAGGCTATATACAGGGGGTACTGGTACTGAGATACATGTGCAGGGGTACAGGTTAGTAATGAGGCTATATACAGGGGGTACTGGTACTGTGATACATGTGCAGGGGTACAGGTTAGTAATGAGGCTATATACAGCGGGGACTGGTACTGAGATACATGTGCAGGGGTACAGGTTAGTAATGAGGCTATATAAAGGGGGTACTGGTACTGAGATACATGTGCAGGGGTACAGGTTAGTAATGAGGCTATATACAGGGGGTACTGGTATTGAGATACATGTGCAGGGGTACAGGTTAGTAATGAGGCTATATACAGGGGTTATGGTACTGAGATACATGTGCAGGGGTACAGGTTAGTAATGAGGCTATATACAGGGGGTACTGGTACTGAGATACATCTGCAGGGGTACAGGTTAGTAATGAGGCTATATACAGGGGTTCTGGTACTGAGATGCATGGGTACAGGTTAGTAATGAGGCTATATACAGGGGTACAGGTTAGTAATGAGGCTATATACAGGGGGTACTGGTACTGAGATACATGTGCAGGGGTACAGGTTAGTAATGAGGCTATATACAGGGGGTACTGGTACTGTGATACATGTGCAGGGGTACAGGTTAGTAATGAGGCTATATACAGCGGGGACTGGTACTGAGATACATGTGCAGGGGTACAGGTTAGTAATGAGGCTATATAAAGGGGGTACTGGTACTGAGATACATGTGCAGGGGTACAGGTTAGTAATGAGGCTATATACAGGGGGTACTGGTATTGAGATACATGTGCAGGGGTACAGGTTAGTAATGAGGCTATATACAGGGGGTACTGGTACTGAGATACATGTGCAGGGGTACAGGTTAGTAATGAGGCTATATACAGGGGGTACTGGTACTGAGATGCATGGGTACAGGTTAGTAATGAGGCTATATACAGGGGTACAGGTTAGTAATGAGGCTATATACAGGGGGTACTGGTACTGAGATACATGTGCAGGGGTACAGGTTAGTAATGAGGCTATATACAGGGGGTACTGGTACTGTGATACATGTGCAGGGGTACAGGTTAGTAATGAGGCTATATACAGCGGGGACTGGTACTGAGATACATGTGCAGGGGTACAGGTTAGTAATGAGGCTATATAAAGGGGGTACTGGTACTGAGATACATGTGCAGGGGTACAGGTTAGTAATGAGGCTATATACAGGGGGTACTGGTATTGAGATACATGTGCAGGGGTACAGGTTAGTAATGAGGCTATATACAGGGGGTACTGGTACTGAGATACATGTGCAGGGGTACAGGTTAGTAATGAGGCTATATACAGGGGGTACTGGTACTGAGATACATGTGCAGGGGTACAGGTTAGTAATGAGGCTATATACAGGGGGTACTGAGATACATGTGCAGGGGTACAGGTTAGTAATGAGGCTATATACAGGGGGTACTGGTACTGAGATACATGTGCAGGGGTACAGGTTAGTAATGAGGCTATATAAAGGGGGTACTGGTACTGAGATACATGTGCAGGGGTACAGGTTAGTAATGAGGCTATATACAGGGGGTACTGGTACTGAGATACATGTGCAGGGGTACAGGTTAGTAATGAGGCTATATACAGGGGGTACTGGTACTGAGATACATGTGCAGGGGTACAGGTTAGTAATGAGGCTATATACAGGGGGTACTGGTACTGAGATACATGTGCAGGGGTACAGGTTAGTAATGAGGCTATATACAGGGGGTACTGGTACTGAGATACATGTGCAGGGGTACAGGTTAGTAATGAGGCTATATACAGGGGGTACTGAGATACATGTGCAGGGGTACAGGTTAGTAATGAGGCTATATACAGGGGGTACTGGTACTGAGATACATGTGCAGGGGTACAGGTTAGTAATGAGGCTATATACAGGGGGTACTGGTACTGAGATACATGTGCAGGGGTACAGGTTAGTAATGAGGCTATATACAGGGGGTACTGGTACTGAGATACATGTGCAGGGGTACAGGCTAGTAATGAGGCTATATACAGGGGGTACTGGTACTGAGATACATGTGCAGGGGTACAGGTTAGTAATGAGGCTATATACAGGGGGTACTGGTACTGAGATACATGTGCAGGGGTACAGGTTAGTAATGAGGCTATATACAGGGGGTACTGGTACTGAGATACATGTGCAGGGGTACAGGTTAGTAATGAGGCTATATACAGGGGGTACTGGTACTGAGATGCATGTGCAGGGGTACAGGTTAGTAATGAGGCTATATACAGGGGGTACTGGTACTGAGATACATGTGCAGGGGTACAGGTTAGTAATGAGGCTATATACAGGGGGTACTGGTACTGAGATACATGTGCAGGGGTACAGGTTAGTAATGAGGCTATATACAGGGGGTACTGGTACTGAGATTCATGTGCAGGGGTACAGGTTAGTAATGAGGCTATATACAGGGGGTACTGGTACTGAGATACATGTGCAGGGGTACAGGTTAGTAATGAGGCTATATACAGGGGGTACTGGTACTGAGATACATGTGCAGGGGTACAGGTTAGTAATGAGGCTATATACAGGGGGTACTGGTACTGAGATACATGTGCAGGGGTACAGGTTAGTAATGAGGCTATATACAGGGGGTACTGGTACTGAGATACATGTGCAGGGGTACAGGTTAGTAATGAGGCTATATACAGGGGGTACTGGTACTGAGATACATGTGCAGGGGTACAGGTTAGTAATGAGGCTATATACAGGGGTACAGGCTAGTAATGAGGCTATATACAGGGGGTACTGGTACTGAGATACATGTGCAGGGGTACAGGTTAGTAATGAGGCTATATACAGGGGGTACTGGTACTGAGATACATGTGCAGGGTTACAGGTTAGTAATGAGGCTATATACAGGGGGTACTGGTACTGAGATACATGTGCAGGGTTACAGGTTAGTAATGAGGCTATATACAGGGGGTACTGGTACTGAGATACATGTGCAGGGGTACAGGTTAGTAATGAGGCTATATACAGGGGGTACTGGTACTGAGATACATGTGCAGGGGTACAGGTTAGTAATGAGGCTATATACAGGGGGTACTGGTACTGAGATACATGTGCAGGGGTACAGGTTAGTAATGAGGCTATATACAGGGGTACAGGTTAGTAATGAGGCTATATACACGGGGTACTGGTACTGAGATACATGTGCAGGGGTACAGGTTAGTAATGAAGCTATATACAGGGGGTACTGGTACTGAGATACATGTGCAGGGGTACAGGTTAGTAATGAGGCTATATACAGGGGGTACTGGTACTGAGATACATGTGCAGGGGTACAGGTTAGTAATGAGGCTATATACAGGGGGTACTGGTACTGAGATACATGTGCAGGGGTACAGGTTAGTAATGAGGCTATATACAGGGGTACAGGTTAGTAATGAGGCTATATACAGGGGGTACTGGTACTGAGATACATGTGCAGGGGTACAGGTTAGTAATGAGGCTCTATACAGGTGGTACTGGTACTGAGATACATGTGCAGGGGTACAGGTTAGTAATGAGGCTATATACAGGGGGTACTGGTACTGAGATACATGTGCAGGGGTACAGGTTAGTAATGAGGCTATATACAGGGGGTACTGGTACTGAGATACATGTGCAGGGGTACAGGTTAGTAATGAGGCTATATACAGGGGTACAGGTTAGTAATGAGGCTATATACAGGGGGTACTGGTACTGAGATACATGTGCAGGGGTACAGGTTAGTAATGAGGCTATATACAGGGGGTACTGGTACTGAGATACATGTGCAGGGGTACAGGTTAGTAATGAGGCTATATACAGGGGGTACTGGTACTGAGATACATGTGCAGGGGTACAGGTTAGTAATGAGGCTATATACAGGGGTTCTGGTACTGAGATACATGTGCAGGGGTACAGGTTAGTAATGAGGCTATATACAGGGGGTACTGGTACTGAGATACATGTGCAGGGGTACAGGTTAGTAATGAGGCTATATACAGGGGTACTGGTACTGAGATACATGTGCAGGGGTACAGGTTAGTAATGAGGCTATATACAGGGGTACTGGTACTGTGATACATGTGCAGGGGTACAGGTTAGTAATGAGGCTATATACAGGGGGTACTGGTACTGAGATACATGTGCAGGGGTACAGGTTAGTAATGAGGCTATATACAGGGGTTCTGGTACTGAGATACATGTGCAGGGGTACAGGTTAGTAATGAGGCTATATACAGGGGGTACTGGTACTGAGATGCATGTGCAGGGGTACAGGTTAGTAATGAGGCTATATACAGGGGTACAGGTTAGTAATGAGGCTATATACAGGGGTACTGGTACTGTGATACATGTGCAGGGGTACAGGTTAGTAATGAGGCTATATACAGGGGGTACTGGTACTGAGATACATGTGCAGGGGTACAGGTTAGTAATGAGGCTATATACAGGGGGTACTGGTACTGTGATACATGTGCAGGGGTACAGGTTAGTAATGAGGCTATATACAGGGGGTACTGGTACTGTGATACATGTGCAGGGGTACAGGTTAGTAATGAGGCTATATACAGGGGGTACTGGTACTGAGATACATGTGCAGGGGTACAGGTTAGTAATGAGGCTATATACAGGGGTACAGGTTAGTAATGAGGCTATATACAGGGGTACAGGTTAGTAATGAGGCTATATACAGGGGTACAGGTTAGTAATGAGGCTATATACAGGGGTACAGGTTAGTAATGAGGCTATATACAGGGGTACAGGTTAGTAATGAGGCTATATACAGGGGTACAGGTTAGTAATGAGGCTATATACAGGGGTACAGGTTAGTAATGAGGCTATATACAGGGGTACAGGTTAGTTGAGGTAATATGCACATATACAGTGAGGGAAACAATTATTTGATCCCCTGCTGATTTTGTTAGTTTGCCGACTGACAAAGAAATGATCAGTCTATAATATTAATGGTAGGTTTATTTGAACAGTGAGAGACAGAATATCAACAAACAACTCCAGAAGAACGCATGTCAAAAATGTTATGAATTGATTTGCATTTTAATGAGTGAAATAAGTATTTGACCCCTCTGCAAAACGTGACTTAGTACTTGGTGGCAAAACCCTTGTTGGCAATCAGAGGTCAGACGTTTCTCGTAGTTGGCCACCAGGTTTGCACACATCTCAGGAGGGATTTTGTCCCACTCCTCTTTGCAGATCTTCTCCAAGTCATTAAGGTTGATAAAGCTGTAGATACAGGACCAAGGTTCTAATGTTGATAAAGCTGTAGATACAGGACCAAGGTTCTAATGTTGATAAAGCTGTAGATACAGGACCAAGGTTCTAATGTTGATAAAGCTGTGGATACAGAACCAAGGTTCTAATGTAGATAAAGCTGTAGATACAGGACCAAGGTTCTAATGTAGATAAAGCTGTGGATACAGGACCAAGGTTCTAATGTAGATAAAGCTGTAGATACAGAACCAAGGTTCTAATGTAGATAAAGCTGTAGATACAGGACCAAGGTTCTAATGTTGATAAAGCTGTAGATACAGGACCAAGGTTCTAACGTTGATAAAGCTGTAGATACAGGACCAAGGTTCTAATGTAGATAAAGCTGTAGATACAGGACCAAGGTTCTAATGTTGATAAAGCTGTAGATACAGGACCAAGGTTCTAATGTTGATAAAGTTGTAGATACAGGACCAAGGTTCTAATGTAGATAAAGCTGTGGATACAGGACCAAGGTTCTAATGTTGATAAAGCTGTAGATACAGGACCAAGGTTCTAATGTTGATAAAGCTGTAGATACAGGACCAAGGTTCTAATGTTGATAAAGCTGTAGATACAGGACCAAGGTTCTAATGTTGATAAAGCTGTAGATACAGGACCAAGGTTCTAATGTAGATAAAGCTGTAGATACAGGACCAAGGTTCTAATGTTGATAAAGCTGTGGATACAGGACCAAGGTTCTACGGGACCCACCTTGATTAGTTTGATCTCATATTGGATCATCTTCAGGTAAGGAGAAGAGCTGTTGCTAGGAGACACAAGTTTTTCCCTGGAGATCTTTGCTCTGATCACTGAGAATCAAAGAGAGGATCTGATTATTCCATTCTACCCCCCGCTCCTTCACTCCACTCCACTCCACTCCACTCCACTCCACTCCACTCCACATTTTGTTATGTTAAAGCCTTATTCTAACATTGATTAAATAGAAATGTTTCCTCCTCAATCTAAAAGCAATGCCCCATAATGACAAAGTGAAAAATGTTTCCAAATGTATTAAAAATAAATGACAATAAATGGTTCCGTGGTCAAACGACCACCCCTTATCACTGTCAAACGCTCCCTAAAACACTTCAGTTAGCAGGTCTTTCTAATCGATCTGGCCCAGGTATCCTGGAAGGATATTGACCTCACCCCATCAGTAGATGATGCCTGGTTGTTCTTTAAAAGTGCTTTCCTCACCATCCTAAATAAGCATGCCCCTTTCAAAAAATTAAGACCTGAGAACAGATATAGCCCTTTGTTCACTCCAGACTTGATTGCCCTTGACCAACACAAAAACATCCTGTGGTGTACTGCATTAGCATCGAATAGCCCCCTCGATCTGCAACTTTTCAGGGAAGTCAGAAACCAATATACACAGTGAGTTAGAAAAGGAAAGGCTAGCTTTTTCAAACAGAATTTTGCACTAATTCTAAAAAGTTCTGGGACACTGTAAAGTCCATGGAGAACAAGAGCATCTCCTCCCAGCTGCCCACTGCATTGAGGCTAGGAAACACTGTCACCACCGATAAATCTACGATAATCAAGAATTTTAATAAGCATTTTGCTATGGCTGGCCTTGCTTTTCACCTGGCTACCTCTACCCCGGCCAACAGCTCTGCACCCCCCGAAGCAACTTGCCCAAGCTCCCCCCCCCCGCTTCTCCTTCACCCAAATCCAGACAGCTGATGTTCTGAAAGAGCTGCAAAATCTGGACCCCTACAAATCTGCTAGGCTAGACAATCTGTACCCTTTCTTTCTAAAATTATCCGCCGCAATTGTTGCAGCCCCTATTACCAGCCGGTTCAACCTCTCTTTCGTATCGTCTGAGATCCCTAGAGATTGGAAAGCTGCCGTGGTCATCCCCTTCTTCAAAGTGGAAGACACTCTAGACCCAAACTGTTACAGACCTATATCCATCCTGCCCTGCCTTTCTAAAGTCTTCGAAAGCCAAGTTAACAAACAGATCACTGACCATTTCGAATCCCACCGTACCTTCTCTGCTATGCAATCTGGTTTCCGAGCTGGTCATGGGTGCACCTCAGCCACGCTCAAGGTCCTAAATGATATCATAACCGCCATCGATAAAAGACAGTACTGTGCAGCCGTCTTCCTCGACCTGGCCAAGGCTTTCGACTCTGTCAATCACTGCATTCTTATCGGCAGACTCAACAGCCTTGGTTTCTCATGTGACTGCCTCACCTGGTTCACCAACTACTTCTCAGACAGAGTTCAGTGTGTCAAATCGGAGGGCCTGTTGTCCGGTCCTCTTTCAGCCTCTATAGGTGGGCCACAGGGTTCAATTCTTGGGCCGACTCTATTCTCTGTATATATCAATGATGTCGCTCTCGCTGCTGGTGACTCTCTGATCCATCTCTACGCAGACGACACCATTCTCTATACATCTGGCCACTCTTTGGACACTGTGTTAACAAACCTTCAAACAAGCTTCAATGCCATACAACACTCCTTCCGTGGCCTCCAACTGCTCTTAAATGCTAGTAAGACTAAATGCATGCTCTTCAATCGAATGCTGCCAGCACCCGCCCACCGGACTATCATCACTACTCTCAACGGGTCTGACTTAGAATATGTGGACACCTACAAATACCTAGGTGTCTGGTTAGACTGTAAACTCTCGTTCCAGACTCACATTAAGCATCGCCAATCCAAAATTAAATCTAGAATCGGCTTCCTATTTCACAACAAAGCCTCCTTCACTCATGCTGCCAAACTTGCCCTCGTAAAACTGACTATCCTACCGATCCTTGACTTCGGCGATGTCATTTACAAAATAACCTCCAACACTCTACTCATCAAATTGGATGTAGTCTATCACAGTGCCATCCGTTTTGTTACCAAAGCCCCATATACTACCCACCACTGCAACCTGTATGCTCTCGTCGGCTGGCCCTCACTACATATTCGTCGCCAAACCCGCTGACTCCAGGTCATCTATAAGTCTTTACTAGGTAAATCCCCGCCTTATCTCAGCTCGCTTGTCACCATAGCAACACCCACCTGTAGCATGCGCTCCAGCAGGTATATTTCACTGGTCATCACCAAAGCCAAGACCTCCTTTGGCCACCATTCCTTCCAGTTCTCTGCTACCAATGACTGGAACGAATTGCAAAAATCATTGAAGCTGGAGACTACCATCTCCCTCAATAACGTTAAGCATCAGCTGTCAGAGCTGCTTATCGATCACTGCACCTGTATACAGCCCTTCTGTAAATAGTCCATCCTACTATCTCATCCCCATACTGTTATTTTTGCTCATTTACACTCCAGTATCTCTATTTGCACATCATCTGCACATCTATCAGTCCAGTGTTAATGCTAAATTGTAATTATTTCACCACTATGGCCTATTTATTGTCCTACCTTCCTAATCTTACTACATTTGCACTCTGTATATAGATTTTCTATTGTGTTATTGACTACGTTTGTTTACTGTGTAACTCTGTGTTGTTTTTGTCGCACTGCTTTGCTTTGTCTTGGCCAGGCCACAGTTGTAAATGAGAACTAGTTCTCAACTGGCCTACCTGGTTAAATAAAGGTGAAATAAAACCTACCTGGTTAAATAAAGGTGAAATAAAACCTACCTGGTTAAATAAAGGTGAAATAAAACCTACCTGGTTAAATAAAGGTGAAATAAAACCTACCTGGTTAAATAAAGGTGAAATAAAACCTACCTGGTTAAGTAAAGGTGAAATACATTTTTTCTTTAATAAAAAAAATGTGATCCTTGATATGTTTCTACAACTTTTTTATTTCACCTTTATTTAACCAGGTAAGACAGTTGAGAACTAGTTCTCATTTACAACTGCGACCTAGTCAAGATAAAGCATTCCTCCTGTGGAGTCCACCTGTGGTAAATTCAAATGATTGGACATGATTTGGAAAGGCCACACACCTGTCTATATAAGGTCCCACAGTTGACAATGCATGTCAGAGCATAAAACAAGTCATGAGGTCGAAGGAATTGTCCGTAGAGCTCTGAGAAAGGATTGTGTCGAGGCACAGATCTGGGGAAGGGAACCAAAACATTTCTGCTGCATTGAAGGTCCCCAAGAACACAGTGGCCTCATCATTCTGAAATGAAAGAAGAACCACCAAGACTCTTCCTAGAGCTGGCCGCCCGGCCAAATTGAGTAATCTGGGAAGAAGGGCCTTGGTCAGGGAGGTGACCAAGAACCTGATGGTCACTCAGAGAGCTCCATAGTTCCTCTGTGGAGATGGGAGAACCTTCCAGAAAGTACAAGGCAAATGACAGCCCGCTTGGAGATTGCCAAAAGGCATCTAAGCACCATCAGACAGAGGAACCAGATTCTCTGGTCTGATGAATTTACACAGGTAGTTCTCTGCAAAGTCAAAGCACAATGGTCTCCTCTTTCAGCAGATTCTCTTTTATTCTCTCATTTTGGAGTAAACGTCTGATCAAGGTTCTGAATTGTTCCATTCAAGAAGCGCTTCTGCTTTTTTTCCTTGTTCCTCGTAACTTTGTCCTTTTTCTCTGTTCCTCTACTGTTGTCTTCACGTTCATAGAATCTAGTGATGTTCTCTTCTGTTACTGTGTTAATTACACTGCTTTTTCCTGGAGTATTGAAGACGTGTCGGCCTGTTTTAATTTGCCCTCTTTGCTTTTGCTGAAAATCCTAATGATCTGTTTGTGGCTTTGACCAGGCAGGACTTTCTCAGGATGTTGCTGCTGAACATTGTTTGTCTTTGGCACTGCACATTTTTTGATACTTTTGCTTTAATTCTGCAATGATGGCATTTTGAAACAATAAAATCCTTCTCAAGTTCTTCGGAGTTCCCTTCGTTTGCTATTTTGTCTTTGTCTTTGGGGAATCTTGTCTCTCCATTTTCTTCATCAGTCGATCATACCTTGTTTTGTATTTCTCAGCTTTCCGCAAAGCATGATCAAGTTTGACATTTGTCATGCAAAGATCTCTGTATGTCTTTATACAACCTCTTCCAACATTTTTTCCTTCCAGCAAGTATTTAACTTCTCCTTCCTGTTGCAGACGATGAGTTCTCTTTAAAGTGTCTTCTATTCCATTGGTTGCATTTCCATTGCCTTCTCTTGCTTCTTGTTCTCTCTTTGTAAGATCAAAGATAGACTTCTCTTTTTCTTCCAGTATCTCTGTCTTTTTGCAGATGTTCCTGGTATCGTATGTTTCTATGTCTGTAACCTCTGTGCTGTTTTATGTGGCATCTAATTGAAACAAAGAAAAATACTACTTAAGTTTAACTTGGAGCGTTTTCTAGATTAAATTAATTAAAAAAAAATAATAATACAAATAAGTAATAATGTATTTTTGTCATTTCCACCACAGTTAAGTGATGGAAATGACTGCGATGGAAATGACTGTGATGGAAATGACGCTAATACAGTTTTTTGGAGAAAAATGACAGACTGCTTAGCATGCTTTGGCTAGTATTACAGCTAGTATATAGTTTACACTAAATGCATAAAATATTTTTAAAAATTCAAAATGTACCTACATTTTTCTACAACTTCTGGACATCACATCTGGAACAACTGTCCGCTGCAGCCATGTACTTCAGTGTACCAATACGTTTCCATGGTAACTGAATTAACGTTATTAAGTGGTGGAAATGACACCACTACCAAAAGACAAGTATATTTTCTCTAGTAGATAAGATTATATAATGTGTAATTATTAATGTTTTCTCACACCCACTTCACTTGATATACAACCTGTATATCAAGTGTATAGTGTACAGTGTATAGTGTACAGTTTATTGAATAGTATAGTGTACAGTTTATACATAGGACAAGCCTCATCCTGGTTACGTGTCGTCATTTCCGTTTTGAGCGTTTGGTTTGTCTCTGAGCTGCTGTTTGTTACTTCTTGGCTACCTGCCAAGTTTTACGTTTTTATAACTGTTTAAATCTATTTTGATTTAACACATTTTTCCAACGTCTTAATTATTTTTTTTCTACGTTTTTGTATTATAATTTATTTAATTTTTTCATTCAACTTTTTTATCCCGGACGCTTTATCTGGACATGGTTCTACAGGACTTCCATCAGCCGAAGCTAAGTAGTAACATTATTAACACTATGTCATCTGACGTTAACTGCAGTCACTGTATTCATCACATACAGGAAAACTATCACCTTATGGTGAGGACAGCCTCGCTGGAAGCCCAGCTTCAGACGCCATCGTTAGGCAAGGACAGTATAAGTGTAGGAAAGGATGAAACAGCATCTGTGCCTCCAGTAAGTACAGATAGTAGTATAAATCCCCTCCACAGTCCCCACCAGTAAGTACAGTTACTAGTATAAATCCCCTCCACAGTCCCCACCAGTAAGTACAGATAGTAGTATAAATCCCCTCCACAGTCCCCACCAGTAAGTACAGTTACTAGTATAAATCCCCTCCACAGTCCCCACCAGTAAGTACAGTTACTAGTATAAATCCCCTCCACAGTCCCCACCAGTAAGTACAGTTACTAGTATAAATCCCCTCCACAGTCCCCACCAGTAAGTACAGATAGTAGTATAAATCCCCTCCACAGTCCCCACCAGTAAGTACAGTTACTAGTATAAATCCCCTCCACAGTCCCCACCAGTAAGTACAGATAGTAGTATAAATCCCCTCCACAGTCCCCACCAGTAAGTACAGTTACTAGTATAAATCCCCTCCACAGTCCCCACCAGTAAGTACAGTTACTAGTATAAATCCCCTCCACAGTCCCCACCAGTAAGTACAGTTACTAGTATAAATCCCCTCCACAGTCCCCACCAGTAAGTACAGTTACTAGTATAAATCCCCTCCACAGTCCCCACCAGTAAGTACAGTTACTAGTATAAATCCCCTCCACAGTCCCCACCAGTAAGTACAGTTACTAGTATAAATCCCCTCCACAGTCCCCACCAGTAAGTACAGTTACTAGTATAAATCCCCTCCACAGTCCCCACCAGTAAGTACAGTTACTAGTATAAATCCCCTCCACAGTCCCCACCAGTAAGTACAGATACTAGTATAAATCCCCTCCACAGTCCCCACCAGTAAGTACAGTTACTAGTATAAATCCCCTCCACAGTCCCCACCAGTAAGTACAGTTACTAGTATAAATCCCCTCCACAGTCCCCACCAGTAAGTACAGTTACTAGTATAAATCCCCTCCACAGTCCCCACCAGTAAGTACAGTTACTAGTATAAATCCCCTCCACAGTCCCCACCAGTAAGTACAGTTACTAGTATAAATCCCCTCCACAGTCCCCACCAGTAAGTACAGATAGTAGTATAAATCCCCTCCACAGTCCCCACCAGTAAGTACAGATAGTAGTATAAATCCCCTCCACAGTCCCCACCAGTAAGTACAGTTACTAGTATAAATCCCCTCCACAGTCCCCACCAGTAAGTACAGTTACTAGTAAAAATCCCCTCCACAGTCCACGCAGCCGGACATTTTTCTCAGGGCTTCTGGAAAGAAATGCAGTCGGCATGTTCAACCGGTGTCGCTCATTCAGCCGACAGAAACTTTCAACCCGTTCTCCCCATTAAGCAACGAGTCGGAGCCAGAGACTTCTCAGGTCTCTCCTCCACCCGTTACGGGGTCTGAACCACCGAAGCCTCCTACCATTAGCTCTGACAAATTGAAAACCCTAGTCATTGGCGACTCCATTACCCGCAATATTAGATTTAAGAATCATCCAGCGATTATACACTGTTTACCAGGGTGCAGGGCTACCGACGTAAAGGCTAATCTAAAGATGGTGCTGGCTAAAAATAAATGTGGCGAGTGTAGAGAATATAGAGATATTGTTATCCTCGTCGGCACCAACGATGTTAGGATGAAACAGTCAGAGGTCACCAAGCACAACATAGCTTCTGTGTGTAAATTAGCTAGAAAGATGTGTCGGCATCGAGTAATTGTCTCTGGCCCCCTCCCAGTTAGGGGGAGTGATGAGCTCTACAGCAGAGTCTCACAACTCAATCGCTGGTTGAAAACTGTTTTTTGCCCCTCCCAAAGGATAGAATTTGTAGACAATTGGCCCTCTTTCTGGGACTCACCCACGAACAGGACCAAGCCTGGCCTGCTGAGGAGTGACGGACTCCATCCTAGCTGGAGGGGTGCTCTTATTTTATCTATGAACATAGACGAGGCTCTAACTCCTCTAGCTCCACTATGAGATAGGGAGCAGGCTGTTAGCCAGCCTGCCAGTTTAGTGGAGTCTGCCACTAGCATAGTCAGTGTAGTCAGCTCAGTTAGCCCCATTGAGACCGTGTCTGTGCCTCGATCTAGGTTGCGCAAACCTAAACATGGCGGTGTTCGCCTTAGTAATCTCACTGGAATATAGACCTCCTCCATTCCTGTCATTATTGAAAGAGGTTGTGATATCTCACTTCTTAAAATAGGGTTACTTAATGTTAGATCCCTCACTTCCAAGGCAGTTATAGTCAATGAACTAATCACTGACCATAATCTTGATGTGATTGGCCTGACTGAAACATGGCTTAAGCCTGATGAATTTACTGTGTTAAACGAGGCCTCTCCTCCTGGTTACACTAGTGACCATGTCCCCCGCGCATCCCGCAAAGGCGGAGGTGTTGCTAACATTTACGATAGCAAATTTCAATTTACCCCCCAAAAAAGGACAGCGTTTTCATCTTTTGAGCTTCTAGTCATGGAATCTAAGCAGCCCACTCAATCACTTTTTATAGCTACTGTTTACAGGCCTCCTGGGCCTTATACAGAGTTCCTTACTGAGTTCTCTGAATTCCTATCAGACCTTGTAGTCATGGCAGATAATATTCTAATTTTTGGTGACTTTTTAACATTCACATGGAAAAGTCCACAGATCCACAACAAAAGGCTTTCGGCGCCATCATCGACTCAGTGGGTTTTGACCAACATGTCTCCGGACCTACTCATTGCCACAATCATACACTGAATCTAGTTCTGTCCCGTGGAATAAATATTGTGGATCTAAATGTTTTTCCTCATAATCCTGGACTATCGGACCACCATTTTATTTCGTTTGCAATCGCAACAAATAATCTGCTTAGACCCCAACCAAGGATCATCAAAAGCTGTGATATAAATTCTCTGACAACCCAAAGATTCCTAGATGCTCTTCCAGACTCCCTCCACCTATCCAAGGACGTCGGAGTACAAAAATCAGTTAACAATCAAACTGAGGATCTAAATTTAACCTTGCGTAATACCCTAGATGTAGTCGCACCCCTAAAAACAAAAAACATTTGCCAAAAGAAACTAGCTCTCAGGTACACAGAAAATACCCGAGCTCTGAAGCAAGCTTCCAGAAAACTGGAATGGAAATGGCGCTCCATCAAACTGGAAGTCTTCCTACTAGCTTGGAAAGAAAGTACAGTGCAATATGGAAGAGTCCTCACTGCTGCTCCATCATCCTATTTTTCCAACCTAATTGAGGAGAATAAGAATAATCCTAAATTTCTATTTGATACTGTTGCAAAGCTAACTAAAAAGCAGCATTCCCCAAGAGAGGATGCCTTTCACTTCAGCAGCGATGAATTCATGAACTTCTTCAACGAAAAGATCTTTATCATTAGAAAGCAAATTACAGACTCCTTTTTGAATCTGCATATTTCCCCAAAGCTCAGCTGTCCTGAGTCTGACAGAACTGCCAGGACCTCGGATCAATGGAGACACTCAAGTGTTTTAATCCTATATCTCTTGACACATTCATGAAAATTGTCATGGCCTCTAAACCTTCAACCTGCATACTGGACCCTATTCCAACTAAACTACTGAAAGAGCTACTTCCTGTGCTCGGCCCTCCTATGCTGAACATAATAAATGGCTCCCTCTCCACCGGATGTGTACCAAACTCTCTAAAAGTGGCAGTAATAAAGCCTCTCTTGAAAAAGCCAAGCCTTGACCCAGAAAATGTAAAAAACTATCGGCCTATATCGAATCTCCCATTCTCTCAAAAATCTTAAAAGCTGTTGCCCAGCAACTCACTGCCTTCCTGAAGACAAATAATGTATACGAAACACTTCAGTCTGGTTTTAGACCCTATCATAGCACTGAGACTGCACTTGTGAAAGTGGTAAACAACCTTTTAATGGCGTCAGACCAGGGCTCTGCATCTGTCCTCGTGCTCTTAGACCTTAGTGCTGCTTTTGACACCATCGACCATCATATTCTTTTGGAGAGATTGGAAACCTTAATTGGTCTACACGGACAAGTTCTTGCCTGGTTTAGATCTTATTTGTCAGAGAGATATCAGTTTGTGTCCGTGGATGGTTTGTCCTCTGACAAATCAATTGTAAGTTTCGGTGTTCCTCAAGGTTCCGTTTTGGGGCTATATTTCACTATATATTTTACCCCTTGGTGATGTCATTCGGAAACATAATGTTAACTTCCATTGCTATGCGGACGACACACAGCTGTACATTTCGATGAAACATGGTGATGCACCAAAATTGCCTGCCCTGGAAGCCTGTGTTTCAGACATAAGGAAGTGGATGGCGGCAAATTTTTTTACTTTTAAATTCTGACAAAACAGAGATGCTAGTTCTAGGTCCCAAGAAACAAAGAGATCTGCTTTTGGATCTGACAATTAATCTTGATGGTTGTACAGTCGTCTCCCAAAAAACTGTGAAGGACCTTGGCATTACTCTGGACCCTGATCTCTCTTTTAATGAACATATCAAGAATATTTCAAGGATAGCTTTTTTCCATCTTCGTAACATTGCAAAAATCAGACATTTTTTGTCCAAAAATGATGCGGAAAAGCTAATCCATGCTTTTGTCACTTCTAGATTAGATTACTGCAATGCTCTACTCTCCGGCTACCCGGATAAAGCACTAAATAAACTTCAATTAGTGCTAAACACGGCTGCTAGAATCCTGACTAGAACCAAAAGATTTGATCATATTACTCCTGTGCTAGCCTCTCTACACTGGCTTCCTGTTAAGGCTAGGGCTGATTTCAAGGTTTTACTGCTAACCTACAAAGCATTACATGGGCTTGCTCCTACTTATCTCTCAGATTTGGTCCTGCCGTACATTTTTTATTTATTTTTATTTCACCTTTATTTAACCAGGTAGGTCAGTTGAGAACAAGTTCTCATTTGCAACTGCGACCTGGCCAAGACAAAGCAAAGCAGTGTGACAAATAACAACACAGAGTTACACATTAAACAAACAGTCAAAAACACAATAGAAAATCTATATACAGAGTGCAAAATGTAGTGCAAAAATGCAGTAAGGTTAAGAGGTACCTACACGTACGCTCCGGTCACAAGACGCAGGCCTCCTTATTGTCCCTAGAATCTCTAAGCAAACAGGTGGAGGAAGGGCTTTCTCCTATAGAGCTCCATTTTTATGGAATGGTCTGCCTATCCATGTGAGAGACGCAGACTCTGTCTCAATCTTTAAGTCTTTACTGAAGACTCACCTCTTCAGTATGTCCTATGATTGAGTGTAGTCTGGCCCAGGGGTGCAAGGGTGAACAGCAAGGCTCTGGAGCGACGAACCACCCTTGCTGTCTCTGCCTGGCCGGTTCCTGTCTCTCCATTGGGATTCTCTGCCTCTGACCCTATTACGGGGGCTGAGTCACTGGCTTACTGGTGCTTTCCATGCCATTCCTAGGAGGGGTGCGTCACTTCCTGTCCGGTTTGTCGCCCCCTCTGGCTTGTGCAGTGGAGGGGATCTTTTCGTGGACTATACTCAGCCTTGTCTCAGGGTAGTAAGTTGGTGGTTGTTGATATCCCCCTATTGGTGTAGGGGCTGTGCTTGGCAGAGTGGGTGAGGTTATATCCTGCCTGGTTTGGCCCTGTCCGGGGGTATTGTCTGGGTATTGTCGGAGGGGGCCACAGTGTCTCCTGACCCCCCTGTCTCAGCCTCCAGTATCTATGCTGCAATAGTCTATGTGCCGGGGGGCTAGGGTCAGTTTGTTAAATCTGATGTTATTATCCAGTGTCTTGTGTGAATTTAAGTATGCTCCCTCTAATTCGCTCTCTCTCCCACTCTACCTCCTCTCCCGGAGGACCTGAGCCTACCCGGAGGACCATGCTTCAGGACCACCTGTCCTGATGACTCCTAGCTGCCCCCAGTCCACCTGGTTGTGCTGCTGCACCGGTTTCAACTCCTCTGCCTGCGGTTATGGAACCCTGACCTGTTCATTGGACGTGCCACCCTGTCCCAGACCTGCTGTTTTCACCTCACTCTCGCTCTATTGCACTGAAAAACCAAGTGACATTCACTGCTGATGTATTTACCTGTTGCAACCTCCACAACTACTTTTATTATTATTTGACCCTGCTGGTCATCTATGAACATTTGAACATCTTGGAGAAAGAACTGGCCTTAATGGCCATAAATTGTTTTAATCTCCACCCGGCACAGCCAGAAGAGGACTGGCCACCCCTCAGAGCCTGGTTCCTCTCTAGGTTTCTTCCTAGGTTTTGCCTTTCGAGGGAGTTTTTCCCTAGGCACCGTGCTTCTACATCTGCATTGCTTGCTGTTTGGGGTTTTAGGCTGGGTTTCTGTATAGCACTTTGTGACATCGGCTGATGTAAAAAGCGCTTTATAAATACATTTTGATTGATTAACCCCCCACACCCACTTCACTTGATATACAACCTGATTAACCCCCCACACCCACTTCACTTGATATACAACCTGATTAACCCCCCACACCCACTTCACTGGACTTTCGGATTTGTTTTTATTTTGGATCCCCATTAGTTGTTGCCAAGGCAGCAGCTACTCTTCCTGGGGTTTATTATGGATCCCCATTAGTTGTTGCCAAGGCAGCAGCTACTCTTCCTGGGGTCCCACAAATTAAGGCAGTTATAAAAAATGTTAAACATTACAATACATTCACAACAGATTTCACAACACATTAACTGTGTGCCCTCAGACTCCTAATCCACTACCACATATCTATATCACAAAATCAATGTGTACGTGTGTGTATAGTGCATATGTTATAGTGTGCTTGTATGCAAGTGTATGTGCCAATGTTTGCATTGCTTCACTCTCCCCGCTGTTCCATAAGGTATTTTTATCTGTTTTTTTTTAAACTAATTTAACTGCTTGCGTGTGAGGGAATGAGTGTAGCGAGTGGTGGAAGCAGGCGCAGGGAGGCTGGATACGTTTTCGTATAGTAAACGTTTTAATTACTTTTCATACGAGACAAAACAAGGAAAACACATCACACACAGAGTACTTCCTACACGAAACAATCACCGACAAAAACCAGGGGGGAGCAGAGGGAATAAGACTAACATACAATTAGTGAAATGGGAACCAGGTGTGAATGGAACTGGACAAACGAAACTGTGTAGTGGATCGGTGGTGGCTAGTACTCGGGTGACATCGACCTTCTTCGTCCGCCCGCCCCAGGGGAGGGAGCAACTTCGGCCGAAGTCGTGACAGTACCCCCCCCCCTTTACGCGATGGGACTCAGAAGGGAGGGATCTAGAATGTCCTCCACCGGTACCCAGCATCTCTCGTCTTGAGTCCGGGATTGCTCGGACAGCATACGCCGGGCCCCCTCGATGTCCAGCGGGGGCGGAGGGACCTCCAGAACCTCATGTCCTTGGAGTGGAGCCACCACCGGCCTGAGGAGAGACACATGGAACGAGGTGTTAATACGGTAGTCAGGCGGAAGTTGTAGCCTGTAACACACCTCGTTCAGTCTCCTCAGGACTTTGAACGGCCCCACAAACCGCGGGCCCAGTTTCCAGCAGGGCAGGCGGAGGGGGAGGTTTCGGGTCGAGAGCCAGACCCGGTCCCCCGGTGCGTACACCGGGGCCTCACTGCGGTGGCGGTCGGCGCTCGCCTTATGTCGCCTCACGGCTCGTTGCAGGTGCACGTGGGCGGCATTCCATGTCTCCTCCGAGAGCTTAAAACAGTCATCCACCGCAGGAGCCTCGGTCTGGCTCGGGTGCCACGGTGCCAGAACCGGCTGGTAACCTAGGACGCATTGAAACGGCGTTAGGTTAGTGGAGGAGTGGCGGAGTGAGTTCTGGGCCATCTCAGCCCAGGGAATGAACGCCGCCCACTCCCCCGGCCGGTCCTGGCACCTCGACTCCCGGGGGACCTGTCCAGCCGTGTGTCCTCGGCGGCCACAGCTGGTGCAGGAAAGGACCCCCCCTCGGGCCTCCCTGAGCGCAGCACCTCCCAGCTCCATAGGTGTTGGAGCGGAAGGTGGGGTTGACGGACCCTGATCGGGACGCCCTCGGGTGGCCAGCAGGTTATCCAGTCTGATGGACATGTCCACCAGCTGGTCAGGGTGAGGGTAGCATCCCTGCAGGCCAGCTCCCGACGGACGTCCTCCCAGAGACTACATCGGTAATGGTCGATCAGGGCCCTGTCATTCCACCCTGCGCTCGCAGCCAGGGTCCGGAAATCCAGAGAAAAATCCTAGGCGCTCCTCGTCCCCTGCCGCAGATGGAACAGGCGTTCACCCGCCGATCTCCCCTCAGGCGGATGATCGAACACCGCCCGAAACCGGCGAGTGAACTCCCCGTAGTGGTCCAACGCTGCGTCCTCCTCGAACCAGATTGCGTTGGCCCACTCCAGGGCTTTTCCATCCAGGCAGGAGACGAGGGCCGACACTCTCTCGCGTCCCGAGGTAGCCGGGTGAACGGTCGCCAGGTATAGCTGGAGCAGGAAACCCTGGCAACCGGTCGCTCCACCATCGTACGCCCTCGGGAGCGAGAGCCGAATCCCACTGGGACCAGGGACAGGAGGAGCACTCAACGGAGCTGGTGGAGGAACTGGTGGAGGTGTGGTTGGTCCCACCTGTCCCCAACGCTCCATCGTCACCAGCACTCGATCCATGGCTGTACCCAGACGCTGCAGCATGTCCTCGTGCTGTTGTACACGCTCCTCCACTTGGGCATGAGCGCTGGGCTCACCTGCTGCTTCCATATGTTCGGGTCGGTGATTCTGTGAGGGAATGAGTGTAGCGAGTGGTGGAAGCAGGCGCAGGGAGGCTGGATACGTTTTCGTATAGTAAACGTTTTAATTACTTTTCATACGAGACAAAACAAGGAAAACACGTCACACACAGACATGGCGTGATTTACTGGGTGTGGAATAGAGTTCCATGTATTCATGCATATTATTAATGTTAGCTCTCTGGGTACGTCCAAGGACCAGCCGTGCTGCTCTGTTCTGAGAAAATTGCAATTTTCCTAAGTCCCTCTTTGTGTCATCTGACAGCACGACTGAACAGTAGTCCAGGTGCAGTAGTCCAGGTGCAGTAGTCCAGGTGCAGTAGTCCAGGTGCAGTAGTCCAGGTGCAGTAGCCCAGGAAATGTTTTGTGTTATTACAGACATTCAGGAAGAACTATTGGATATCAGAGCGGCGGTAACTCATCCAGCACTACCAGCATTACGACCTCCTCGTCCAAATATGGATAATATTCTTTATGCATTCGTTACTAAGATTTATGTTTATTTGGGTATTTGTTGTGTAACTGTTAGATATTACTGTTAGATATTACTGCACTGACGGAGCTAGAAGCACAAGCATTTCACTACACCAGCAATAACATCTGCTAAACATGTGTATGTGACCAATAACATTTGATTTGAATGAGGATCTGATTCAATGAATAATGGAGCTGAGTTTGCATTTTTTACTAAAACATTTTTTAATTTAAGGTGCTTCAAAGCATTTTACTATCATTTTTTGTCATTTATCTTTGTTTCATAGAATAGTTTCTTATTTTTATTCAGATTAGTCACATGATTTCTTAACTTGCAGCACGTTAGCCAGTCAGTTGTTCAGCCAGAATTATTTGCCGTTCCTTTTGCCTCATCCCACTCAACTATAACATGTTTCAATTCCTCATCAATCCAAGGGGATTTAACAGTTGTTACAGTCATGTTCTTAATGGGTGAATGCCTATTAGTAACTGGAATAAGTCATTTCATAAATGTGTCAAGTGCACAGTGGACTTCCTACTAGGACACACCACCTCAGTACTAACAGTATAATTCTGGTTCATAGACACATGATTATTGCATACAATAGCAGTAGGATGAGCAGAGGCATTCAGGGCAGTTAGAGGACATGCTGAGAGAGGAGTTTGAATTGGTCTGCCATATAGAAGGCTTCTGTCTATTTGAGCTGGTCTGTGTCTGTGTTGGGAATCCTGTCGAACGCGGCTTTTAAAAAAAAAAAAGAAATATTGTGTAGTGGAGCTGAATAAGTGTTGCTCTCCACTTTCTGGAAGATCAAGTTTTGAAATCAGGGGGATGATAGCTGAAGAGATGGAGAAAACACCTGTCTCAGGATTACATCTTCAAACTAAGGGCAACTGTGGCATGGATCAGTGACAGGAAGACACGCCCATCATGCATGATGATGTATATGGGTAAGATAGTCTAGCTATCTTACCCATATATTTCAGATATTACACGTTTCTAATTTTGAAAGAAAGTGGTTTCATTTCAAGCTAAAGTGTCCTGTTAGCTAGCTAGAGTACACGGTCAGCTTTAGGGTTAGAGGGTGTGAATGAGCTCTTCACTAGATACCGAAACATTAAAATGCCATTTTCTCAAAAGTGAGTTTACAAGTTTTACAACTTTCAAAGCAGAATTACTTTCCCATTGTTCCTCAAAAATTAGGTGTATGATATTTGTAGCTCTGAGTCTCTACTTTTATTAAATGTAAAAAACAGCATTTCAAATGTTGCCACATAAGACCAAATCCAGGTGGTGAGTCACATATTAGGTTACTTACATTGTGCCTTCCAACGCCATTTGCTGAAGCATTTTGACTCAGCGACACAATGGTAGGTATTAAATTAGCTGGGCTTCAGTCATTGATAAGTCATTGTCTCAATGCAGCCTTCTAATGCTGAGAAACATTATTTGGGTGGATCCCATCCTCCTTATAATACAGCTTTATTTCCAGAAGGTATCAAAATGGTCAATAAATGTTACACCAACAGAGCTGCAAGAGTTTTGTAGCCAGTAATGGGCTAAATGTCTGCTGAACCATTCAATGCCACGATTTTATGGGGCTTTTGTTGGTGTCAAGAAGTGACCCAATCAGTTCTTTAAAATACATCTTCAGCTGTTCTGAGCTGCCCTTCATAATGTCATTGAATCCCACATGAACTATGATAGACTACATTTCCTGATGCAGGTTTAAAATGTTTGGAAGCATCTTATTGATGTCCTGTACTTGTGCCGTGGATAGCACGAAGACATACTATACATTCTGACTAACCAGCCACACCCACTCCACTGGACATACACTGCTACACAGACAGATCTAGGTATCACATCCACCAGTAATGAGTCCTGAGTTATTCCTTTCTGGGATAGAAATCAATGGCCCTCCTGGAATCACAAGTACCTGGCTCCTCCATGCTCAGATGAAACAACACATAATCATTCTCACTGCTGGATTAATTAATAGAACCACTAGCCAGCATGCTGTTGAATCCACCCCAAAAATAGAGAACGTTAACTATAGACACGTTGTTGTGGTTATGTTGAGTGTAGCCTGTCTCTTCAACCTTTGACCCCTGTTCAGCTTGTTATTAAAACAACTCTCTGGAAGTGTCTCTGAGTGTAGCCTGTCTCTTCATCCTGTGTGTCATGATCGAGTCAGGTCTGGATGGACAAAAATCAACATGCGTGGGATAGCATGTGTGAGCGCCTGTCCATGACCAGTGTAGTCAGCATGTTTAGGGTTAGGCTTAGGTTTAGGGACAGGATAGAGTCCCTCTCAGTCCGGGGTCCAAGGTTGATGAAGCTACACTCAGAGTCAGTTCCAGAGAGTTGTTTTCATGACAGACTGAGAGCCAGGGTCAATGTAAACAGCTCAGCAATCTGTTTTCTGTTTCTAAAAGGTGTGTGTGTTTAAACCCATAGGTAGATTAAGTGTGATTTGTGTTTACTGTAGTCCTGTACTGCTGCCATGGTGATAACACACTGGTACAGTTGGTGTAGGGGGCTGTTTTTTTTTCCACATTATATAAAACACTGGAATGGGAGCTCTCCCTAACCCTCTGGCCTGCCCCCTCACACCACCAGCATGACCAAACTTCAGTATCTCGGACAAACCAAACTTCTCCAATATCCTAGATCTCATGTAGGTGTTTTTAGTCTCGAAAACAGACCTATTTTCATCACTGTTGTTTGCCGGATGAGTCAAACTGAATTCTGCCGCTGCTCTATTGTTTGTTACATACTTCAGTCTGAGACTGCCGTTATTGAAGTCGCATGTCGTAACGGCAAAATAAGAGGTGATGTACAAAACAAAGTCATCAGCAATTGGATCATCTCTAAGGGCGGCAGGTTGCCTAGTAAACAAAAGGTCGCTGGTTCAAATACCTGAGCCGACAAGGTGAAAAACCTGTCAATGTGTCCTTGAGCAAGGCACTTAACCCTAATCTGACCCTGTAGGTAGGCTGTTATTGTAAATAAGAATTTGTTCTTAACTGACTTGCCAAGTTAAATAAAGGTTAAAAGAAAAAAACAATCACAGTATCAAATAAGTGCCAATGACACATCTTCAAACTGTTGCTTTAACCACGTTTATTCTGGCTTTGAACAACCTCATCGGTTTCTGGGACTAATCAGAAATGATAGAATGTTTTTCCGTTCTATAAATCGTCGGGTAGGTACTCAGATCCAGACTCATTGCAGAGAAGAAACAAAAGTAGCACTTAAAGATGAACTCACAATAACGCCTGTGTCAGACAGCTCTCCCCTCTACAGTTATCTCTACTGGACGGTATTATCAAAATGTTATCCAGCTCAAGACAAACCTTCAGATAGAGTAGCTGTTTGACTTTCCAGTCTCCCTCTAACACTGAAGACATATGGAATTGTTTAAGGATATTTAGGAAGGTTAACTGGCTAACCCTTCGATGGTGTTATATACCCCCTAAAATTCTTCAATCTGGTGCAGTTAATCCAGAGTCAAACTAGCCGTTTGATGCTGTGGGTGGTCCTTCTGAGTTTGCTAGGATTTTATGTGAGAGTGGACATGATAGTTCACGTGAGAGTAAATGAGTGCACTTACTTAATATAGTTGAACATTTCCTCTAATATATATAATGGAAACACAAAACCGTTCTGTATCTATAGTTTGGATACTTGAAACACCAAACCCTTCTGTCTCTATAGTCTAGATACAAGAAACATCAAACCCTTCTGTCTCTATGGTCTAGATACAGGAAACCCCAAACCCTTCTGTCTCTATGGTCTAGATACAGGAAACCCCAAACCCTTCTGTCTCTATGGTCTAGATACAGGAAACCCCAAACCCTTCTGTCTCTATGGTCTAGATACAGGAAACACCAAATCGTTCTGAAATTATAGTCTAGATACAGGAAACACCAAATCGTTCTGTATTTATAGTCTAGATACAGGAAACACCAAACCATTCTGTATTTATAGTCTAGATACTGGAAACACCAAACCCTTCTGTCTCTATAGTCTAGATACTGGAAACATCAAACCCTTCTGTCTCTATAGTCTAGATACTGGAAACACCAAACCATTCTGTATGTATAGTCTAGATACTGGAAACACCAAACCGTTCTGTATGTATAGTCTAGATACAGGAAAACCAAACCGTTCTGTATGTATAGTCTAGATACAGGAAACACCAAACCGTTCTGTCTCTATAGTCTAGATACAGGAAACACCAAACCGTTCTGTATATATAGTCTAGATACAGGAAACACCAAACCGTTCTGTCTCTATAGTCTAGATACAGGAAACACCAAACCGTTCTGTCTCTATAGTCTAGATACAGGAAACACCAAACCGTTCTGTCTCTATAGTCTAGATACAGGAAACACCAAACCGTTCTGTCTCTATAGTCTAGATACAGGAAACACCAAACCGTTCTGTCTCTATAGTCTAGATACAGGAAACACCAAACCGTTCTGTCTCTATAGTCTAGATACAGGAAACACCAAACCGTTCTGTCTCTATAGTCTAGATACAGGAAACACCAAACCGTTCTGTATGTATAGTCTAGATACAGGAAACACCAAACTGTTCTGTCTCTATAGTCTAGATACAGGAAACACCAAACCGTTCTGTATGTATAGTCTAGATACTGGAAACACCAAACCGTTCTGTATGTATAGTCTAGATACAGGATTACCGGGGTTATGTTACACACCCTGGGTTACCCTAACCCTAACCCTGGGTTACCCTAACCCTAACCCTGGGTTACCCTAACCCTAACCCTGGGTTACCCTAACCCTAACCCTGGGTTACCCTAACCCTAACCCTAACCCTGGGTGTGTAACATCCACCCAGACTAACACACCTGGCTAAATAAAGGTAAGAAATAGATAAACGTACCGATCTCAGCGCTGCAGAAGTGTTGCTGGGAGTGGGCTGGTGTTGCTGGGGGTGGGCTGGTGTTGCTGGGGGTGGGCTGGTGTTGCTGGGGGTGGGCTGGTGTTGCTGGGGGTGGGCTGGTGTTGCTGGGGGTGGGCTGGTGTTGCTGGGGGTGGGCTGGTGTTGCTGGGGGTGGGCTGGTGTTGCTGGGGGTGGGCTGGTGTTGCTGGGGGTGGGCTGGTGTTGCTGGGGGTGGGCTGGTGTTGCTGGGAGTGGGCTGGTGTTGCTGGGGGTGGGCTGGTGTTGCTGGGGGTGGGCTGGTGTTGCTGGGGGTGGGCTGGTGTTGCTGGGGGTGGGCTGGTGTTGCTGGGGGTGGGCTGGTGTTGCTGGGGGTGGGCTGGTGTTGCTGGGGGTGGGCTGGTGTTGCTGGGGGTGGGCTGGTGTTGCTGGGGGTGGGCTTCCACCAGGTGATCCATCCTGAGGGCCAGCAGCAGGGTGAGGGTCAGGGTCAAGGGGGTCAGGCAGGGTAGCGCCCATCTCTCTCTCTGTCTCACTGACCAGAAAGACTCCTCTCTTCAGATCAGTGCCTTCTTTTTCACTTCCCCAGTCCCTCTTGTAGAAGAGATTCTATCTCAGAGAGACTAAGCTGGAAATCTATAGAGATCAGCTGCCTGTTTAGATTTGTCCCAGTTCTTCTGCTCCTGACTGGATTTCCCCTAGAGGATCAACACAGGATCAATCAATTTAATCTATCAGTCCTGTAAGAGAGAGAACTTCACTACTACTGACAGTCACGTTTACAATCCGTTGCTACTGTCACCTTTTTATATCTCTGTCTCTGTCGCTCTCTTTTTCAGACTCACTCTTTCACACTCTCACTCCCTCTGAATCCTGAGAGGGTGAGACTGGGAACCTATTATGTACCCTACATCTTCAGACCGCCTCCCACCTCCTCCCCTCTCCTCCCTCCCTCCACTCCTCCCCTCCTCCCTCCCTCCACTCCTCCCCTCCACCCCTACCAGGCAGCAGTGAGTGAGTGTATTCAGTCGTCAGCTCAGTTTGTGCCTCAGTTAAAAACAAACAACTCTGACAATGGGAAAGTAGACCAGAAAAACGGTGGGATTGTTTTATTAATGAGACCTAGATTACATAGATTACAGTATGGAACACGTTTGTATCTTTGTAGTTCAGCTGTGTCTCTGAAATGTAATAATACAGTTGAGAGGAGATTTAATATTCTGTCTTGGAGGTTCACAATTTGATTACAATGCTGGACACGAGCCCTCAATATGTTGTGAACACTAGTGAAGTCTGTGTCTGTGTGTGTGTGTGTGTGTGTGTGTGTGTGTGTGTGAATTCCCAGTCTTAGGTCAGTTAGGATCACCACTTTATTTTAAGAATGTGAAATGTCAGAATAATAGTAGAGAGAATTATTTATTTCAGCTTTTATTTCTTTCATCACATTCCCAGTGGGTCAGAAGTTTACATACACTCAATTAGTATTTGGTAGCATTGCCTTTAAATTGTTTAACTTGGGTCAAACGTTTCGGGTAGCCTTCCACAAGCTTCCCACAATAAGTTGGGTGAATTTTGCGACCAAGCTTTAACTTCCTACTGATGTCTTGAGATGTTGCTTCAATATATATCCACATAATTTTCCTTCCTCATGATGCCATCTATTTTGTGAAGTGCACCAGTCCCTCCTGCAGCAAAGCACCCCCACAACATGATGCTGCCACCCCGTGCTTCATGGTTGGGATGGTGTTCTTCAGCTTGCAAGCCTCCCCCTTTTTCCTCCAAACATAACGATGGTCATTATGGACTAACAGTTCTATTATTGTTTCATCAGACCAGAGGACATTTCTCCAAAAAGTAAGATCTTTGTCCCCATGTGCAGTTGCAAACCGTAGTCTGGCTTTTTTATGGCGGTTTTGGAGCAGTGGCTTCTTCCTTGCTGAGTGGCCTTTCAGGTTATGTTGATATAGGACTCGTTTTACTGTGGATATAGATACTTTTGTACCTGTTTCCTCCAGCATCTTCACAAGGTCCTTTGCTGTTGTTCTGGGATTGATTTGCACTTTTTGCACCAAAGTATGTTCATCTCTAGGAGACAGAACGCGTCTCCTTCCTGAGCGGTATGACGGCTGCGTGGTCCCATGGTGTTTATACTTGCGTACTATTGTTTGTAGATGAATGTGGTACCTTCTGGCGTTTGGAAATTGCTCCCAAGGATAAACCAGACTTGTGGAGGTCTACCATTTTTTTTTTGAGGTCTTGGCTGATTTATTTGGATTTTCCCATGATGTCGAGCAAAAAGGCACTGAGTTTGAAGGTAGGCCTTAAAATACATCCACAGGTACACCTCCAATTGACTCAAATTATGTCAATTAGCCTATCAGAAGCTTCTAAAGCCATGACATAATTTTCTGGAATTTTCCAAGCAGTTTTAAGGCACAGTCAACTTAGTGTATGTAAACTTCTGACCCACTGGAATTGTGATATAGTGAATTATAAGTGAAATAATCTGTCTGTAAACAATTGTTGGAAGATTGACTTGTGTCATGCACAGTAGTAGATGCCCTAACCGACTTGCCAAAACTATAGTTTGTTAACATGAAATCTGTGGAGTGGTTGAAAAAGGAGTTTTAATTTTTTTTTATTTTTTATTTCACCTTTATTTAACCAGGTAGGTCAGTTGAGAACAAGTTCTCATTTGCAACTGCGACCTGGCCAAGACAAAGCAAAGCAGTGTGACAAATAACAACACAGAGTTACACATTAAACAAACAGTCAAAAACACAATAGAAAAATCTATATACAGAGTGCAAAATGTAGTGCAAAAATACAGTAAGGTTAAGAGGTAGAACAATAAATAGACTATAGTGGTGACATAAATTACAGAATTATCATTATTAACACAGGAATGAAAAGTGTGCAAATTATGATGTGCAAATAGAGATACTGGAGTGCAAGATTAGTGAAAATAAACAAAAAATAAATATGGGGATGAGGTAGTAGTGTGGGCTATTTACAGAAGGGCTATATACAGGTGCAGTGATCGATAAGCAGCTTTGACAACTGATGCTTAAAGTTATTGAGGGAGATAGGAACCTCTAGCTTCAATGATTTCTGCAATTCGTTCCAGTCATTGGCAGCAGAGAACTGGAAGGAATGGCGGCCAAAGGAGGTGTTGGCTTTGGGGGTGACCAGTGAAATATACCTGCTGGAGCGCATGCTACGGGTGGGTGTTGCTATAGTGACCAGTGAGCTGAGATAGGGCGGGGATTTACCTAATAAAGACTTATAGATGACCTGGAGCCAGTGGGTTTGGCGGCGAATATATAATGAAGGCCAGCCAACGAGAGCATACAGGTCGCAGTGGTGGGTAGTGTATGGGGCTTTGGTGACAAAACGGATGGCACTGTGATAGACTACATCCAATTTGCTAAGTAGAGTATTGGAGGCTAGTTTGTAAATGACATCGCCGAAATCAAGGATCGGTAGGATAGTCAGTTTTACAAGGGCATGTTTGGCAGCATGAGTGAAGGAGGCTTTGTTGTGAAATAGGAAGCCAATTCTGGATTTAATTTTGGATTGGAGATGGTTGATGTGAGTCTGGAAGTTGAGTTTATAGTCTAACCAGATGCCTAGGTATTTGTAGGTGCTCCCTAGCCTGTTTTGTAATATACCTGCTCCCCAGCCTGTTTTGTCATATACCTGCTCCCCAGCCTGTTTTGTCATATACCTGCTCCCCAGCCTGTTTTGTCATATACCTGCTCCCCAGCCTGTTTTGTCATATACCTGCTCCCCAGCCTGTTTTGTCATATACCTGCTCCCCAGCCTGTTTTGTCATATACCTGCTCCCCAGCCTGTTTTGTCATATACCTGCTCCCCAGCCTGTTTTGTCATATACCTGCTCCCCAGCCTGTTTTGTCATATACCTGCTCCCTAGCCTGTTTTGTCATATACCTGCTCCCCAGCCTGTTTTGTCATATACCTGCTCCCCAGCCTGTTTTGTCATATACCTGCTCCCCAGCCTGTTTTGTCATATACCTGCTCCCCAGCCTGTTTTGTCATATACCTGCTCCCCAGCCTGTTTTGTCATATACCTGCTCCCCAGCCTGTTTTGTCATATACCTGCTCCCTAGTCTGTTTTGTTATATACCTGCTCCCTAGTCTGTGAGTTTAATTCATTCAAACTGTTTGGCAACAACACAGTATTTAGCCTCTATGGTTAAATGTCTACTTGAACAAGAAAAGAAAAGCTCTCTAGGAGCTCAGATGCAATAATTAATAACCTAATAACCAACGTTTCCACAGACAAGTTGTCTTCATCAAGGTATACCAACATGCCTTCTGTTTCAGATCTCCATGCCCTCCTTCCCTGTGGTGGTGAAGATAGGACACGCCCACTCTGGAATGGGAAAGGTAATGACTTAAATTATAGATAATGTCCAAATACATATAAATATATGCCATTTATAGATAATGTCCAAATACATATAAATATATGCCATTTATAGATAATGTCCAAATACATATAAATATATGCCATTTATAGATAATGTCCAAATACATATAAATATATGCCATTTATAGATAATGTCCAAATACATATAAATATATGCCATTTATAGATAATGTCCAAATACATATAAATATATGCCATTTATAGATAATGTCCAAATACATATAAATATATGCCATTTATAGATGATGTCCAAATACATATAAATATATGCCATTTATAGATAATGTCCAAATACATATAAATATATGCCATTTATAGATAATGTCCAAATACATATAAATATATGCCATTTATAGATAATGTCCAAATACATATAAATATATGCCATTTATAGATAATGTCCAAATACATATAAATATATGCCATTTATAGATAATGTCCAAATACATATAAATATATGCCATTTATAGATAATGTCCAAATACATATAAATATATGCCATTTATAGATAATGTCCAAATACATATAAATATATGCCATTTATAGATAATGTCCAAATACATATAAATATATGCCATTTATAGATAATGTCCAAATACATATAAATATATGCCATTTATAGATAATGTCCAAATACATATAAATATATGCCATTTATAGATAATGTCCAAATACATATAAATATATGCCATTTATAGATAATGTCCAAATACATATAAATATATGCCATTTATAGATAATGTCCAAATACATATAAATATATGCCATTTATAGATAATGTCCAAATACATATAAATATATGCCATTTATAGATAATGTCCAAATACATATAAATATATGCCATTTATAGATAATGTCCAAATACATATAAATATATGCCAAATACAATTGTCGGACGTTTACATACACCTTAGCCAAATACATTTAAACTCAGTTTTTCACAATTCCTGACATTTAATCCTAGTAAAAATTCCCTGTTTTAGGTCAGTTAGGATCACCACTTTATTTTAAGAATGTGAAATGTCAGAATAATAGTAGAGAGAATGATTTATTTCAGCTTTTATTTCTTTCATCACATTCCCAGTGGGTCATAAGTTTACATACACTCAATTAGTATTTGTGAAATAATAAAGTCTGTAAACAATTGTTGGAAGAATTACTTGTGTCATGTACAAAGTAGATGTCCAAACCGACTTGCCAAAACTATAGTTTGTTAACATGAAATCTGTGGAGTGGTTGAAAAAGGAGTTTTAATGACTAACAACCTAAGTGTATGTAAACGTCCGACTTCAACTGTATATATCATACCCAAATACATATAAATATATGCCATATACATATATATCATACTCAAATACATATGAATACATGCCATTTATATATGTCCAAATACATATACAGTGGGGAGAACAAGTATTTGATACACTGCCGATTTTGCAGGTTTTCCCACTTACAAAGCATGTAGAAGTCTGTAATTTCAATCATAGGTACTCTTCAACTGTGAGTGACGGAATCTAAACCAAAAATCCAGAAAATCACATTGTATGATTGTTAAGTAATTAATTTGCATTTTATTGCATGACATAAGTATTTGATACATCAGAAAAGCAGAACTTAATATTTGGTACAGAAACCTTTGTTTGCAATTACAGAGATCATACGTTTCCTGTAGTTCTTGACCAGGTTTGCACACACTGCAGCAAGGATTTTGGCCCACTCCTCCATACAGACCTTCTCCAGATCCTTCAGGTTTCGGGGCTGTATCTGGGCAATACGGACTTTCAGCTCCCTCCAAAGATTTTCTATTGGGTTCAGGTCTGGAGACTGGCTAGGCCACTCCAGGACCTTGAGATGCTTCTTATGGAGCCACTCCTTAGTTGCGCTGGCTGTGTGTTTCGGGTCGTTGTCATGCTGGAAGACCCAGCCACGACCCATCTTCAATGCTCTTACTGAGGGAAGGAGGTTGTTGGCCAAGATCTCGCGATACATGGCCCCATCCATCCTCCCCTCAATACGGTGCAGTCGTCCTGTCCCCTTTGCAGAAAAGCATCCCCAAAGAATGATGTTTCCACCTCCATGCTTCACGGTTGGGATGGTGTTCTTGGGGTTGTACTCATCCTTCTTCTTCCTCCAAACACAGCGAGTGGAGTTTAGACCAAAAAGCTCTATTTTTGTCTCATCAGACCACATGACCTTCTCCCATTCCTCCTCTGGATCATCCAGATGGTCATTGGCAAACTTCAGATGGGCCTGGACATGCGCTGGCTTGAGCAGGGGGACCTTGCGTGCGCTGCAGGATTTTAATCCATGACGGCGTAGTGTGTTACTAATGGTTTTCTTTGAGACTGTGGTCCCGGCTCTCTTCAGGTCATTGACCAGGTCCTGCCGTGTAGTTCTGGGCGGATCCCTCACCTTCCTCATTATCATTGATGCCCCACGAGGTGAGATCTTGCATGGTGCCCCAGACCGAGGGAGATTGACCGTCATCTTGAACTTCTTCCATTTTCTAATAATTGCGCCAACAGTTGTTCCCTTCTCACAAAGTTGCTTGCCTATTGTCCTGCAGCCCATCCCAGCCTTGTGCAGGTCTACAATTTTATCCCTGATGTCCTTACACAGCTCTCTGGTCTTGGCCATTGTGGAGAGGTTGGAGTCTGTTTGATTGAGTGTGTGGACAGGTGTCTTTTATACAGGTAACGAGTTCAAACAGGTGCAGTTAATACAGGTAATGAGTGGAGAACAGGAGGGCTTCTTAAAGAAAAACTAACAGGTCTGTGAGAGCCGGAATTCTTACTGGTTGGTAGGTGATCAAATACTTATGTCATGCAATAAAATGCAAATTAATTATTTAAAAATCCTACAATGTGATTTTTGTTTTAGATTCCGTCTCTCACAGTTGAAGAGTACCTATGATAAAAATTACAGACCTCTACATGCTTTGTAAGTAGGAAAACCTGCAAAATCGGCAGTGTATCAAATACTTGTTCTCCCCACTGTATATCTGTAATCTACAGTGTATTCAGCTATATCTGTAATCTACTGTGTATTCAGCTATATCTGTAATCTAACATGTATTCAGCTATATCTGTAATCTACTGTGTATTCAGCTATATCTGTAATCAAGTATTCAGCTATATCTGTAATCTACTGTGTATTCAGCTATATCTGTAACCTACCGTGTATTCAGCTATATCTGTAACCTACCGTGTATTCAGCTATATCTGTAATCAAGTATTCAGCTATATCTGTAATCTACTGTGTATTCAGCTATATCTGTAATCTACCGTGTATTAAACTATATCTGTACTCTACTGTGTATTCAGCTATATCTGTAATCTACTGTGTATTCAGCTATATCTGTAATCTACTGTGTATTCAGCTATATCTGTAATCTACCGTGTATTCAGCTATATCTGTAATCTACCGTGTATTCAGCTATATCTGTAATCTACTGTGTATTCAGCTATATCTGTAATCTACTGTGTATTCAGCTATATCAGTAATCTACCGTGTATTCAGCTATATCTGTAATCTACCGTGTATTCAGATATATCTGTAACCTGTAATGTGATGTGTTATGCTGTGTGTGTATCCAGGTAAAGGTGGATAATCTGAGTGATTTCCAGGACATAGCCAGTGTGGTAGCCATCACTCAGACTTACACCACCACAGAACCCTTCATAGATGCCAAGTACAACATCAGGGTACAGCGGATTGGCAGCGACTATAAAGCTTACATGTAAGTGTCTGTCCCTGTATGTGTGTGTAGGTGTACAGTAGGTGTGTGTGTGTGTGTGTGTGTGTGTGTGTGTGTGTGTGTAGCTAATAAAATGGAATTGTATTTGTCACGTGTTGTAAATAACAGGTGTAGACTAACAGTGAAATGCTTCCTGACGGGCCCTTCTCAACAATGCAGAGAGATTAGACAACAGGTGTAGACTAACAGTGAAATGCTTCCTGACGGGCCCTTCTCAACAATGCAGAGAGAGAGTAGACAACAGGTGTAGACTAACAGTGAAATGCTTCCTGCTTCCTAATTATAGATTCACAATGAGGACTTGGTTAGATAGATAGATAGATAGATAGATAGATAGATAGATAGATAGATAGATAGATAGATAGATAGATAGATAGATAGATAGATAGATAGATAGATAGATAGATAGATAGGTAGGTACTTTATTGATCCATGGGGTATCTAGTGATTTGGTTATATACATGGGGTATCAAGTGATTTGGTTATATACATGGGGTATCTAGTGATTTGGTTATATACATGGGTGATTTGGTTATATACATGGGTGATTTGGTTATATACATGGGTGATTTGGTTATATACATGGATAACTTGGTTATATACATGGATAACTTGGTTATATACATGGGGTATCTAGTGATTTGCAGGGGTACGAGGTAATGATGAGGAGTATAATGACAGATCCAGTGCTTTCAGAAAGTATATACAACTCTAGAAATTAACAGATGTTATTGCGGGTGTATATGTTGTGTAATTGTTAGATATTACTGTTAGATATTACTGCACTTTCTGAACTAGAATCACAAGCATTTCGCTACATCCGCGTTAACATCTGCTAAACATGTGTATGTGACCAATATAATTTGATTTGATATGTAGTGAAATGCTTGTGTTTCCAGCTCCAACAGTGCAGTAATATCGAACAATTCACATCAATACAAACACATCTAAAAGTAAAATAATGGAATTAAGGAATATATAAATATTAGGATGAGCAATGTGGGAGTGGCTTTGACTAAGACACTTAGTCTGCCATGACTGTGCCTGACACCACATATCTAGTTAAGGTCTGCCTGACACCACATATCTAGTTAAGATCCGTCTGACACCACATATCTAGTTAAGGTCTGCCTGACACCACATATCTAGTTAAGGTCTGTCTGACACCACATATCTAGTTAAGATCTGTCTGACACCACAGATCTAGTTAAGGTCCGTCTGACACCACAGATCTAGTTAAGATCTGCCTGACACCACAGATCTAGTTAAGATCTGCCTGACACCACAGATCTAGTTAAGGTCTGCCTGACACCACATATCTAGTTAAGGTCTGCCTGACACCACATATCTAGTTAAGGTGATTAATTAAATCCAGAATTGGCTTCCTATTTCGCAATAAAGCCTCCTTCACTCATGCTGCCAAACATGCCCTTGTAAAACTGACTATCCTACCGATCCTTGATTTCGGCGATGTCATTTACAAACTAGCCTCCAATACTCTACTTAGCAAATTGGATGTAGTCTATCACAGTGCCATCCGTTTTGTCACCAAAGCCCCTTACACTACCCACCACTGCGACCTGTATGCTCTCGTTGGCTGGCCTTCATTATATACAGTGGGGAGAACAAGTATTTGATACACTGCCGATTTTGCAGGTTTTCCCACTTACAAAGCATGTAGAAGTCTGTAATTTTTATCATAGGTACTCTTCAAATGTGAGTGACGGAATCTAAAACAAAAATCCAGAAAATCACATTGTATGATTTTTAAGTACTTAATTTGCATTTTATTGCATGACATAAGTATTTGATACATCAGAAAAGCAGAACTTAATATTTGGTACAGAAACCTTTGTTTGCAATTACAGAGATCATACGTTTCCTGTAGTTCTTGACCAGGTTTGCACACACTGCAGCAGGGATTTTGGCCCACTCCTCCATACAGATCCTTCAGGTTTCGGGGCTGTCGCTGGGCAATACAGACTTTCAGCTCCCTCCAAAGATGTTCTATTGGGTTCAGGTCTGGAGACTGGCTAGGCCACTCCAGGACCTTGAGATGCTTCTTACGGAGCCACTCCTTAGTTGCCCTGGCTGTGTGTTTCGGGTCGTTGTCATGCTGGAAGACCCAGCCACGACCCATCTTCAATGCTCTTACTGAGGGAAGGAGGTTGTTGGCCAAGATCTCGCGATACATGGCCCCATCCATCCTCCCCTCAATACAGTGCAGTCGTCCTGTCCCCTTTGCAGAAAAGCATCCCCAAAGAATGATGTTTCCACCTCCATGCTTCACGGTTGGGATGGTGTTCTTGGGGTTGTACTCATCCTTCTTCTTCCTCCAAACACGGCGAGTGGAGTTTAGACCAAAAAGCTCTATTTTTGTCTCATCAGACCACATGACCTTCTCCTATTCCTCCTCTGGATCATCCAGATGGTCATTGGCAAACTTCAGACGGGCCTGAACATGCGCTGGCTTGAGCAGGGGGACCTTGCGTGCGCTGCAGGATTTTAATCCATGACGGTGTAGTGTGTTACTAATGGTTTTCTTTGAGACTGTGGTCCCAGCTCTCTTCAGGTCATTGACCAGGTTCTGCCGTGTAGTTCTGGGCTGATCCCTCACCTTCCTCATGATCATTGATGCCCCATGAGGTGAGATCTTGCATGGTGCCCCAGACCGAGGGAGATTGACCGTCCTCTTGAACTTCTTCCATTTTCTAATAATTGCGCCAACAGTTGTTGCCTTCTCACCAAGCTGCTTGCCTATTGTCCTGTAGCCCATCCCAGCCTTGTGCAGGTCTACAATTTTATCCCTGATGTCCTTACACAGCTCTCTGGCCTTGGCCATTGTGGAGAGGTTGGAGTCTGTTTGATTGAGTGTGTGGACAAGTGTCTTTTATACAGGTAACGAGTTCAAACAGGTAATGAGTGGAGAACAGGAGGGCTTCTTAAAGAAAAACTAACAGGTCTGTGAGAGCCGGAATTCTTACTGGTTGGTAGGTGATCAAATACTTATGTCATGCAATAAAATACACATTTATTATTAAAAAATCATACAATGTGATTTTCGAGATTTTTGTCTCTCACAGTTGAAGAGTACCTATGATAAAAATTACAGACCTCTACATACTTTGTAAGTAGGAAAACCTGCAAAATCGGCAGTGTATCAAATACTTGTTGGGTCGCAGTTGCAAATGAGAACTTGTTCTCAACTTACCTACCTGGTTAAATAAAGGTGAAAAAAAAGGTCTACCTGACACCACATATCTAGTTAAGATCTGTCTGACACCACATATCTAGTTAAGATCTGTCTGACACCACATATCTAGTTAAGGTCTGCCTGACACCACATATCTAGTTAAGGTGCCTGACACCACATATCTAGTTAAGATCTGTCTGACACCACATATCTAGTTAAGATCTGTCTGACACCACATATCTAGTTAAGATCTGTCTGACACCACATATCTAGTTAAGATCTGTCTGACACCACATATCTAGTAAAGATCTGTCTGACACCACATATCTAGTTAAGATCTGTCTGACACCACATATCTAGTAAAGATCTGTCTGACACCACATATCTAGTAAAGATATGTCTGACACCACATATCTAGTTAAGATCTGTCTGACACCACATATCTAGTAAAGATCTGTCTGACACCACAGATCTAGTAAAGATCTGTCTGACACCACAGATCTAGTAAAGATCTGTCTGACACCACATATCTAGTTAAGATCTGTCTGACACCACATATCTAGTAAAGATCTGTCTGACACCACAGCTCCACAGTTCTGTTTAAAGTGGAAGCACATTTTGTTTAATCTGTGTAATGTGCTTCACGTGTTTGGCTGGCTGGTCACGACTCCTCACTCACTCACTCACTCACTCACTCACTCACTCACTCACTCACTCACTCACTCACACACATTCTCCCTACTAACACACACACATTCTCCCTACTAACACACACACCAGGGATCATCAAATGTATGTGACATAAACATATTTTATTTCACCTTTATTTAACCAGGTAGGTTTTATTTCACCTTTATTTAACCAGGTAGGCCAGTTGAGAACAAGTTCTCATTTACAACTGTGACCTGGCCAAGACAAAGCAAAGCAGTGCGACAAAAACAACACAGAGTTACACAGTAAACAAACGTACAGTCAATAACACAATAGAACATCTATATACAGAGTGCAAATGTAGTGCAAAATGCAGTAAGGTTAGGAGGTAGATATGAATTAGGACTATATACATATGGACTAGTGGTATGGACTAAGATACAGTAGAATAGTATAGAATACAGTATATACATATGAGATGAGTAATGTCAGATATATACACATTATTAAAGTGACTAAGATACATTAGAATAGAATACAGTGTATAAACTCACTGTCAACTGTGTTTATTTTTCAGCAAACTTATCATGTGTAAATATTTGTATGAACATAACAAGATTCAACAACTGAGACATAAACTGAACAAGTTCCACAGACATGTGACTAACATAAATTGTATGATGTGTCTCTGAACAAATTGAATTGAATAATGTGTCCCTGGGGGTCAAAAGTACCAGTCAGTATCTGGTGTGGCCACCAGCTGTATTAAGTACTGCAGTGCATCTCATGGACTGCACCAGATTTGCCTGGATTTTTTCAAATGTGTACATATGAGATGAGTAAAGCAAAATATGTAAACATTATTAAAGTGGCCAGTGATTTTAAGTCTATTTATATAGGGCAGCAGCCTCTAAGGTGCAGGGTTATGTAACCGTCTAGTGATTGTTGTCTTAGGTCTCTCTTTATGTAGTGTTGTTCTGTCTCTCTGTATGTAGTGTTCTGTCTCTCTGTATGTAGTGTTGTGGTGTCTCTCTTTATGTAGTGTTGTTATGTCTCTCTGTATGTAGTGTTGTTCTGTCTCTCTGTATGTAGTGTTGTTCTGTCTCTCTTTATGTAGTGTTGTTCTGTCTCTCTGTATGTAGTGTTGTTCTGTCTCTCTGTATGTAGTGTTGTTCTGTCTCTCTGTATGTAGTGTTGTTCTGTCTCTCTGTATGTAGTGTTGTTCTGTCTCTCTTTATGTAGTGTTGTTCTGTCTCTCTGTATGTAGTGTTGTTATGTCTCTCTGTATGTAGTGTTGTTATGTCTCTCTGTATGTAGTGTTGTTCTGTCTCTCTGTATGTAGTGTTGTTCTGTCTCTCTGTATGTAGTGTTGTTTTGTCTCTCTGTATGTAGTGTTGTTTTGTCTCTCTGTGTGTAGTGTTGTTTTGTCTCTCTGTGTGTAGTGTTGTTTTGTCTCTCTGTGTGTAGTGTTGTTTTGTCTCTCTGTGTGTAGTGTTGTTTTGTCTCTCTGTGTGTAGTGTTGTTTTGTCTCTCTGTGTGTCGTGATGTTTTGTCTCTCTTGTCGTGATGTGTGTTTTGTCTTATATTTCTATTTAATTTATTTACACCCTCGGTCAAAAGTTTGTAATATTACTCATTCAATCTTCATGAGGACCGCCACAGGAATGGAAGACCCAGAAATACCTCTGCTGCAGAGGATAAGTTCATTAGAGTTACCAGCCTCAGATTACAGCCCAAATAAATGCAAGTAACAGACACATCTCAACATCAACTGTTCAGAGGAGACTGTGTGAATCAGACCTTCATGGTTGAATTGCTGCAAAGAAACCACTACTAAAGGACACCAATAAGAAGAAGAGATTTGTTTGGGCCAAGAAACATGAACAATGGATATTAGACCGGTGGAAATCTGTCCTTTGGTCTGGAGTCCAAATTTGATATTTTTGGTTCCAACCTCAACCCAATTGAGATGATTTGGGATGAGTCGGACCGCAGTGAAGAAAAAGCAGCCAACAAGTGCTCAGCATATGTGGGAACTCCTTCAAGACTGATGGAAAAGCATTCCAGGTGAAGCTGGTTGAGAGAATGCTATGAGTGTGCAAAGCTGTCATCAAGGCAAAGGGTGGCTATTTAAAGAATCTCAAATATAAAATACTTTTTTGGTTTCTACATGATTCCATATGTGTTATTTCATAGTTTTGATGTCTTCACTTTTATTCTACAATGTAAAAAATAGTACAAATAAAGAAAAACCCTTGAATGAGTAATATTACAAACTTTTCACCGCAGGTGTATTTTTTAAGATTAAATAAATGAGCCCCAGTCCCTGCTTGTGTGTGTCTCTTTACATTCCCCGCTGATCCATAAGTGGTAGTTTTACCTGATTTCTGATTCTACTACATCCGTTACCTGATGTGGAATAGAGTTCCATGTAGTCATGGTTCTATGTAGTACTGTGTTCCTCCAATAGTCTGTTCTGGACTTGGGGACTGTGAAGAGACCTCTGGTGGCATGTCTTGTGGGGTGTGCATGGGTGTCCGAGTTTAAACGGACAGCTCGGAATATTCAGCTTGTCAACACTTCTTACAAAAACAAGTAGCGATGAAGCCAATCTCTCCTCCACTTTAAGCCATGAGAGATTGACAATCGTATAGTTAATGTTAGATCCCTGTGTACTTTTATGGGCTAGCTGTGCTGCCCTGTTCTGAGCCAATTGCAATTTTCATGAGTCCATCTTTGTGGCACCTGACCACACAACTGAACAGTAGTCCAGGTGTGACAAAACTAGAGCCTGAAGGACCTGCCTTGTTGATAGTGTTGTTAAGAAGGTAGAGCAGCACTTTATAATGGACAGACTTCTCCCCATCTTAGCTACTGTTGTATCAATATGTTTTGACCAGGACAGTTTACAACCCAGGGTTACTCCAAGCTGTTTAGTCAACTCAACTTCCTCAATTTACACATGATTTATTACAAGATTTAGTTGAGGTTTAGGGTTTAATGAAAGGGGCCTAGACAGCTGCCCTGGGGAATGCCTGATTCTACCTGGATTATGTTGGAGAGGCTTCCATTAAAGAACCCCCTCTGTGTTCTGTTAGACAGGTAACTCTTTATTCACATAATAGCAGGGGGTCTAAAGCCATAAACCATGTTTTTCCAGCAGCAGACTATGATCGATAATGTCAAAAGCTGCACTGAAGTCTATCAAGACAGCTCCCACAATCTTTTTATCATCAAATTCTCTTGTGTAAGTGCAATACGTGCATTTAACTCCATGAGAACCGTAGACGTAGTGGTCGGCCAAGGAAACTTACTGCAGCAGATGAAAGACACATCATGCTTACTTCCCTTCGCAATCGGAAGATGTCCAGCAGAGCCATCAGCACTGAAAACAGTGGGACCCTGGTACACCCATCTACTGTCCAGAGAAGTCTGGTCAGAAATAGCCTTCATGGAAGACTTGCGGCCAAAAAGCCAAACCTCCGACATGGAAACAAGAATTAATGGTCTCCTCAATGCTGAGAAGTACAGGCAGATACTTACCCATCATGCAATACCATTAGGGAGGCATCTGATTGGCCCCAAATGTATTCTGCAGCATGACAACAACCCCAAACATACAGCGAAAGTTATTAAGAACTAGTCCTGGAAGTGAAGGTATGGCCCCCACAAAGCCCTGATCTCAACATCATAGAGTCTGTCTGGGAGTGAAGGTATGACCCCCACAAAGCCCTGATCTCAACATCATAGAGTCTGCCTGGGAGTGATGGTATGGCCCCCACAGAGCCCTGATCTCAACATCATCAAGTCTGTCTGGGAGTGATGGTATGGCCGCCACAGAGCCCTGATCTCAACCTCATCAAGTCTGTCTGGGAGTGATGGTATGGCCCCCACAGAGCCCTGATCTCAACATCATAGAGTCTGTCTGGGATTACATGAAGAGAGAGAAGCAACTGAGGCTCCCTAAATCCACAGAAGAACTGTGGTTAGTTCTCCAAGATGTTTGGGCCAACCTACCTGCCGAGTTTCTTCAAACTGTGTATGTCTGTGTGTGTGTGTGTTCACCATGTCTGGGAGTTTTTCTCCCCCCAGGCGGACCTCCATCTCTGGGAACTGGAAGAGCAACACAGGATCAGCCATGCTGGAACAGGTGGCCATGACAGACAAGTGAGTCACATCGGTCTGACTAATATAACAAGCAAGGTAGGGGTTAGGGTTATAGGTAGGGGTTAGAGTTATAGGTAGGGGTTAGGGTTATAGATAGGGGTTAGAGTTATAGGTAGGGGTTAGAGTTATAGGTAGGGGTTAGGGTTATAGGTAGGGGTTAGGGTTATAGGTAGGGGTTAGGGTTATAGGTAGGGGTTAGGGTTATAGATAGGGTTAGGGTTATAGGTAGGGGTTAGGGTTATAGGTAGGGGTTAGGGTTATAGGTAGGGGTTAGGGTTATAGATAGGGGTTAGGGTTATAGGTTGGGGTTAGGGTTATAGATAGGGGTTAGGGTTATAGGTTGGGGTACAAGCTGAGGTTGTATTTAGCTCAGTGAGCTAACCCTGTCTCTCCTGTCAGGTACAAGCAGTGGTTTACTTTAGCTCAGTAGGCTAACCCTGTCTCTCCTGTCAGGTACAAGCAGTGGTTGTCTTTAGCTCAGTGAGCTAACCCTGTCTCTCCTGTCAGGTACAAGCAGTGGTTGTCTTTAGCTCAGTGAGCTAACCCTGTCTCTCCTGTCAGGTACAAGCAGTGGTTGTCTTTAGCTCAGTGAGCTAACCCTGTTTGTCTCCTGTCAGGTACAAGCTGTGGTTGTCTTTAGTTCAGTGGGCTAACCCGGTCTCTCCTGTCAGGTACAAGCTGTGGTTGCCTTTATCTCAGTGGGCTAACCCTGTTTGTCTCCTGTCAGGTACAAGCTGTGGTTGCCTTTATCACATTGGGCTAACCCTGTTTGTCTCCTGTCAGGTACAAGCTGTGGTTGTCTTTAGCTCAGTGGGCTAACCCTGTCTTTCTCAGGAACAAGCTGTGGTTGTCTTTAGCTCAGTGGGCTAACAATGTCTTTCTCAGGAACACTCTGTGGTTGCCTTTAGCTCAGTGGGCTAACCCTGTCTTTCTCAGGAACACGCTGTGGTTGTCTTTAGCTCAGTGGGCTAATCATGTCTCCTTCCTTTCGGGTACAAGATGTGGTTGCCTTTAGCTCAGTGGGCTAACCCTGTCTTTCTCAGGAACACGCTGTGGTTGCCTTTAGCTCAGTGGGCTAACCCTGTCCCTCTCCCCCATGTACAAGCTGTGGTTGTCTTTAGCTCAGTGGGCTAACCCTGTCCCTCTCCTGTCAGGTACAAACTGTGGGTGGACATCTGCTCAGAAATCTTTGGAGGTCTAGAGATCTGTGCGGTCAAAGCCATCTGTGGAAAGGATGGGAAGGACTACATCACTGAGGTATGTTGTGATCTCTATAATATTGTCATTAAAATCCCATCAATTACCTGATATGTTACACATTCTATTTGTTTGTGGTGTTGTTCAGTAGACCAATGAAGTGTTATGTAGTTAATTTTAGTATGTATGTCCTTGTTTAAAGTGTTTTTCCTTCTAAGTAGGGCTGATAGTACGACTGATAGTGAATGTAGGACTGGTAGTAGGGCTGATAGTAGGGCTGATAATACGACTGATAGTGAAAGTAGGACTAGTAGTGGTAGTAGGGCTATCTATCTATCTATCTATCTATCTATCTATCTAGGGTTATAGATAGGGGTTAGGGTTATAGGTTGGGGTACAAGCTGTGGTTGTCTTTAGCTCAGTGGGTTAACCCGTTTTCTCTCAGGAACAAGCTGTGGTGGTCTTTAGCTCAGTGGGTTAACCCTGTCAGGAACAAGCTGTGGTTGTCTTTAGCTCAGTGGGTTAACCCTGTCAGGAACAAGCTGTGGTTGTCTTTAGCTCAGTGGGTTAACCCTGTCAGGAACAAGCTGTGGTTGTCTTTAGCTCAATGGGCTAACCCTGTCTTTCTCGGGTACAAGATGTGGTTGACCTTTAGCTCAGTGGGCTAACCCTGTCCCTCTCCTGTCAGGTACAAGCTGTGGGTGGACATCTGCTCAGAAATCTTTGGAGGTCTAGAGATCTGTGATAGTAGGGCTAGTAGTCGTAGTAGGGATGGTAGTAGGGTTGGTAGTGATAGTAGGGTTGGTGGTGGTAGTAGGGATGGTAGTGATAGTAAGGCTGGTAGTGGACTTAGGGTTGGTAGTGGTAGTAAGGCTGGTAGTAGGGCTGGTAGTGTTAGTAGGGATGGTAGTGATAGTAGGGATGGTAGTGGTAATAGGGATGGTAGTGGTAGTAGGGAAGGTAGTGGTAGTAGAGATGGTAGTAGAGATGGTAGTGATAGTAGGGCTGGTAGTGGTAGTAGGGGCTGATAGTATGGCTGGTAGTGGTAGTAGGGAAGGTAGTGATAGTAGGGATGGTAGTGGTAGTAGGGCTGGTAGTGGTAGTAGGGGCTGATAGTATGGCTGGTAGTGGTAGTAGGGGCTGATAGTATGGCTGGTAGTGGTAGTAGGGGCTGATAGTATGGCTGGTAGTGGTAGTAGGGGCTGATAGTGGTAGTAGGGAAGGTAGTAGGGAAGGTAGTGGTAGTAGGGAAGGTAGTGGTAGTAGGGTTAGTAGTAGGGATGGTAGTGGTAGTAGTGGCTGATAGTATGGCTGGTAGTGGTAGTAGTGGCTGATAGTATGGCTGGTAGTGGTAGTAGTGGCTGATAGTATGGCTGGTAGTGGTAGTAGGGGCTGATAGTATGGCTGGTAGTGGTAGTAGGGGCTGATATTATGGCTGGTAGTGGTAGTAGGGGCTGATAGTGGTAGTAGGGGCTGATAGTATGACTGGTAGTGGCTGATAGTATGGCTGGTAGTGGTAGTAGTGGCTGATAGTATGGCTGGTAGTGGTAGTAGGGGCTGATATTATGGCTGGTAGTGGTAGTAGTGGCTGATAGTATGGCTGGTAGTGGTAGTAGTGGCTGATAGTATGGCTGGTAGTGGTAGTAGGGGCTGATAGTATGGCTGGTAGTGGTTGTAGGGGCTGATAGTATGGCTGGTAGTGGTAGTAGGGGCTGATAGTATGACTGGTAGTGGTAGTAGGGGCTGATAGTATGACTGGTAGTGGTAGTAGGGGCTGATAGTATGGCTGGTAGTGGTAGTAGGGGCTGATAGTATGACTGGTAGTGGTAGTAGGGGCTGATATTATGGCTGGTAGTGGTAGTAGGGGCTGATAGTATGGCTGGTAGTGGTAGTAGGGGCTGGTAGTGGTAGTAGGGGCTGGTAGTGGTAGTAGGGGCTGATAGTGGTAGTAGGGGCTGATAGTATGACTGGTAGTGGCTGATAGTATGGCTGGTAGTGGTAGTAGTGGCTGATAGTATGGCTGGTAGTGGTAGTAGTGGCTGATAGTATGGCTGGTAGTGGTAGTAGGGGCTGATAGTATGGCTGGTAGTGGTAGTAGGGGCTGGTAGTGGTAGTAGGGGCTGATAGTATGGCTGGTAGTGGTAGTAGTGGCTGATAGTATGGCTGGTAGTGGTAGTAGGGGCTGGTAGTGGTAGTAGGGGCTGGTAGTGGTAGTAGGGGCTGGTAGTGGTAGTAGGGGCTGGTAGTGGTAGTAGGGGCTGATAGTATGGCTGGTAGTGGTAGTAGTGGCTGGTAGTGGTAGTAGCGGCTGATAGTATGGCTGGTAGTGGTAGTAGGGGCTGATATTATGGCTGGTAGTGGTAGTAGGGGCTGATATTATGGCTGGTAGTGGTAGTAGGGGCTGATAGTGGTAGTAGGGGCTGATAGTATGGCTGGTAGTGGTAGTAGTGGCTGATAGTATGGCTGGTAGTGGTAGTAGGGGCTGATATTATGGCTGGTAGTGGTAGTAGGGGCTGATATTATGGCTGGTAGTGGTAGTAGTGGCTGATAGTATGGCTGGTAGTGGTAGTAGTGGCTGATAGTATGGCTGGTAGTGGTAGTAGGGGCTGATAGTATGGCTGGTAGTGGTAGTAGGGGCTGATAGTATGGCTGGTAGTGGTAGTAGGGGCTGATAGTATGGCTGGTAGTGGTAGTAGGGGCTGATAGTATGACTGGTAGTGGTAGTAGGGGCTGATAGTATGACTGGTAGTGGTAGTAGGGGCTGATAGTATGGCTGGTAGTGGTAGTAGGGGATGATAGTATGACTGGTAGTGGTAGTAGGGGCTGATAGTATGGCTGGTAGTGGTAGTAGGGGCTGGTAGTGGTAGTAGGGGCTGGTAGTGGTAGTAGGGGCTGATAGTGGTAGTAGGGGCTGATAGTATGACTGGTAGTGGCTGATAGTATGGCTGGTAGTGGTAGTAGTGGCTGATAGTATGGCTGGTAGTGGTAGTAGTGGCTGATAGTATGGCTGGTAGTGGTAGTAGGGGCTGATAGTATGGCTGGTAGTGGTAGTAGGGGCTGATAGTATGGCTGGTAGTGGTAGTAGGGGCTGATAGTATGGCTGGTAGTGGCTGATAGTATGGCTGGTAGTGGTAGTAGTGGCTGATAGTATGGCTGGTAGTGGTAGTAGTGGCTGATAGTATGGCTGGTAGTGGTAGTAGGGGCTGATAGTATGGCTGGTAGTGGTAGTAGGGGCTGGTAGTGGTAGTAGGGGCTGATAGTATGGCTGGTAGTGGTAGTAGGGGCTGATAGTATGGCTGGTAGTGGTAGCAGTGGCTGATAGTATGGCTGGTAGTGGTAGTAGGGGCTGGTAGTGGTAGTAGGGGCTGGTAGTGGTAGTAGGGGCTGATAGTATGGCTGGTAGTGGTAGTAGTGGCTGATAGTATGGCTGGTAGTGGTAGTAGGGGCTGGTAGTGGTAGTAGGGGCTGATAGTATGGCTGGTAGTGGTAGTAGGGGCTGATAGTATGGCTGGTAGTGGTAGTAGTGGCTGATAGTATGGCTGGTAGTGGTAGTAGGGGCTGGTAGTGGTAGTAGGGGCTGGTAGTGGTAGTAGGGGCTGATAGTATGGCTGGTAGTGGTAGTAGTGGCTGATAGTATGGCTGGTAGTGGTAGTAGGGGCTGGTAGTGGTAGTAGCGGCTGATAGTATGGCTGGTAGTGGTAGTAGGGGCTGATATTATGGCTGGTAGTGGTAGTAGGGGCTGAGATTATGGCTGGTAGTGGTAGTAGGGGCTGGTAGTGGTAGTAGGGGCTGATAGTATGGCTGGTAGTGGTAGTAGGGGCTGATAGTATGGCTGGTAGTGGTAGTAGGGGCTGATAGTATGGGTGGTAGTAGGGGCTGGTAGTGGTAGTAGGGGCTGATAGTATGGCTGGTAGTGGTAGTAGGGGCTGGTAGTGGTAGTAGGGGCTGATAGTATGGCTGGTAGTGGTAGTAGTGGCTGATAGTATGGCTGGTAGTGGTAGTAGGGGCTGGTAGTGGTAGTAGGGGCTGATAGTATGGCTGGTAGTGGTAGTAGGGGCTGATAGTATGGCTGGTAGTGATAGTAGGGGCTGATAGTATGGCTGGTAGTGATAGTAGGGGCTGATAGTATGGCTGGTAGTGATAGTAGGGGCTGATAGTATGGCTGGTAGTGGTAGTAGGGGCTGATAGTATGGCTGGTAGTGGTAGTAGGGGCTGATAGTATGGCTGGTAGTGGTAGTAGGGGCTGATATTATGGCTGGTAGTGGTAGTAGGGGCTGGTAGTGGTAGTAGGGGCTGATAGTATGGCTGGTAGTGGTAGTAGGGGCTGATAGTATGGCTGGTAGTGGTAGTAGGGGCTGGTAGTGGTAGTAGGGGCTGATAGTATGGCTGGTAGTGGTAGTAGGGGCTGATAGTGGTAGTAGGGGCTGATAGATCGATTAGAAAGGCCTGCTAACTGACGTGTTTTAGGGAGCGTTTGACAGTGATAAGGGGTGGTCTTTTGACCGTGGACCCATTACGGATGCAGGCAATGAGGCAGTGATCGCTGAGATCCTGGTTGAAAACAGAGGAGGTGTATTTGGAGGGCAAGTAAGTCAGGATGATATCTATGATGGTACCCATGTTTACGGATTTAGGGTTGTACCTGGTAGGTTCCTTGATAATTTGTGTGAGATTGAGGGCATCTATCTTAGATTGAAGAACAGCCGGGGTGTTAAGCATATCTCAGTTTAAATCACCTAACAGTACGAACTCTGAAGATAGATGGGGGGCAATCAATTCACATATGGAGTCCAGGGCACAGGTGGGGGTTTAGGGGGGTCTGTAACAGGCAGCAACAGTGAGAGACTTATTTCTGGAAAGGTGGATTTTTAAAAGTAGAAGCTCATACTCTTTGGGCACAGACCTGGATAGTATGACTGATCTCTGCAGGTTATCTCCGCAGTAGATTGCAACTCCGCCTCCTTTGGCAGTTCTATCTTGATGGAAAATGTTGTAGTTTGGGATGGACATTTCTGAATTTTTGGTGGCCTTCCTAAGCCAGGATTCAGACACAGCTAGGACATCAGGGTTGGCGGAGTGAGATAAAGCAGTGAATAAATCAAACTTAGGGAGGAGGCTTCTGATGTTAACATGCATGAAACCAAGGCTTCTGCGGTTACAGAAGTCAACAAATGAGAGCGCCTGGGGAATAGGTGTAGTACTGGGGGCTACAGGACATGGGTTTACCTCTACATCACCAGAGGAACAGAGGAGGAGTAGGATAAGGGTACGGCTAAAGACTTTAAGAACTGGTCGTCTAGTGCGTTGGGTACAGAGAATAAAAGGAGCAGATTTCTGGGCGCGATAGAATAGATTGAGGGCATAATGTACAGACAAGGATATAGTAGGATGAGAATTCAATGGAGGTAAACCTAGGCGTTGGGTAACGATGAGAGAGGTTGCATCTCTGGAGACACCAGTTAAGCCAGGTGAGGTCTCCGAGTGTGGGACAAAGGAGCTATCTGAGGCATGTTGATCAGGACTGGGGGCTCTACAGTGACATAAAACAACAAGAAATAACCTAAACAGCAACAGACAAGACATATTGACATAAGAGAGATGCAAAAAACAATCCCAGGTGTTTTCCAGCCTTGTGGCAGGGCTGGCTCGGTGAGGAGCTCCGGCTCTAAAGCATCGCTGGACGCCGTGCCGAGCCTGGACTGGGTATCGGCGCAGCGGAAAAGCTCCGGTGCTGGAGCAGGATTGAACACCGTGCCTACACTGGGCCCCGGCGTGGCGAGGAGCTCCGGCTCAATGACCTCCTCCTTCTCCTGTTCGTAGAAGAGGAGAGCCAGCCGCTCCTTCCAGATTGCCAGTCTGGCCTCAAAGCTCACCTCCTCCTCCATCCTCCTAACGCAGGGATTGGACTCCGCAGCGGGAGGAAGGGCCACCCAGGCTCTCCACCACTTCGCCTGTTCCTCCTTCGGCCGATCGAAGAACCCCTCTGGTGTCTTCCGGTTCTCCACCGTCGGAGGATGAAGTGGAAGGCTCTGTTCTGAATCCCGCACCCGAGGTAGCTCCAATCCCCACGATTGAGGCGACAGGAACCTCTCTTCCTCTCGGCGTGGGGTGCTGGGGCGAAGGAACTCCTCCTCTGGATCGAATCCCCGTGGCAGCTCCTCCCACCGTCCCCAGGAGGACGAATTTGATAAGGTGGTCGTCTTTTCCCATTTCATTAGCAGGTCGCATTAAATCTGTTAAGATGACTATACTACCTAGGTTTTTGTACTTATTCCAAATGATTCCCATTTTCTGCCAAAGTCGATGTTCAAACAACTGGACAGCTACATTTGACTTATTCATTTGGAATAAGTCAAATCCATGAATGAGAAAGGTATATCTAGAGAGACCTAAGCCTACAGGCCTTCCCAATTTTTTACACTACTTCTGGTCAGCAAATATATCTAAATGTTTCTACATTTGAAAACAAGGATGGCCAATCAAGGAGTTACAGTCAAGCCTTCAAACTTCACCGGTCTCGCTCCTGTGCTCCCCAATGCCCATTAACCTTGGCACCCATGTTTTGAACCCCATTGTCAAGTACTCCCTTAAAATCTGGTCCCAATTTCGAAATCCCTTTAGCATTAAACAAGCAAGCGGCTTCTCTCCACTAACATCTAATCATCTCTTCCCAGCGTCTCAGATTGACACGGCATTCCAGTTCTGGCATTGGAATGGTCTGGTGTTTTTTTGTGACCTATTTATTTATAACACATTAGTCTGATTCGATACTCTGATGGTTGACCATAATATTCCCAATACCCACTTTTTTAGATACCTGCAAACTCACAGCTTGTGTCCAGTCGAGGGGTGATTAGATCTTAACCCATATCTGAAGGCCACAATCTCCAGATTATACAACAGGATGTAGTGATCACAATATAGTATACAGATCTATAGGATGTAGTGATCACTATATATTATCCACATCCATAGGATGTAGTGATCACTATATAGTATCCAGATCCATCAGATGTAGTGATCACTATATAGTATCCAGTTCCATCAGATGTAGTGATCACTATATAGTATCCAGATCCATCAGATGTAGTGATCACAATATAGTATCCAGATCCATAGGATGTAGTGATCACTATATAGTATCCAGATCCATAGGATGTAGTGATCACTATATAGTATCCAGATCCATAGGATGTAGTGATCACTATATAGTATCCAGATCTATAGGATGTAGTGATCACTATATAGTATCCAGATCTATAGGATGTAGTGATCACTATATAGTATCCAGATCTATAGGATGTAGTGATCACTATATAGTATCCAGATCTATAGGATGTAGTGATCACTATATAGTATCCAGATCTATAGGATGTAGTGATCACTATATAGTATCCAGATCTATAGGATGTAGTGATCACTATATAGTATCCAGATCTATAGGATGTAGTGATCACTATATAGTATCCAGATCTATAGGATGTAGTGATCACTATATAGTATCCAGATCCATAGGATGTAGTGATCACAATATAGTATCCAGATCCATAGGATGTAGTGATCACTATATAGTATCCAGATCTATAGGATGTAGTGATCACTATATAGTATCCAGATCTATAGGATGTAGTGATCACAATATAGTATCCAGATCCATAGGATGTAGTGATCACTATATAGTATCCAGATCTATAGGATGTAGTGATCACTATATAGTATCCAGATCCATAGGATGTAGTGATCACTATATAGTATCCACATCCATAGGATGTAGTGATCACTATATAGTATCCAGATCCATAGGATGTAGTGATCACTATATAGTATCCACATCCATAGGATGTAGTGATCACTATATAGTATACAGATCCATCAGATGTAGTGATCACTATATAGTATCCAGATCCATAGGATGTAGTGATCACTATATAGTATCCAGATCCATAGGATGTAGTGATCACTATATTGTATCCAGATCCATCTGATGTAGTGATCACTATATAGTATCCAGATCCATCTGATGTATTGATCACTATATAGTATCCAGATCCATTGGATGTAGTGATCACTATATAGTATCCAGATCCATAGGATGTAGTGATCACTATATATTATCCACATCCATAGGATGTAGTGATCACTATATATTATCCACATCCATAGGATGTAGTGATCACTATATAGTATCCACATCCACAGGATGTAGTGATCACTATATAGTATCCACATCCATAGGATGTAGTGATCACTATATAGTATCCAGATCCATCAGATGTAGTGATCACTATATAGTATCCAGTTCCATCAGATGTAGTGATCACTATATAGTATCCAGATCCATCAGATGTAGTGATCACTATATAGTATCCAGTTCCATCAGATGTAGTGATCACTATATAGTATCCAGATCCATCAGATGTAGTGATCACTATATAGTATCCAGATCTATAGGATGTAGTGATCACAATATAGTATACAGATCTATAGGATGTAGTGATCACTATATATTATCCACATCCATAGGATGTAGTGATCACTATATAGTATCCAGATCCATCAGATGTAGTGATCACTATATAGTATCCAGTTCCATCAGATGTAGTGATCACTATATAGTATCCAGATCCATCAGATGTAGTGATCACTATATAGTATCCAGATCTATAGGATGTAGTGATCACAATATAGTATACAGATCTATAGGATGTAGTGATCACTATATATTATCCACATCCATAGGATGTAGTGATCACTATATAGTATCCAGATCCATCAGATGTAGTGATCACTATATAGTATCCAGTTCCATCAGATGTAGTGATCACTATATAGTATCCAGATCCATCAGATGTAGTGATCACTATATAGTATCCAGATCCATAGGATGTAGTGATCACAATATAGTATACAGATCTATAGGATGTAGTGATCACTATATAGTATACAGATCTATAGGATGTAGTGATCACTATATATTATCCACATCCATAGGATGTAGTGATCACTATATAGTATCCAGATCCATCAGATGTAGTGATCACTGTATAGTATCCAGATCTAGAAATAAGTTAGTCCTAAATATTTCAAAAACTAAAAGCATTGTATTTGGGACAAATCATTCACTATTTCACTGTGGAAATTGAGCAAACGGCTTGGCGTAACACCGGATTGTAAACTGTCATGGTCAAAACTCTATTCCACATCAGGTAACTGATGCAAGCAGTAGAATGTTATTTTTAAAACAGATAAAAATACACCTTATGGAACAACAGGGACTGTGAAGTAACACACACATAGACACATTACACACACATGATAATATAAGCTCTATACACACATGTAGACTTGGATTTTGTCTTATAGACATGTGTTAGTGTAGTATGGGCCCGAGGGCACACAGTTAATATGTTGTGAAATCTGTTATGAATGTATTGTCATGTTTTTAAATGTAATTTAAATGCCGGACGAGGAAGAGTAGCTGCAGCTAATTGGGATCCATAATAAATACAACTGGGACCTAAAAGACTCCCACCATGAGGGAAATAACACCTGGGACCTGACTAGCAACAACAACTGGGACCTAAAAGACTCCCACCATGAGGGAAATAACACCTGGGACCTGACTAGCAACAACAACTGGGACCTAAACGACTCCCACCATGAGGGAAATAACACCTGGGACCTGACTAGCAACAACAACTGGGACCTAAAAGACTCCCACCATGAGGGAAATAACACCTGGGACCTGACTAGCAACAACAACTGGGACCTAAACGACTCCCACCATGAGGGAAATAACACCTGGGACCTGACTAGCAACAACAACTGGGACCTAAAAAACTCCCACCATGAGGGAAATAACACCTGGGACCTGACTAGCAACAACAACTGGGACCTAAAAGACTCCCACCATGAGGGAAATAACACCTGGGACCTGACTAGCAACAACAACTGGGACCTAAAAGACTCCCACCATGAGGGAAATAACACCTGGGACCTGACTAGCAACAACAACTGGGACCTAAAAGACTCCCATCATGAGGGAAATAACACCTGGGACCTGACTAGCAACAACAACTGGGACCTAAAAGACTCCCACCATGAGGGAAATAACACCTGGGACCTGACTAGCAACAACAACCATGAGCGCTCACTAAATCTGCCCAAGAAGAGGCAAACTAAATTAAAACCCACACTAAACATAGAGACAGGAAGTAAACCAGAAAGTGGAGAAAAACTAAACCAGGGACGATCAGATAAAGGATTGTCTGTCCAGAAATCAAAAGTAGTCTATCAAGACAACTGGAGCTCTGGGCCAGCCACTCTGAAATACCACCTGGGCCAGCCACTCTGAAATAACACCTGGGCCAGCCACTCTGAAATAACACCTGGGCCAGCCACTGTGAAATAACACCTGGGCCAGCCACTGTGAAATAACACCTGGGCCAGCCACTCTGAAATAACACCTGGGCCAGCCACTCTGAAATAACACCTGGGCCAGCCACTCTGAAATAACACCTGGGCCAGCCACTCTGAAATAACACCTGGGCCAGCCACTCTGAAATAACACCTGGGCCAGCCACTCTGAAATAACACCTGGGCTAGTACAACGAGATGGCAACCAGCACAGGCGTAACACATACTGACTAACGAGGTGACACCAGTCAGTGGTGTCACAGGTAGCCCAGTGGTTAGAGTGTTGGGCCCGTAACCGAAAGGTTGCTGGATCGAATCCCCGAACTGACAAGGTACAAATCTGTCGTTCTGCCCCTGAACAAGGCAGTTAACCCACTGTTCCTAGGCCGTCATTGAAAATAAGAATTTGTTCTTAACTGACTTGCCTAGTAAAATAAAGGTAAAATAAAAAATAAATAAAAAAAAGTGCACCCGAAGTGCCAACCTCAAAACATAAATGAAAAAAACAAAACCTGTAACAATAGATCTGAGCAATTTTGCAGAACTCAGGCAGTCCCCCACTGAGTCCAACTGACACAAACATGCCAGGGGCATAATATGTGCCATGGACAGTGACCTTAGATGTCATGTAGATCGTGTTGCTAGTTGTCTGTCCCCCAATGTATAATTGAGCTACTTCTGGCAGTGTTGAAACTAGGACAGAGTTAACACTAGATGTTTTGGTCAGTGGTTTGAAAAATGATGATGCACTGAGATGTTATGCCATCATGTAGTGTAGTCCGGTTGTCTGGATTAGTTGCTGGTTGTAGTTTTAACCACAGTATACTGTGTCTTTGGGTTGCCAGGTTGGTTGTTATTCTAACTTCTGTGTACATTGGCTTTGGGTTGCCAGGTTGGTTATAGTTCTAACTGCTTTATACTGTTTATTTCGGTTGCCAGGTTGATTTTAGTTCTAACTGCTATATACTGTGCCTTTGGGTTGCCAGGTTGTGGGTTCCTCCATGCAGCTGATCGGAGAGCACCAGGCAGAGGACAGACAGCTCATCTCTGATCTGGTGCTGACTAAGATGAACCAGGCTCAGCTACGGACGGCTGCTCACTCTCCTGTCCAGAGACCGGTAAGGAAGTTATCACTCTCCTGTCCAGAGGCCAGTAAGGAAGCTATCACTCTCCTGTCCAGAGGCCAGTAAGGAAGCTATCACTCTCCTGTCCAGAGGCCAGTAAGGAAGCTATCACTCTCCTGTCCAGAGGCCAGTAGGGAAGCTATCACTCTCCTGTCCAGAGACCAGTAGGGAAGCTATCACTCTCCTGTCCAGAGACCAGTAGGGAAGCTATCATTCTCCTGTCCAGAGACCAGTAGGGAAGCTATCACTCTCCTGTCCAGAGACCAGTAGGGAAGCTATCACTCTCCTGTCCAGAGACCAGTAAGGAAGCTATCACTCTCCTGTCCAGAGACCAGTAAGGAAGCTATCACTGTCCTGTCCAGAGACCAGTAGGGAAGCTATCACTCTCCTGTCCAGAGACCAGTAGGGAAGCTATCACTGTCCTGTCCAGAGACCAGTAAGGAAGCTATCACTCTCCTGTCCAGAGACCAGTAAGGAAGCTATCACTCTCCTGTCCAGAGACCAGTAAGGAAGCAATCACTCTCCTGTCCAGAGACCAGTAAGGAAGCAATCACTCTCCTGTCCAGAGACCAGTAAGGAAGCTATCACTGTCCTGTCCAGAGACCAGTAGGGAAGCTATCACTCTCCTGTCCAGAGACCAGTAAGGAAGCTATCACTCTCCTGTCCAGAGACCAGTAGGGAAGCTATCACTCTCCTGTCCAGAGACCAGTAGGGAAGCTATCACTCTCCTGTCCAGAGACCAGTAGGGAAGCTATCACTCTCCTGTCCAGAGACCAGTAGGGAAGCTATCACTCTCCTGTCCAGAGACCAGTAGGGAAGCAATCACTCTCCTGTCCAGAGACCAGTAAGGAAGCAATCACTCTCCTGTCCAGAGACCAGTAGGGAAGCAATCACTCTCCTGTCCAGAGACCAGTAAGGAAGCTATCACTCTCCTGTCCAGAGACCAGTAAGGAAGCAATCACTCTCCTGTCCAGAGACCAGTAAGGAAGCAATCACTCTCCTGTCCAGAGACCAGTAGGGAAGCTATCACTCTCCTCTCCAGAGACCAGTAAGGAAGCTATCACTGTCCTGTCCAGAGACCAGTAAGGAAGCTATCACTGTCCTGTCCAGAGACCAGTAAGGAAGCTATCACTGTCCTGTCCAGAGACCAGTAAGGAAGCTATCACTGTCCTGTCCAGAGACCAGTAACGAAGCTATCACTGTCCTGTCCAGAGACCAGTAACGAAGCTATCACTGTCCTGTCCAGAGACCAGTAGGGAAGCTATCACTCTCCTGTCCAGAGACCAGTAGGGAAGCTATCACTGTCCTGTCCAGAGACCAGTAAGGAAGCTATCACTGTCCTGTCCAGAGACCAGTAAGGAAGCTATCACTGTCCTGTCCAGAGACCAGTAGGGAAGCTATCACTGTCCTGTCCAGAGACCAGTAAGGAAGCTTTAAGTACATGAAGGTTTAAGTACATGTCAAAAAACATATTATATCTCAGATATAGAAGAGACACTTCAAAACAAACTATCTGTTGTTCCATGTAGTGAATCTGTTATTCAATGTGTTTGTATGGTCTAATACCAGTAAGGACCCAAAATTAAATATATATACAATTCAAAATCAAACAGCTAAATTATCCTTGGTATGACCTTCTTAAAACAATTGTATATAGCCTAGTATATAATTATAGTATAAACAATAACAGGCAAGTGAAAATATTATCACAGCATGGACTGTATACTTTTTTCCTAAAATGATTTGACCAAAGATAACCAATGCAGAAAGAATGTCACCTAAGAGCATGAATATCCAGAAACAAAAGGCTTTATTTGAACTCTTCCTCTCTGGGCCCCTCTACCTCCATTTTAACTGAGAGCTGAACTCTCTTCCTCTCTGGGCCCCTCTACCTCCATTTTAACTGAGAGCTGAACAACAGTATGTTCCTCTCTGGGCCTCTCTACCTCCATTTTAACTGAGAGCTGAACTCTCTTCCTCTCTGGGCCCCTCTACCTCCATTTTAACTGAGAGCTGAACAACAGTATGTTCCTCTCTGAGCCCCTCTACCTCCATTTTAACTGAGAGCTGAACAACAGTATGTTCCTCTCTGGGCCCCTCTACCTCCATTTTAACTGAGAGCTGAACAACAGTATGTTCCTCTCTGAGCCCCTCTACCTCCATTTTAACTGAGAGCTGAACAACAGTATGTTCCTCTCTGAGCCCCTCTACCTCCATTTTAACTGAGAGCTGAACAACAGTATGTTCCTCTCTGAGCCCCTCTACCTCCATTTTAACTGAGAGCTGAACAACAGTATGTTCCTCTCTGAGCCCCTCTACCTCCATTTTAACTGAGAGCTGAACAACAGTATGTTCCTCTCTGAGCCCCTCTACCTCCATTTTAACTGAGAGCTGAACAACAGTATGTTCCTCTCTGAGCCCCTCTACCTCCATTTTAACTGAGAGCTGAACAACAGTATGTTCCTCTCTGAGCCCCTCTACCTCCATTTTAACTGAGAGCTGAACAACAGTATGTTCCTCTCTGGGCCCCTCTACCTCCATTTTAACTGAGAGCTGAACAACAGTATGTTCCTCTCTGAGCCCCTCTACCTCCATTTTAACTGAGAGCTGAACAACAGTATGTTCCTCTCTGAGCCCCTCTACCTCCATTTTAACTGAGAGCTGAACAACAGTATGTTCCTCTCTGGGCCCCTCTACCTCCATTTTAACTGAGAGCTGAACAACAGTATGTTCCTCTCTGGGCCTCTCTACCTCCATTGCCCTCTGCCTCTTACTTGGTCCATTCTTGCAAACAGCAACTGAAAGGTGACCTCTTTTCTGCATGAAAAGAGGTCTCTTTTAGTTTGACATGATTTACTCAACTGACTTTTGCGTTTTTTGTAGTGTAATGATTTGCAAAAATGTGCTTAGCATTTGCATTGTGTCTGAAAGCATTGTGAAATGACTTACAGTTTAGCAACAAAGAATACTGTTGTGCTCATTAGGTTATGATGGAGATGAAGTGAACCCCAGTTTCATTAAAAGTGTTTTAGAAATCCCATGCTACCTGTCATGATGTCTGTCTCTGTCTGTTTCAGAAGGAAGTAGCAGAGCCGACCAAGAACCCCGACCAGTGGCGCCAATCTCAAGGTTGTTTACATTACATCCTAGACTGTAATTGTGTTGCCGTAGAAACCATTCAGGTTCAGGCCAAGTAATTTGCCAGTTAGAAATCTCAGGCTGGCCATCGCAGTGCTTGAGGCATCACTACGGACCCAGGTTCGATCCCAGGCTGTGTCACAGCCGGCCGTGACCGTCAGACCCATGAGCGGCACACAATTGGCCCAGCATCGTCCGGGTTAGAGGAGGGTTTGGCCGGCCGGAATGTCCTTGTCCCATCGCGCTCTAGCGACTCCTTGTGGCGGGCGTACAGCTGACTTCGGTCGCCAGGTGTACGGTGTTTCCTCCAACACATTGGTGCGGCTGGCTTCCTGGGTAAAGCAAGCAGTTCGGTTTGGCAGAGTCGTGTTTCGTAGGATGCATGGCTCTCGACTTTCTCCTCTGCCGAGTCTGTACGGGAGTTGCAGCGATGGGACAGGACTGGAACTACCAGCTGGATATGACGAAATTGGAGAGAAAAAGTGGTAAAAGTACAAAAAATATATATAATAATAATAATACTTTTGGAAATCTCAGGCTAAAGAGATGAATTCTAATTGGAGCATCAGTAAGACAATATGTTCATGACATTCCTAGTGGAATGGTGTTAGTTTTCCATAGATAAAGGCCTTGTGACCTGTGGTGTAAATCGATCCTAGTAAGAGAGAGACTCTGTACCGCCGACATTGAACTTTGAACACTACTATGACTTCACCCAATTATTTGTTAGCGTTGTGTACTGTGGTAAAACCATGGGGTTAGGGTTGAGCGTGCAGAGATGAACACAGACACAGGGAGGTTCTAGTCAGAAAACACAACTTTACTAAGAAACAAAATAAACATAACAACAAAATCATATTGATGAACTGGCAGATGTTGTTTCAGACTATGTCAACTTCTGTGTTGAGTAAGTTGTGCCTATAAGACCTGTCAAATCTCCCCTTACAGTAAGCTTTGGGTATCAAAACATCTAAAATCACTACTTAATAGGAATAAGGCAGTTTATGCTCAGGGTGACGACAGGCTTTTTTCAATGTGAGATCAGTTTATGCTGAGCGTACAATTTTTTTGTTATATATATTTATTTTTATTTCACCTTTATTTAACCAGGTAGGTTTTATATCACCTTTATTTAACCAGGTAGGTTTTATTTCACCTTTATTTAACCAGGTAGGTTTTATTTCACCTTTATTTAACCAGGTAGGTTTTATTTCACCTTTATTTAACCAGGTAGGTTTTATTTCACCTTTATTTAACCAGGTAGGCCAGTTGAGAACTAGTTCTCATTTACAACTGTGACCTGGCCAAGACAAAGCAAAGCAGTGCGACAAAAACAACAGAGTTACACAGTAAACAAACGTACAGTGGTGAAATAATTACAATTTAGCATTAACACTGGACTGATAGATGTGCAGATGATGATGTGCAAATAGAGATACTGGGGTGGAAATATATAACTAGGTATAATACAACACATTTAACTAGGTATAATACAACACATTTAACTAGGTATAATACAACACATTTAACTAGGTATAATACAACATATAGAACTAGGTATAATACAACACATATAACTAGGTATAATACAACACATATAACTAGAATTTCACATCTACTATTTTCAACACATCCATCCTTTCACTCCAGACTTCTTGTATTTCTATACTTTTTCATACTGCCACTCTATGTATCATGTATCATGTATCTGTCTTTTGTGTATTTTCGTTGTGGCATTTTGCACCTGCCCTGTGTTTTGTTGTAGCTGCTTGACAAAGAAATTTCCCCTCGGGGATCAATAAAGTATCTATCTATCTATCTATCTCTCATCCCTCTTCATAAAACCACATTATGTATTGTCATGCACATGTTGGTTTAAATAATGTTTTTATTATGTCTTTATGTCTTTCTTGATTTGTTGATATGGTCAATCCTTGTGTTATGGTGTGCATGTTTCCACCATGTTGATCTGGTCAACCTGCAGGATGCCCCTGCTAGCCACACCACAAGCTGCAGGCTCCCCCTGCTGGCCGCACTATAACCTGCCTAATTTTTCAACCACTCCACTGATTTCATGTTAACAAACTATAGTTTTGGCAAGTCGGTTAGGACATCTACTACTGTGTATGACACAAGTAATTCTTCCAACAATTGTTTACAGACAGATTATTTCACTTATAATTCACTATATCACAATTCCAGTGGGTCAGAAGTTTACATATACTAAGTTGACTGTGCCTTTAAACAGCTTGGAAAATTCCAGAAAATGATGTCATGGCTTTAGAAGCTTCTGATAGGCTAATTGACATAATTTGAGTCAATTGGAGGTGTACCTGTGGATGTATTTCAAGGTCTACCTTCAAACTCAGTGCCTCTTTGCTCGACATCATGGGAAAATCTAAAGAAATCAGCCAAGACCTCAGGAAATAAATTGTAGACCTCCACAAGTCTGGTTCATCCTTGGGAGCAATTTCCAAACGCCTGAAGGTACCACGTTCATCTGTACAAACAATAGTATGCAAGTATAAACACCATGGGACCACGCAGCCGTCATACCGCTCAGGAAGGAGACGCTTTCTGAATGTACTTTGGTGCGAAAAGTGCAAATCAATCCCAGAACAACAGCAAAGGACCTTGTGAAGATGCTGGAGGAAACAGGTACAAAGGTATCTATATCCACAGTAAAACGAGTCCTATATCGACATACCCTGAAAGGCCGCTCAGTAAGGAAGAAGCCACTGCTCCAAAACCGCCATAAAAAAGCCATACTATGGTTTGCAACTGCACATGGGGACAAAGATCATACTTTTTGGAGAAATGTCCTCTGGTCTGATGAAACAAAAATATAACTTTTTGGCCATAATGACCATCGTTATGTTTGGAGGAAAAAAGGGGAGGCTTGCAAGCCGAAGAACACCATCCCAACCGTGAAGCACGGGGGTGGCAGCATCATGTTGTGGGGGTGCTTTGCTGCAGGAGGTACTGGTGCACATCACAAATCAGATGGCATCATGAGGAAGGAAAATTATGTGGATATATTGAAGCAACATGTCAGGAAGTTAAAGCTTGGTCGCAAATGGGTCTTCCAATGCACAATGACCCCAAGCATACTTCCAAAGTTGTGGCAAAATGGCTTAAGGACAAAAAAGTCAAGGTTCCTATAGAACATTTGTGGGCAGAACTGAAAAAGCGTGTGCGAGCAAGGACGCCTACAAACCTGACTCAGTTACACCAGTTCTGTCAGGAGGAATGGTCCAAAGAATTCACCCAACGTATTGTGGGAAGCTTGTGGAAGGCTACCTGAAACGTTTGACCCAAGTTAAACAATTTAAAGGCAAAGCTACCAAATACTAATTGAGTGTGTAAACTTCTGACCCACGGGGAATGTGATGAAAGAAATAAAAGCTGAAATAAATAATTCTCTCTACTATTATTCTGACATTTCACATTCTTAAAATAAAGTGGTGATCCTAACTGACCTAAAACAATTTTTACTTGGATTAAATGTCAGGAATTGTGGAAAAACTGAGTTTAAATGTATTTGGCTAAGGTGTATGTAAACTTCCGACTTCAACTGTATATGCCCTTGCTGACACTGGTGATATCTGATTGCCTGTCTGTCTCTATACACTTGATTTAGAAAGATTTTAAACAACAGCTTTTTTGTTTTTGTCAGGGCTTTTCTTTATTTTGTGTTTTGTATTGTATTGTCCTGTATGTATTATAAAGTTATGCTGTTCTGTGTTCTACCTCTAGGGGGTTCAGTGCAGGCCCAGCTGACTCAACCACTGAGGGTGGAGCCTCAAGCAAAGTTAGCCCCCAAGGTGTCTCCTCCACCAAAGCCCACCCCCCCTCCGGTTTCAGGAGCGGCCACCATCCCCATTCAAAAGCAAGCCTCCACTCCAGTGGCAAAACCATACTCTGCTCCAGTCTCCAGGCCAGCCCCTGCCCCAGTGCAAAAGCAATCCTCTGCCCCTCCACCAAAGCCACCCCCTCCTGCAGTGGTAAAGACAACCTCTGCTCAAGTACCAAAGCTTACCCCTGCCCCGGTGCAAAAGCCTACTCCAGCCCCAGCTGCAGCCCTTGCCCCAGACCATGTCTCAGCCCCAGTCATATCCCCAACCCTGGCCACTGGAGTCCCTGCCCCTGTCTTACCCCCAACTCCAGCCCCAACTCCAGCTCCAACCTCCACCCTAGCACCTGCATTACTCCCAGCCCTATACCCAACCCCTGCTCCTGTCTCACCCCCAGCCCCACCCCCTGCCTCACCACCAACCCCTGCCCCCACTACACAGCAGCCCAAGCCCCAGCCTCAGGTGTCTCCATCAGCAGCCCCTGCCCCAGGGAAGCCAGCAGAGCTGCCCCCTCTGCCTCCCAAGCCCCAGCCTCAGGTGTCTCCATCAGCAGCCTCTGCCCCAGGGAAGCCAGCAGAGCTGCCCCCTCTGCCTCCCAAGCCCCTGCCGCCCAAGCCTATACCTCCTGTACGCCGCAACTCCAAACCCCTGATCCAGCCCAAACCCCAGACCCCCCTTCCACCCCTTGCCCCGAAGCCCAATCCTGATGCTGTGTCCCCATCCAGAGCACCAGGCCAGTCCCTGTCCCCAAAGAGGTCCCCTGGGAGGGTGCAGTCCCCTTTTTTACCCCAGTCCCCAGCTAAAGCTCAGCCACCAACAGTCCTTTCCCCAGACTTCCACCCAGACCCCACCCCTATCCTGATGCCCCTGTACGCCACTTGCACTTCCCTGGCCCCTGAGCCTGCTCCAGAGCCTATCCCAGCCTCACTTGCAGTCTCATTCCCATCCCCAGCCTCATCCCCAGCCTCATCCCCATCCCCCTCAGCCCCAGCCTCAGCCTCATCCGCAGCCCCAGCCTCAGCCCCAGCCTCAGCCTCATCCGCAGCCCCAGCCTCAGCCCCAGCCCCAGCCTCATCCCCATCCCCCCCAGCCCCAGTCTCAGCCCCATCCCCTACCCCAGTCTCAGCCCCATCCCCAGCCCCAGTCTCAGTCTCAGTCTCAGCCTCAGCCCCAGCCCCAGCCCCTGAATCAGCTAAAGCCCAGCCTCCAGTTGAAGAACAGCCAGCATCCAAGGGCCATCCACTGCTGAAGTAAGAACCTTAGCTACATTATCCAATAATGGTGACATGGTGACAATGGGTCTCTGCAGTAAGTCCAAGTCTCTGACCAGGGTTAGGGTTAGGGTTTAAGGTCAGGTGTGATGGGATGTCTCTGCGGTAAATCCTAGTCCCTGACTAGGTTAAGTTTAGGGTTAGGGTTTATGGTCAGGTTTAATTTCATGTCTCTGTCTCTGCAGTAAATCCCAGTCCTTGACCAGATTAGGGGTTAAGGTTAGGATTTATTGTTAGGGTTAATGTAATGTCTCTGTGTGTTTCAGTAAGTCCCAGTCCCTGACCAATGCCTTCAGTGCGTTTGGAGATGCATCATTCTTCCGCTCCAGCTCGACCAGCTCCTCGGCGGGCGGAGAGGACGAAGCCAAGGCTGAGACCATCCGGAACATCCGCAAGTCCTTTGCCAGCCTCTTCTCTGATTAGTCCTCTCCCACATGCTCTGGGATTGGCAGATTACTTCATTGACATAAGTGTGACCCAGTCTGAGATTAACTCTGTGTTACTGTATACCTCCAAAGTCCCGCCTCCTTCCCCTGCCTCTCTGTGTGAGGATGTCTAAGTGCCAGCTACCTGTAACTACCTGTAGCTAGCTACCTGTGTGAAGCTCGGCCATCGGTCAGTGTGTGAGGAGGAAGAGATATATTACATTCTGGCTCCGTCAGTAGGTGTTTGTGTTGAGGTGATGTTACCCATTTCCTCTAGATGTTGTAGCCTTAATATGATGTGTTTAATTGCAGATTAGTGTCTATAAGCGGTGACCCCTGACCCCTGTCTCACCATATGTACTTCCTGTGTTGTACATATTTCTGCAGTACGCTCTTCATCCTTAACAATTGTTTAATACCTCTGTAGTGGCTGCTGACCGCTGTCACTCATACATACAAGTATACAGACCTCCCCTTTAATCAGCCAGACCTCCCCTTTAATCAGCCAGACCTCCCCTTTAATCAGCCAGACCTCCCCTTTAATCAGCCAGACCTCCCCTTTAATCAGCCAGACCTCCCCTTTAATCAGCCAGACCTCCCCTTTAATCAGCCAGACCTCTCCTTTAAGGTGTCAGACCTCTCCTTTAAGGTGTCAGACCTCTCCTTTAAGGTGTCAGACCTCTTCTTTATGTTGTCAAGCTAAGACCAGAACCGGTCAGTTTCAGATCACTCTGTCCTGTAAACACCTTGATGTCCTGCAGTTCTACCAACCTGTCAGCTAATATCCACTTAAAACCACTTAACATGTTGTACTGTATGTGAGTCATCCATGAGTTTATTTTGTAATAATGAATTATTTGTCTGTATGCAGTACTGCCTTGCATGACCAGTATGATCCAGTGACCCTTGTTACCATGGTAATGCTACCTGTACATAGATGTCAATAAATAAAGATGTGGTAAATCATTCCACTAATGTATCTGTATTAACGACAAATGTAATTATTTGGGGGCTAATTGTGCAGAAATAACCATCAACAGCTTGGAGGGCAGATTATCACTTCCATTCGCGTTGTTCAATGTGATCCTGAAGACTCATCTCTTCAGTACGTCCTATGATTGAGTGTATTCTGGCCCAGGGGTGCAAGGGTGAACGGCAAGGCTCTGGAGCAACGAACCACCCTTGCTGTCTCTGCCTGGCTGGTTCCCGTCTCTCCATTGGGATTCTCTGCCTCTGACCCAATTACGGGGGCTGAGTCACTGGCGCTTTCCATGCCATCCATAGGAGGGGTGCGTCACTTCCTGTCCGGTTTGTCACATCCTCGGTCTTGTGCAGTGGAGGCGATCTTTCGTGGACTATACTCAGCCTTGTCTCAGGGTAGTAAGTTGGTGGTTGTTGATATCCCTCTATTGGTGTAGGGGCTGTGCTTGGCAGAGTGGGTGAGGTTATATCCTGCCTGGTTGGCCCTGTCCTGGGGTATTGTCTGGGTATTGTTGGAGGGGGCCACAGTGTCTCCTGACCCAGCCTTCAGTATCTATGCTGCAATAGTCTATGTGCCAGGGGGCTAGGGTCAGTTTGTTAAATCTGATGTTATTATCCGGTGTCTTGTGTGAATTTAAGTATGCTCCTTCTAATTATCTCTCTCTCCCACTCTACCTCCTCTCCCGGAGGACCTGAGCCTACCCGGAGGACCATCTTGGAGAAAGAACTGGCCTTAATGGCCATGAATTGTTATAACCTCCACCCGGCACAGCCAGAAGAGGACTGGCCACCCCTCAGAGCCTGGTTCCTCTCTAGGTTTCTTCCTAGGTTTCTGCCTTTCTAGGGAGTTTTTCCCCTAGGCACCGTGCTTCTACATCTGCATTGCTTGCTGTTTGGGGTTTTAGGCTGGGTTTCTGTATAGCACTTTGTGACATCGGCTGATGTAAAAAGGGCTTTATAAATACATTTGATTGATCCTAGGAGGTGAAACTAACCAAACAGCTACATCACAGGTTGCCATTGAAAGACTACTGGAATTTTATCTCTGTTACTAATGCAACACTACATCTCACTACGTGTAGTCCGGTTATCTTACTCTGTAGTAGTATAATCTGGTCTTCTTACTGTGTAGCCAGGTCTTCTTACTGTGTAGATAGTTCTTATTACTGTGTAGACAGGTCTTCTTACTGTGTAGCTGTGTAGATAGTTCTTATTACTGTGTAGACAGGTTTTCATACTGTGTAGCCAGGTCTTCTTACTGTGTAGCCAGGTCTTCTTACTGTGTAGCTGTGTAGATAGTTCTTCTTACTGTGTAGACAGGTCTTCTTACTGTGTATCTGTGTAGCCAGGTTTTCATACTGTGTAGCCAGGTCTTCTTACTGTGTATCTGTGTAGCCAGGTCTTCTTACTGTGTATCTGTGTAGCCAGGTCTTCTTACTGTGTAGCCAGGTCTTCTTACTGTGTATCTGTGTAGCCAGGTCTTCTTACTGTGTAGACAGGTCTTCTTACTGTGTAGCTGTGTAGATAGTTCTTATTACTGTGTAGACAGGTCTTCTTACTGTGTATCTGTGTAGATAGTTCTTATTACTGTGTAGCCAGGTCTTCTTACTGTGTAGCTGTGTAGATAGTTCTTATTACTGTGTAGACAGGTCTTCTTACTGTGTAGACAGGTCTTCTTGCTGTGTACATAGTTCTTATTACTGTGTAACCAGATCTTCTTACTGTGTAGCTGTGTAGATAGTTCTTATTACTGTGTAGACAGGTCTTCTTACTGTGTAGATAGTTCTTATTACTGTGTAGACAGGTCTTTTTACTGTGTAGACAGGTCTTCTTACTGTGTAGATAGTTCTTATTACTGTGTAGCCAGGTCTTCTTACTGTGCAGATAGTTCTTATTACTGTGTAGACAGGTCTTCTTACTGTGTAGCTGTGTAGATAGTTCTTCTTACTGTGCAGATAGTTCTTATTACTGTGTAGACAGGTCTTCTTACTGTGTAGCTGTGTAGATAGTTCTTATTACTGTGTAGATAGTTATTATTACTGTGTAGACAGGTCTTCTTACTGTGTAGATAGTTCTTATTACTGTGTAGACAGGTCTTCTTACTGTGTAGATAGTTCTTATTACTGTGTAGACAGGTCTTATTACTGTGTAGATAGTTCTTATTACTGTGTAGATAGTTCTTATTACTGTGTAGACAGGTCTTCTTGCTGTGTAGATAGTTCTTATTACTGTGTAGATAGTTCTTATTACTGTGTAGATAGTTCTTATTACTGTGTAGACAGGTCTTCTTGCTGTGTAGATAGTTCTTATTACTGTGTAGCTGTGTAGATAGTTCTTATTGCTGTGTAGATAGTTCTTATTACTGTGTAGCCAGGTCTTTTTACTGTGTAGCCAGGTCTTTTTACTGTGTAGCCAGGTCTTCTTACTGTGCAGATAGTTCTTATTACTGTGTAGACAGGTCTTCTTACTGTGTAGCTGTGTAGATAGTTCTTCTTACTGTGCAGATAGTTCTTATTACTGTGTAGACAGGTCTTCTTACTGTGTAGCTGTGTAGATAGTTATTATTACTGTGTAGACAGGTCTTCTTACTGTGTAGATAGTTCTTATTACTGTGTAGATAGTTATTATTACTGTGTAGACAGGTCTTATTACTGTGTAGATAGTTCTTATTACTGTGTAGATAGTTCTTATTACTGTGTAGATAGTTCTTATTACTGTGTAGATAGTTCTTATTACTGTGTAGATAGTTCTTATTACTGTGTAGATAGTTCTTATTACTGTGTAGATAGTTCTTATTACTGTGTAGATAGTTCTTATTACTGTGTAGACAGGTCTTATTACTGTGTAGACAGGTCTTATTACTGTGTAGACAGGTCTTATTACTGTGTAGCTGTGTAGATAGTTCTTATTACTGTGTAGCTGTGTAGATAGGTCTTATTACTGTGTAGATAGGTCTTATTACTGTGTAGATAGGTCTTCTTACTGTGTAGCTGTGTAGATAGTTCTTATTACTGTGTAGATAGGTCTTATTACTGTGTAGATAGGTCTTCTTACTGTGTAGCTGTGTAGATAGTTCTTATTACTGTGTAGACAGGTCTTATTACTGTGTAGACAGGTCTTCTTACTGTGTAGCTGTGTAGACAGGTCTTCTTACTGTGTAGACAGGTCTTCTTACTGTGTAGACAGGTCTTCTTACTGTGTAGACAGGTCTTCTTACTGTGTATCTGTGTAGCCAGGTCTTCTTACTGTGTAGCCAGGTCTTCTTACTGTGTAGCTGTGTAGATAGTTCTTATTACTGTGTAGACAGGTCTTCTTACTGTGTATCTGTGTAGATAGTTCTTATGACTGTGTAGACAGGCCTTCTTACTGTGTAGCTGTGTAGATAGTTCTTATTACTGTGTAGACAGGTCTTCTTACTGTGTAGATAGTTCTTATTACTGTGTAGACAGGTCTTCTTACTGTGTAGATAGTTCTTATTACTGTGTAGACAGGTCTTCTTACTGTGTATCTGTGTAGATAGTTCTTATTACTGTGTAGACAGGTCTTCTTACTGTGTATCTGTGTAGATAGTTCTTATGACTGTGTAGACAGGTCTTCTTACTGTGTAGATAGTTCTTATTACTGTGTAGCTAGGTCTTCTTGCTGTGTAGATAGTTCTTATGACTGTGTAGACAGGTCTTCTTACTGTGTAGCCAGGTCTTCTTACTGTGTATCTGTGTAGCCAGGTCTTCTTACTGTGTAGCCAGGACTTCTTACTGTGTAGCCAGGTCTTCTTACTGTGTAGCTGTGTAGATAGTTCTTATTACTGTGTAGACAGGTCTTCTTACTGTGTATCTGTGTAGATAGTTCTTATGACTGTGTAGACAGGTCTTCTTACTGTGTAGCTGTGTAGATAGTTATTATTACTGTGTAGACAGGTCTTCTTACTGTGTAGCTGTGTAGATAGTTCTTATTACTGTGTAGACAGGTCTTCTTACTGTGTATCTGTGTAGATAGTTCTTATAACTGTGTAGACAGGTCTTCTTACTGTGTATCTGTGTAGATAGTTCTTATGACTGTGTAGACAGGTCTTCTTACTGTGTAGATAGTTCTTATTACTGTGTAGCTAGGTCTTCTTACTGTGTAGCTGTGTAGATAGTTCTTATGACTGTGTAGACAGGTCTTCTTACTGTGTAGCCAGGTCTTCTTACTGTGTAGCTGTGTAGCCAGGTTGTCTTACTGTGTAGCTAGTTGTTCTTAATGTGTAGCTAATAAAGTCAGGTCTACTTACTATGTAGCTAGTTCTTCTTACCGTGTGGCCAGGTCTTCTTACTGTCTATCTGTGTAGCCAGGTTTTCATACTGTGTAGCCAGGTCTTCTTACTGTGTAGCCAGGTCTTCTTACTGTGTATCTGTGTATTCAGGTCTTCTTACTGTGTATCTGTGTAGCCAGGTCTTCTTACGGTGTATCTGTGTATTCAGGTCTTCTTACTGTGTAGCCAGGTCTTCTTACTGTGTAGCCAGGTATTCTTACTGTGTATCTGTGTAGCCAGGTCTTCTTACTGTGTAGCCAGGTATTCTTACTGTGTATCTGTGTATTCAGGTCTTCTTACTGTGTAGCCAGGTCTTCTTACTGTGTATCTGTGTAGCCAGGTCTTCTTACTGTGTATCTGTGTAGCCAGGTCTTCTTACTGTGTATCTGTGTAGCCAGGTCTTCTTACTGTGTAGCCAGGTCTTCTTACTGTGTATCTGTGTAGCCAGGTCTTCTTACTGTGTAGCCAGGTCGTGAGTTTTAGCGGTCCTTTTTATCACTGAGGCACTTTTTATTTTTCTCAGCGCCTAACGTTCATACGAGTCCTCAATTATTTCCAACCGAGCACACTCAGCGCTATTGCACCCCAGGGAAAAGTTTGATATTTAATAGGCGACGGCGTGGATGCAGGGCAGGTCGGAAGTGTAAGGCAAAGCTGAGTAAGTACAAGCCGGCTAAACCGTCTATCATTACGGGCAACGTGAGATTGCTACATAACAAGGTGGATGAGCTTGAGGGTCTGGTCCATGGGCAAAGAGACTACCGGGAAGCTAGCCTTTACAGAGACATGGCTGAATGATAATATCCCCATAGAGAACGTAACTATCAGCGGTTTCCAGACCATCAGAGAGGACAGGGATAGCGCTTCTTCCGGTAAGAGTAAGGGAGGCGGGCTGGCTTTAATAGTTAACAACAGATGGTGTAATCCGATGCTAATGTGAAGGATGCATACAACTCCACTGCACTCCCTCCCCTCGGTAGATCGAATCACAACCTTGTCCACCTCACCCCACTCTACAGACCTATGGTCCAACAGCAGCCAGCGACCACTTTACAGTAAACTACTGCATACTTTCTACCAGTCTGTTTTGCAGTGGTGTGCTGGGGTGCCAACATAAAGGCTGGTGATGCTTCTCGGGTAAATAAGATTTTTTTATTATTTTTTTATTTTTTTATTTAAGATGATCAGGAAGGCTAGCTCTGTTTCGGGGATTAGCCTTGACACTCTAGAGGAGGTGGCGGAGAGACTGATCCTGGCCAAACTGCTGGCCATCATGGACAACGTCACCCACCCTCTGCACTCCATGGTTATGACGCAGAGGAGCACTTTGTCACAGACTGATCCCACCACGGTGTGCCAGAGAGCGCTACAGGAGGTCCTTCCTGCCGGCGGCTATTAGATTATTTAATGCCTCACCGGGGTGCCGTGCCGTCGGCAACATAGATCTGGAACTGTTGGGGTGCTAGAACCTAGTTTAACAATTATGCATCCATCAATGAAAAACTCTGGTCTGTAATCACTCATTCACTCAGCACTCATTCATTCAGGACTGTAGATACATATTCATGTACAGTTGTTATATCATATCACGTGCAATATTGTAAGTAATTGTTGGACTTTCACTCAGGAATGCATATTAGTATCCTGTCAGTTGTATCTTTTTTCATTGCTTTTAGTATTGAGTGTGCAATACGTGCAGTTATCTGTAATTAATCCCTGCGCACTAAGGACTGTATTTTAAGGGAATTATTATTATTACCCTAAATTACATCATACACACATTTAGCTATTAAAGTATCTCTTCCTGTCATTTACCTGTACAGTTAATGTAACCATGCAAAATATTCACAGTCTAGAGCTAACCACTGTCTAGACCTAACCACTGTCTTCTAGACCTAACCACTGTCTTCTAGACCTAACCACTGTCTTCTAGACCTAACCACTGTCTTTTAGACCTAACCACTGTCTTTTAGACCTAACCCTGACCTCAACACGCTGTATCATTGTCTGTTATGAGCGTCACCACAGCCAGAACCTTCCTGCTAGATTCATAAAGGATGGTGCTTGAGTCACTGCTAAAATGATAACGCATATTGTAAACCTTTCTATTAGTAGTGGAACTTTTCCCAATGATCTCAGAAGAGCCCGGATGGTTCCGCTCCATAAGAAGAGCAATAAAAAAAACGCAGGAAACTACAGGCCTGTGTCGATCCTCAGAACCTGATCCAAAGTTGTTGGGAGATTAGTTTTTAATCAACTTGAGGGAAACCTTCTTGAGCACAAACTTCTTTATGAACTCCAATCTGGCTTTAGAACAGCTCCACTGATACTTGCCTTATCCATCTTTTTGACCACATCAAGCAGGAAAGTGAGAAGGGGAACTATACAGGTATGGTCGTGTTAGACTTGCAGAAAGCTTTTGACTCTGTGGACCATGATATTCTCCTGATGAAACTGAAATGCATGGGTCTAAATTATGTATCAGTCAATTGGTTTAGGTCTTATCTGACCAACAGAACACAAGTATGTCATGTTGGTGATGTTCTGTCAGAGGCCAAAGAAATATCCTGTGGAGTACCGCAGGGATCAACTTTAGGGCCTCTCTTATTTCTTATTTACGTTAATGATATGCCAGATACAGAAAAGTGCAAACCCCTGCTTTATGCTGATGACTCAGCCATACTGGTATCAGGGAAGGATACAGTTTACATAGAGGAGACCCTGAGTAAGGAATTGCATTTTGTTAGAGATTGGTTGACTGACAACAAACTGTCGCTACATTTGGGAAAAACTGAATTGATTTTGTTTGGAACAAAACGTAGATTGCTTAGGGCTGACAAGATAAAGGTAACCTGTGCTGGTAAGGAGATTGAATCTAAAACAAGTGTAACTTATCTTGGTGTGTTCTTAGATCAATCCCTTTCTGGAGACCTCATTGCTGCTAAAATTCTTTCTAAAATGGCCAACAAATAGAAATGTTTATATCGTAACACTAGATATTTTAACATCAAAGTTAAGAAACTTCTTGTCTCAACCTTGATTCAGTGTCATGTTGATGATGCCTGCTCTGCTTGGTATAGTGGGCTATCAAAACAGCTGAAAGAGAGAATACAGGTCATGCATAATGTTATCAGGTATCTGCTGAATGTCCCCCCGAGGACCAACATAGGGGTACAGGAGTTCTGGGAGGTGGACCCACATAGGGGTACAGGAGTTCTGGGAGGTGGACCCACATAGGGGTACAGGGGTTCTGGGAGGTGGACCCACATAGGGGTACAGGAGTTCTGGGAGGTGGACCCACATAGGGGTACAGGAGTTCTGGGAGGTGGACCCACATAGGGGTACAGGAGTTCTGGGAGGTGGACCCACATAGGGGTACAGGAGTTCTGGGAGGTGGACCCACATAGGGGTACAGGAGTTCTGGGAGGTGGACCCACATAGGGGTACAGGAGTTCTGGGAGGTGGACCCACATAGGGGTACAGGAGTTCTGGGAGGTGGACTTGTTGCCTTTTGGAGTCCAGAGTGGACCAACTTAAACTTAGTCATATGTTTAACATCTTAAATGATTGTGCCCCAGGTTACATGAAAACCCACATCGATATGGTCTATAACCAACACAGTTACAATACCAGAGCTAGTGTTATGTCTTCTATACAGGCATTTGTCTATAGAATAGCCTCCCCTTGGAGATCAAGCAAAGAAATAGTAGAAATAGCTTTAAAAAGCAGGCAAAGGTTTTTATTTGGACAACGTTATCTAAGTAAGAGAAACCCCTCCACTGCCCCTTGTGCCCCCTACTGCTGGTCAGGTGTATTTATTTGGACAAGGTTGTCTAAGTAAGAGAAACCACTCCACTGCCCCTTGTGCCCCCTACTGCTGGTCAGGTGTATTTATTTGGACAAGGTTGTCTAAGTAAGAGAAACCACTCCACTGCTCCTTGTGCCCCCTACTGCTGGTCAGGTGTATTTATTTGGACAAGGTTGTCTTCGTAAGAGAAACCCCTCCACTGCCCCTTGCGCCCCCTACTGCTGGTCAGGTGTATTTATGTGAATGATAGGTAGGATGTGTAATGAATAGATTGTTATAATGTGAAATTAATATAGTTGATTTTTAAGGTTAGGGAAAAGTGCAGTGAGTAGAACCACTTTTTAGGATGTTAATATAAATTAATGTATTTATGTAATTTTGTTTTTGTCTTTTAATCTTTACATGTGTTATTGTTTTTACCATCGAGGACCACTTTGGAAACAAGCGTTTTAATGAATACTTTCAAGTGATATCCTCTGGGTCCACATTGTACATTTTGTTCCATATGTCTGTTACCCAAAATACTTTTAATTAAATTCAAGAACATCACAACTTCTGAACTTGTCTCCGTGCTGCTGTGCTGTTTGTTGCTGCTAGGCTACCTGCCAAACTTTTTGGTTTTTACTTTTAATAACCGTTTAATCAAAATTAGCATCTAACACATTTACCAACGTTTTTTTCTCTCTCTTTTTCATTAAACGTTTTCACCCCGGACGCTTTATCTGGACATGGTTCTACAGGACTTCCACCAGCCGAAAAAAAGCTAAGCAGTAAAATGAATACTATGCCATCTTATTGCAGTCGCTGTACTCGTAATACTGTACTCGCTTCAGACGCAGTCGTTAGGCAAGGGCAATATAAGTGTAGGAAAGGATGAAACAGCGTCTGTGCCACCAGTAAGTACAGTTACTAGTATAAATCCCCTCCACAGTCCCCACCAGTAAGTACAGTTACTAGTATAAATCCCCTCCACAGTCCCCACCAGTAAGTACAGTTACTAGTATAAATCCCCTCCACAGTCCCCACCAGTAAGTACAGTTACTAGTATAAATCCCCTCCACAGTCCCCACCAGTAAGTACAGTTACTAGTATAAATCCCCTCCACAGTCCCCACCAGTAAGTACAGATAGTAGTATAAATCCCCTCCACAGTCCCCACCAGTAAGTACAGTTACTAGTATAAATCCCCTCCACAGTCCCCACCAGTAAGTACAGATAGTAGTATAAATCCCCTCCACAGTCCCCACCAGTAAGTACAGTTACTAGTATAAATCCCCTCCACAGTCCCCACCAGTAAGTACAGTTACTAGTATAAATCCCCTCCACAGTCCCCACCAGTAAGTACAGATAGTAGTATAAATCCCCTCCACAGTCCCCACCAGTAAGTACAGTTACTAGTATAAATCCCCTCCACAGTCCCCACCAGTAAGTACAGATAGTAGTATAAATCCCCTCCACAGTCCCCACCAGTAAGTACAGATACTAGTATAAATCCCCTCCACAGTCCCCACCAGTAAGTACAGTTACTAGTATAAATCCCCTCCACAGTCCCCACCAGTAAGTACAGTTACTAGTATAAATCCCCTCCACAGTCCCCACCAGTAAGTACAGTTACTAGTATAAATCCCCTCCACAGTCCCCACCAGTAAGTACAGATACTAGTATAAATCCCCTCCACAGTCCCCACCAGTAAGTACAGTTACTAGTATAAATCCCCTCCACAGTCCCCACCAGTAAGTACAGTTACTAGTATAAATCCCCTCCACAGTCCCCACCAGTAAGTACAGATAGTAGTATAAATCCCCTCCACAGTCCCCACCAGTAAGTACAGATAGTAGTATAAATCCCCTCCACAGTCCCCACCAGTAAGTACAGTTACTAGTATAAATCCCCTCCACAGTCCCCACCAGTAAGTACAGATAGTAGTATAAATCCCCTCCACAGTCCCCACCAGTAAGTACAGATAGTAGTATAAATCCCCTCCACAGTCCCCACCAGTAAGTACAGTTACTAGTATAAATCCCCTCCACAGTCCCCACCAGTAAGTACAGATAGTAGTATAAATCCCCTCCACAGTCCCCACCAGTAAGTACAGATAGTAGTATAAATCCCCTCCACAGTCCCCACCAGTAAGTACAGTTACTAGTATAAATCCCCTCCACAGTCCCCACCAGTAAGTACAGATAGTAGTATAAATCCCCTCCACAGTCCCCACCAGTAAGTACAGTTACTAGTATAAATCCCCTCCACAGTCCCCACCAGTAAGTACAGATAGTAGTATGAATCCCCTCCACAGTCCCCACCAGTAAGTACAGTTACTAGTATAAATCCCCTCCACAGTCCCCACCAGTAAGTACAGATAGTAGTATAAATCCCCTCCACAGTCCCCACCAGTAAGTACAGATAGTAGTATAAATCCCCTCCACAGTCCCCACCAGTAAGTACAGATAGTAGTATAAATCCCCTCCACAGTCCCCACCAGTAAGTACAGATAGTAGTATAAATCCCCTCCACAGTCCCCACCAGTAAGTATAGTTACTAGTATAAATCCCCTCCACAGTCCCCACCAGTAAGTACAGTTACTAGTATAAATCCCCTCCACAGTCCCCACCAGTAAGTACAGTTACTAGTATAAATCCCCTCCACAGTCCCCACCAGTAAGTACAGTTACTAGTATAAATCCCCTCCACAGTCCCCACCAGTAAGTACAGTTACTAGTATAAATCCCCTCCACAGTCCCCACCAGTAAGTACAGTTACTAGTATAAATCCCCTCCACAGTCCCCACCAGTAAGTACAGTTACTAGTATAAATCCCCTCCACAGTCCCCACCAGTAAGTACAGATAGTAGTATAAATCCCCTCCACAGTCCCCACCAGTAAGTACAGTTACTAGTATAAATCCCCTCCACAGTCCCCCCCAGTAAGTACAGATAGTAGTATAAATCCCCTCCACAGTCCCCACCAGTAAGTACAGTTACTAGTATAAATCCCCTCCACAGTCCCCACCAGTAAGTACAGTTACTAGTATAAATCCCCTCCACAGTCCCCACCAGTAAGTACAGTTACTAGTATAAATCCCCTCCACAGTCCCCACCAGTAAGTACAGTTACTAGTATAAATCCCCTCCACAATCCCCACCAGTAAGTACAGTTACTAGTATAAATCCCATCCACAGTCCCCACCAGTAAGTACAGTTACTAGTATAAATCCCCTCCACAGTCCCCACCAGTAAGTACAGTTACTAGTATAAATCCCCTCCACAGTCCCCACCAGTAAGTACAGTTACTAGTATAAATCCCCTCCACAGTCCCCACCAGTAAGTACAGTTACTAGTATAAATCCCCTCCACAGTCCCCACCAGTAAGTACAGATAGTAGTATAAATCCCCTCCACAGTCCCCACCAGTAAGTACAGATAGTAGTATAAATCCTCTCCACAGTCCCCACCAGTAAGTACAGTTACTAGTATAAATCTCCTCCACAGTTCCCACCAGTAAGTACAGTTACTAGTATAAATCCCCTCCACAGTCCCCACCAGTAAGTACAGATAGTAGTATAAATCCCCTCCACAGTCCCCACCAGTAAGTACAGTTACTAGTATAAATCGCCTCCACAGTCCCCACAGCCGGACAATTTTCTCAGGGCTTCTGGAAAGAAATGCAGTCGGCATGTTCAACCGGTGTCGCTCATTCAGCCGACAGAAACTTTAATCCGGTTCTCCCCATTAAACAACGAGTCGGAGCCAGAGACTTCTCAGGTCTCTCCTCCACCCGTTACGGGGTCTGAGCCACCGAAGCCTCCCACCATTAGCTCTGACTAATTGAAAACCCTAGTCATTGGCGACTCCATTACCCGCAATATTAGACTTAAGAATCATCCAGGATCATACAGTGTTTACCAGGGGGCAGGGCTACCGACGTAAAGGCTCATCTGAAGATGGTGCTGGCTAAAACAACATCTGGTGAGTGTAGAGAGTATAGAGATATTGTTATCCACGTCGGCACCAACGATGTTAGGATGAAACAGTCAGAGGTCACCAAGCACAACATAGCTTCAATCAACCAAATGTATTTATAAAGCCCTTTTTACATCAGCCCATGTCACAAAGTGCTATACAGAAACCCAGCCTAAAACCCCAAACATCAAGATAGATAGATAGATAGATAGATAGGTACTTTATTGATCCCCCGGGTGGGAAATTTCATTATCAAGCAGCTACAACAAAAACACAGGGCAGGTGCAAAATGCCACAACGAAAAGTACACAAAAGACAGATACACGGTACATGACACATAGAGCGGCAGTATGAAAAAGTATAGAAATACAGGATATCTGGAGTGCAAAAAAAAGCTATAAAAGGACATTGCATAGTATGAGTGGTTGGCTGAATATGTACACTATACATTGGTGGATGTTGGATGGTTAACTATACTATACAGGTTGATGGCAGAGAAATACTTCAGTAGCTAATGCGTATGATATGAGCGAGGGTAATAATAGTTTACTTAATAGACAGACTGGGTAAATGAACAGGTAAGTGAAAATTTTGCATGGTTAAATTAGCTGTACAGTTAGGTATACAGTTATATTTACAGATAAGTGAATACTTGCATGTTTACACAAACTGTACAGGTAAATGACAGGAAGAGATACTTTAATAGCTAAATGTGTGTATGATATCATTGGGGTAATAATAGTAATTCCCTTAAAATACAGTCCTTAGTGCGCAGGGTTTAATTACAGACAACTGCACTTATTGCACATTTGATATACTAAAAGCAATGAGAAAAGGTGCAACTGGCAGGATACTAATATGCATTCCTGAGTGAATGCCTAGGTCCAATAATTACTTACAATATTGCATGTGATATAATATAACAACTGTACATGGGTATGTATATACAGACCTGTATGAATAAGTAGGTCCTGAGTGGATGAGTGCTGACGGAACAGAGTTACTCACGGATGGATGCATAATTGTTAAACTAGGTCCTAGCACCCCAACAGTTCCAGATCTATGTAGCCGACGGCACGGCACCCCGGTGAGGCATTATATAGTCTCATAGCCGCCGGCAGGAAGGACCTCCTGTAGCGCTCTCTGGCACACCGTGGTGGGATCAGTCTGTGACTGAAAGAGCTCCTCTGCGTCATAACCATAGCGTGCAGAGGGTGGGTGACGTTGTCCATGATGGCCAGCAGTTTGGCCAGGATCCGTCTCTCCGCCACCTCCTCTAGAGTGTCAAGGCTCATCCCCAGGACAGAGCTAGCCTTCCTGATCAGCTTATTTACCCGAGAAGCATCACCGGCTTTGATGTTTGCTCCCCAGCACACCACTGCAAAAAAGATGGCACTGGCCACCACAGACTGGTAGAAGGTATGCAGTAGTTTACTGCACACGTTGAAGGACCTGAGCCTCCTCAGAAAGTAGAGTCGGCTCTGGCCCTTTTTGTACAGGGCCCCGGTGTTACCAGCCCATTCCAGTCTGTTGTCCATATGGACACCCAAGAACTTGTATGACTCAACCATTTCCACATCCATCCCCTTTATAGGGACTGCAGTCAGTTGTGCCTTGGTTCTCCTGAAGTCCACCACCATCTCCTTAGTTTTGCTGATGTTGAGCTGAAGGTGGTTCTGCTCACACCACAACACAAAGTCACTGATTGTGCTCCTGTACTCCTCCTCCTGCCCACCCCTGATGCACCCTACAATAGCAGAGTCATCCGAGAACTTCTGTAGGTGGCATGTCTCAGAGTTATATCTGAAGTCTGAGGTGTAGAGGGTGAACAGGAAGGGGGACAGGACCGTACCCTGGGGGGCCCCTGTGTTGCTAACTGCCCGATCTGACACACAGCTCTGTTGTCGCACAAATTGTGGCCTACCGGTCAGGTAGTCCGTGACCCAGGAGACTAAGGGTGCTTCCACTTTCATCCTCCTCATCTTCTCACCCAGTAGCAGGGGCTGAATGGTATTGAAGGCACTGAAGAAGTCAAAAAACATGACCCTCACAGTGCAACCTGCGTTGTCCAGGTGAGAGTAGGCCCTCTGCAGAAGGTAGATGATTGCATCATCCACCCCGATGTTGCGCTGGTATGCAAACTGCAGGGGGTCCATTGATGAACACACCAGGGGTCTGAGGTGAGCGAGGACTAACCTTTCCAGGGTCTTCATGATGTGGGATGTTAGCGCTACAGGTCTGAAGTCATTCAGGACAGTGGGGTGTGCCTTCTTGGGCACTGGGACGAGGCAGGATGTTTTCCACAGCACAGGGACCCTTTCTAGGCTCAGGCTAAGGTTGAAAAGACGCTGGAGTATTCCACACAGTTGGTCAGCACAGACCCTCAGCACCCTTGGGCTGATGCCATCAGGGCCCGCCGCTTTCCACTGGTGTAGTCTCTCCAGCTCGCTCTTCACTTGGTTGGTGGTGAAAGCCAGCCCAGGTAGGGAGGTGGGGGGAAGGGGGGTGTTGAGGATCAGTCCAGGGGGGGCAGGGGCGGAGGTGGGGTCACTGATTGTCTCAGCAGAGGTGCTGTGAGCAAAGTGGGGGTGGGATAGCTGTGAGGGTGTGTGGTCTGGGGAGCTGGAGGGGAGGTGGACAGGGCCAGTATCGAACCTGTTAAAAAATTGGTTCAGCTCATTGGCTCTGTCCTGGGTCCCCTCCGTCTGCCCACTGTTTGACTTTTTGAAGCCAGTGATATTTCTCATACCCTTCCACACCTCTCTCACCTGGCTCTGCCTCAGCTTGTCCTCCATCTTCTCCTTATACACTCTCTTCCCCTCAGCAATCCGCAACTTCAGCTCCCTCTGGACGCATTTCAATTTGTCCTTGTCCTTCTCCTTGAAGGCCCTCTTCTTCTCATTCAGCAGGGCCTTCAGGTCGCTGGTGACCCAGGGTTTATTGTTTGGGAAACAGCGTACCTTCCTGGTGGGTACAGTGTTGTCTACACAAAAATTAATATAGTCTGTTATGCAGTCAGTGAGTCCATCGATGTCCTCCCCATGAGCCTCACAGAACACATCCCAGTCTGTTGTTTCAAAGCAGTCCTGTAGGGCCTCATTCGCCTCCGGGGACCATCTCCTAATAGTCCTGGTGGTTGCAGGCTGCTGTTGGACCATAGGCCTGTAGAGTGGGGTGAGGTGGACAAGGTTGTGATCTGATCTACCGAGGGGAGGGAGTGCAGTGGAGTTGTATGCATCCTTCACATTAGCATATAACAAGTCCAGAGTTTTATTATTCCTGGTTGGGCACTTCACGAACTGTTTGAACGTGGGCAGCGTTGAAGAGAGAGATGCATGGTTAAAATCCCCCGAAATTGCAAAGAAAGCACTGGGATGCGCTGTCTGTAACCTCGCGATAACAGAGTGGATGACGTCACACGCTGCGTTTGCGTCAGCAGAGGGCGGGATGTAAACAATAACAGCAATGGCCGCCGTGAATTCCCTTGGCTAATAGTAGGGTCTCAGGCTAACGGCTAGCAGCAGATGTAGAAGCACGGTGGCTAGGAAAAACTCCCTAGACAGGCAAAACCTAGGAAGAAACCTAGAGAGGAACCAGGCTCTGAGGGGTGGCCAGTCCTCTTCTGGCTGTGCCGGGTGGAGATTATAACAATTCATGGCCATTAAGGCCAGATCTTTCTCCAAGATGTTCAAATGTTCATAGATGACCAGCAGGGTCAAATAATAATCATAGTGGTTGTAGAGGTTGCAACAGGTAAATACATCAGGAGTGAATGTCACTTGGCTTTTCATAGCCAGGCATTTAGATGCGGTAGAGAGCGCAGGTACGGTGCGATAGACCACAGGTGCGGTAGAGAGAGAGAGAGAGAGCGAGATGAAAACCGCAGGTCTGGGACAAGGTGGCACGTCCAATGAACAGAAGAGTTGAAACCAGTGCAGCAGCACGACCAGGTGGACTGGGTACAGCTAGGAGTCATCAGGGCAGGTTGTCCTGAAGCATGGTCCTCTGGGTAGGCTCAGGTCCTCCGGGAGAGGAGGTAGAGTGGGAGAGAGAGAGAATTAGAGGGAGCATACTTAAATTCACACAAGACACTGGATAATAACATCAGATTTAACAAACTGACCCTAGCCCCCCGGCACATAGATATTGGAGGCTGAGACGGGGGGGGTCGGGAGACACTGTGGCCCCCTCCGACAATACCCCGACAATAACCGCAGACAGGGCCAACCAGGCAGAATATAACCCCACCCACTCTGCCAAAGCACAGCCCCCACACCAATAGAATGATATGAACAGACCACCAACTTACTACCCTGAGACAAGGCTGAGTATAGTCCACAAAGATCCCCTCCACTGTACAAGCCTGAGGGGGTGAAAAACCGGACAGGAAGTGATGCACCCCTCCTAGGGACAGCATGGAAAGCACCAATAAGCCAGTGACTCAGCCCCCGTAATTGGGTCAGAGGCAGAGAATCCCAATGGAGAGATGGGAACCAGCCAGGCAGAGACAGCAAGGGTGGTTCGTTGCTCCAGAGCCTTGCCGTTCACCCTTGCACCCCTGGGCCAGACTACACTCAATCATAGGACCTACTGAAGAGATGAGTCTTCAGTAAAGACTTAAAGGTCCAGACCAAGTCTGCATCTCTCACATGGATTGGCAGACCTTTCCCTTGAAATCAGCCCTAGCCTTAACAGGAAGCCAGTGTAGAGAGGCTAGCACTGGGTAATATGCTTGTTTTGGTTCTAGTCAAGATTCTAGCAGCCGTGTTTAACACTAACTGAAGTTTATTTAGTGCTTTATCCGGGTAGCTGGAGAGTAGAGCATTGCAGTAATCTAATCTAGAAGTGACAAAAGCATGGATTAGCTTTTCTGCATCATTTTTTGACAAAGAGTTTCAGATTTTTGCAATGTTACAAAGATGGAAAAAAGCTGTCCTTGAAATATTCTTGATATGTTCGATCTGGGTCCATGGTCCAGAGTAACGCTGAGGTCCTTCACAGTTTTTTTGGGGACGACTTTACAACCATCAAGATTAATTGTCAGATCCAAATACAGATCTCTTTGTTTCTTGGGACCTAGAACTAGCATCTCTGTTTTGTCAGAGTTTAAAAGTAAAACATTTGCTGCCATCCACTTCCTTATGTCTGAAACACAGGCTTCCAGGACTGGCAATTTTGGGGCATCACCATGTTTCATCACAATGTACAGCTGTGTGTCGTCCGCATAGCAATGGAAGTTAACATTATGTTTCCGAATGACATCACCAAGAGGTAAAATATATAGTGAAAACAATAGTGGTCCTAAAACGGAACCTTGAGGAACACCGAAACTTACAATTGATTTGTCAGAGGACAAACCATCCACGAAGAAGAACTGATATCTTTCCGACAGATAAGATCTAAACCAGGCAAGAACTTGTCCGTGTAGACCAATTAAGGTTTCCAATCTCTCCAAAAGAATATGGTGGTCCATGGTGTCAAAAGCAGCACTAAGGTCTAAGAGCACGAGGACAGATGCAGAGCCTTGGTCTGACGCCATTAAAAGGTAGTTTACCACTTTAATGAGTGCAGTCTCAGTGCTATTATGGGGTCTAAACCCAGACTGAAGTCTTTCTTATACATTATTATTTGTCTTCAGGAAGGCAGTGAGTTGCTGCGCAACAGCTTTTTCTAAGATTTTTGTGAGGAATAGGAGATTTGATTTGAATCAGCAGTAAATTAACTAGAAAGGCATTGAGTAATTGTCTCTGGCTCCTCCCAGTTAGGGGGAGTGATGAGCTCTCTACTAGGATCGCCGCCTCTGAATGGGTGTTTTCCTGTTTGCTTATTGCCTTATACAGCTGACTGAGTGCGGTCTTAGTGCCAGCATCTGTTTGTGGTGGTAAATAAACAGCCACGAACAATATAGATGAAAACTCTCTTGGTAAATAGTGTGGTCTACAGCTTATCATGAGATACTCTACTTCAGGCGAGCAAAAAATATAGACTTACAGTGGGGAGAACAATTATTTGATACACTGCCGATTTTGCAGGTTTTCCTACTTACAAAGCATGTAGAGGTCTGTAATTTTTATCATAGGTACACTTCAACTGTGAGAGACGGAATCTAAAAAATCCAGAAAATCACATTGTATGATTTTTAAATAATTAATTTGCATTTTATTTCATGACATAAGTATTTGATCACCTACCAACCAGTAAGAATTCTGGCTCTCACAGACCTGTTAGTTTTTCTTTAAGAAGCCCTCCTGTTCTCCACTCATTACCTGTATTAACTGCACCTGTTTGAACTCGTTACCTGTATAAAAGACACCTGTCCACACACTAAATCAAACAGACTCCAACCTCTCCACAATGGCCAAGACCAGAGAGCTGTGTAAGGACATCAGGGATAAAATTGTAGACCTGCACAAGGCTGGGATGGGCTACAGGACAATAGGCAAGCAGCTTGGTGAGAAGGCAACAACTGTTGGCGCAATTATTAGAAAATGGAAGAAGTTTAAGATGACGGTCAATCTCCCTCGGTCTGGGGCGCCATGCAAGATCTCACCTCGTGGGGCATCAATGATCATGAGGAAGGTGAGGGATCAGCCCAGAAATACACGGCAGGACCTGGTCAATGACCTGAAGAGAGCTGGGACCACAGTCTCAAAGAAAACCATTAGTAACACACTACGCTGTCATGGATTAAAATCCTGCAGCGCACGCAAGGTCCCCCTGCTCAAGCCAGCGCATGTCCAGGCCCGTCTGAAGTTTGCCAATGACCATCTGGATGATCCAGAGGAGGAATGGGAGAAGGTCATGTGGTCTGATGAGACAAAAATAGAGCTTTTTGGTCTAAACTCCACTCGCCGTGTTTGGAGGAAGAAGAAGGACGAGTACAACCCCAAGAACACCATTCCAACCGTGAAGCATGGAGGTGGAAACATCATTCTTTGGGGATGCTTTTCTGCAAAGGGGACCGGACGACTGCACCGTATTGAGGGGAGGATGGATGGGGCCATGTATCACGAGATCTTGGCCAACAACCTCCTTCCCTCAGTAAGAGCATTGAAGATGGGTCGTGGCTGGGTCTTCCAGCATGACAACGACCCGAAACACACAGCCAGGGCAACTAAGGAGTGGCTCCGTAAGAAGCATCTCAAGGTCCTGGAGTGTCCTAGCCAGTCTCCAGACCTGAACCCAATAGAAAATCTTTGGAGGAAGCTGAAAGTCTGTATTGCCCAGCGACAGCCCCGAAACCTGAAGGATCTGTATGGAGGAGTGGGCCAAAATCCCTGCTGCAGTGTGTGCAAACCTGGTCAAGAACTACAGGAAACATATGATCTCTGTAATTGCAAACAAAGGTTTCTGTACCAAATATTATGTTCTGCTTTTCTGATGTATCAAATACTTATGTCATGCAATAAAATGCAAATTAATTACTTAAAAATCATACAATGTGACTTTCTGGATTTTTGTTTCAGATTCCGTCACTCACAGTTGAAGAGTACCTATGATAAAAATTACAGACTTCTACATGCTTTGTAAGTGGGAAAACCTGCAAAATTGGCAGTGTATCAAATACTTGTTCTCCCCACTGTATATAGACATTTTGTGCACCAGCTGTTGTTTACAAATATACAGAGACCGCCCCTCGTCTTACCGGAGTCTGCTGTTCTATCTAGCCGGTGCAGCGTAAATCCCTCCAGCTGAATGTTGTCCATGTCGTCGTTCAGCCACGACTCGGTGAAACATAAGATATTATAGTTGTTGATGTCCTGTTGGTAGGATATTCGTGATCGTATCTCGTCTAGATAGATAGATAGATAGATAGATAGATAGATAGATAGATAGATAGATAGATAGATAGATAGATAGATAGATAGATAGATAGATAGATAGATAGATAGATAGATAGATAGATAGATAGATAGATAGATAGATAGATAGATACTTTATTGATCCCCCGGGGGGGAAATTTCATTGTCAAGCAGCTACAACAAAAACACAGGGCAGGTGCAAAATGCCACAACGAAAGTACACAAAAGACAGATACACGGTACATGATACATAGAGCGGCAGTATGAAAAAGTATAGAAATACAAGATATCTGGAGTGCAAAAAAATAAAAGCTATAAAAAAGACATTGCATAGTATGGGTGGTTGGCTGAATATGTACACTATACATTGGTGGATGTTGGATGGTTAACTATACTATACAGGTCGATGGCAGAGAAATACTTCAGTAGCTAAAAATGCGTATGATATGAGCGAGGGTAATAATAGTTTACTTAATAGACAGACTGGGTAAATTAACAGGTAAGTGAAAATTTTGCATGGTTAAATTAGCTGTACAGTTAGGTATACAGTTATATTTACAGATAAGTGAATACTTGCATGGTTACACAAACTGTACAGGTAAATGACAGGAAGAGATACTTTAATAGCTAAATGTGTGTATGATATCATTTGGGGTAATAATAGTAATTCCCTTAAAATACAGTCCTTAGTGCGCAGGGTTTAATTACAGACAACTGCACGTATTGCACATTCGATATACTAAAAGCAATGAGAAAAGGTGCAACTGGCAGGATACTAATATGGATTCCTGAGTGAATGCCTACGTAAGTTAGGTCCAAGAATTACTAGCAATATTGCACGTGATATGATATAACAACTGTACATGAGTATGTATATACAGACCTGTATGAATAAATAGGTCCTGAGTGAATGAGTGCTGACGGACCAGAGTTACTCACGGATTGATGCATAATTGTTAAACTAGGTCCTAACACCCCAACAGTTCCAGATCTATGTTGCCGACGGCACGGCACCCCGGTGAGGCATTATATAGTCTAATAGCCGCCGGCAGGAAGGACCTCCTGTAGCGCTCTCTGGCACACCGTGGTGGGATCAGTCTGTGACTGAAAGTGCTCCTCTGCCTCATAACCATAGCGTGCAGAGGGTGGGTGACGTTGTCCATGATGGCCAGCAGTTTGGCCAGGATCCGTCTCTCCGCCACCTCCTCTAGAGTGTCAAGGCACATCCCCAGGACAGAGCTAGCCTTCCTGATCAGCTTATTTACCCGAGAAGCATCACCGGCTTTGATGTTTGCTCCCCAGCACACCACTGCAAAAAAGATGGCACTGGCCACCACAGACTGGTAGAAGGTATGCAGTAGTTTACTGCACACGTTGAAGGACCTGAGCCTCCTCAGAAAGTAGAGTCAGCTCTGGCCCTTTTTGTACAGGGCCCCGGTGTTACCAGCCCATTCCAGCCTGTTGTCCATATGGACTCCCAGGAACTTGTATGACCCAACCATTTCCACATCCATCCCCTGTATAGGGACTGCAGTCGGTTGGGCCTTGGTTTTCCTGAAGTCCACCACCATCTCCTTTGTTTTGCTGATGTTGAGCTGAAGGTGGTTCTGCTCCCACCACAACACAAAGTCACTGATTGTGCTCCTGTACTCCTCCTCCTGCCCACCCCTGATGCACCCTACAATAGCAGAGTCATCCGAGAACTTCTGTAGCTGGCATGTTTCAGAGTTATATCTGAAGTCTGAGGTGTAGAGGGTGAACAGGAAGGGGGACAGGACCGTTCCCTGGGGGCCCCTGTGTTGCTCACTGCCCGTTCTGACACACAGCTCTGTAGTCGCACAAATTGTGGCCTACCGGTCAGGTAGTCCGTAACCCAGGAGACTAAGGGTGCTTCCACTTTCATCCTCCTCATCTTCTCACCCAGTAGCAGGGGCTGAATGTTATTGAATGCACTGGAGAAGTAAAAAAACATAACCCTCACAGTGCAACCTGCGTTGTCCAGGTGAGAGTAGGCCCTCTGCAGAAGGTAGATGATTGCATCATCCACCCCGATGTTGCGCTGGTATGCAAACTGCAGGGGGTCCAGTGATGTACACACCAGGGGTCTGAGGTGAGCGAGGACTAACCTTTCCAGGGTCTTCATGATGTGGGATGTTAGTGCTACAGGTCTGAAGTCATTCAGGACAGTGGGGTGAGCCTTCTTGGGCACTGGGACTAATTTATTGTCCAGTGATTGTACGTTGGCTAATAGATAGATAGATAGATAGATAGGTACTTTATTGATCCCCAAGGGGACATTTCTTTGTCAAGCAGCTACAACAAAACATAGGGCAGATGTGGATTCATCCTTGTCTCCCAAGAGAGGGTCCATCCAATGATGAAATGGTGTTATTTGAACAGGACGTAAGAGTGATCTGTGAAAACATCAAAACGCCCATCGAAAAGTTTACATTGCAGTAGTGAATACTACCCTTGTATGCTGAGGTGAAAAGCCACCTTCAGGGGCTCCTGAACAAAAAAATTAAAACAGAAAGTCAACTTCATTATACGCATCACCACTGGTCTGTGTACGGAAAAATTAGAGTTTAAGACTTTGTGTTGATTACCTTGAACAAGAAGACTGTTCTGGACAGGCATCCCATACCCCGTATACAGGAAATACTTGATGGTTTGGGAGGAAACACATGCTTTACAGTTTTAGATCAAGGAAAGGCATACCACCAAGGCTTTGTGGGAGAGGAGTCCAGAAAATACACTGCCTTCAGCACTCCTTGGGACTTATATGAATGGAACAGAATTCTCTCTGCCTTCCAACAAACCACGGAGGAAAGTTGAGGGTATAAAAGATAGAATCTGTATAACCTATTTGGATGATGTGCTTATTCATTTGAACAAGGCGGCAGGTAGCCTAGCATTAGGGCGTTGGGCCAGTAACTGAAATGTCGCTTGTTCGAATACCCGAGCAAACCTGTCGATGTGTCCTTGAGCAAGGCACTTAACCCTAATTTGCTCTAGGGGCTGACCCTGTAGGGAGGCCGTCATTGTAAATATGAATTTGTTCTTAACTGACTTGCCTAGTTAAATAAAGGTTTAATAAATACAAATAAAAAAAACATGTGGAAGATGTATGTCAGGTAATTAGGGTTAGGGTTTATAAATGGGGTATAAACTCAGGGCTGTGGGACCTATTCAAGAATGAGGTCCATTATTTAGGAAAACGTATTTCTGCTGAGGGTTACAGAATGGATGTTAAAGAAATTGTAGCAGTGCAAGAACTGGTAAACAGGCCACCTACAAACATGAGAGAGCTGAGGAAACTACTGGGATTTCTAGGGGTATTACAGGGGTTATGTACAGAACTTCTCACAACATGCAAAAAATCTCTATGACTTACTAGCAGTGAAGTCGGAGACCCCAGCATCCAGGAAGTGAACGGCCAAGATATCTATGCAGCCGGGACAGGCTCCACCCCACAAGGAAGTTATTTGGGAGGATGCTCACCAGACAGGCTCCGCCCCACCAGGAAGTTATACAGGAGGATGCTCACCAGACAGGCTCCGCCCCACCAGGAAGTTATACAGGAGGATGCTCACCAGACAGGCTCCGCCCCACCAGGAAGTTATACAGGAGGATGCTCACCAGACAGGCTCCGCCCCACCAGGAAGTTATACAGGAGGATGCTCACCAGACAGGCTCCGCCCCACCAGGAAGTTATACAGGAGGATGCTCACCAGACAGGCTCCGCCCCACCAGGAAGTTATACAGGAGGATGCTCACCAGACAGGCTCCGCCCCACCAGGAAGTTATTCAGGAGGATGCTCACCAGACAGGCTCCGCCCCACCAGGAAGTTATACAGGAGACTGCTCACCAGACAGGCTCCGCCCCACCAGGAAGTTAAACAGGAGGATGCTCACCAGACAGGCTCCGCCCCACCAGGAAGTTATACAGGAGGATGCTCACCAGACAGGCTCCGCCCCACCAGGAAGTTATACAGGAGGATGCTCACCAGACAGGCTCCGCCCCACCAGGAAGTTATACAGGAGGATGCTCACCAGACAGGCTCCGCCCCACCAGGAAGTTATACAGGAGGATGCTCACCAGACAGGCTCCGCCCCACCAGGAAGTTATACAGGAGGATGCTCACCAGACAGGCTCCGCCCCACCAGGAAGTTATACAGGAGGATGCTCACCAGACAGGCTCCGCCCCACCAGGAAGTTATACAGGAGGATGCTCACCAGACAGGCTCCGCCCCACCAGGAAGTTATACAGGAGGATGCTCACCAGACAGGCTCCGCCCCACCAGGAAGTTATACAGGAGGATGCTCACCAGACAGGCTCCGCCCCACCAGGAAGTTATTCAGGAGGATGCTCACCAGACAGGCTCCGCCCCACCAGGAAGTTATACAGGAGACTGCTCACCAGACAGGCTCCGCCCCACCAGGAAGTTATACAGGAGGATGCTCACCAGACAGGCTCCGCCCCACCAGGAAGTTATAGAGGAGGATGCTCACCAGACAGGCTCCGCCCCACCAGGAAGTTATACAGGAGGATGCTCACCAGACAGGCTCTGCCCCACCAGGAAGTTATACAGGAGGATGCTCACCAGACAGGCTCCGCCCCACCAGGAAGTTATACAGGAGGATGCTCACCAGACAGGCTCCGCCCCACCAGGAAGTTATACAGGAGGATGCTCACCAGACAGGCTCCGCCCCACCAGGAAGTTATACAGGAGGATGCTCACCAGACAGGCTCCGCCCCACCAGGAAGTTATACAGGAGGATGCTCACCAGACAGGCTCCGCCCCACCAGGAAGTTATACAGGAGGATGCTCACCAGACAGGCTCCGCCCCACCAGGAAGTTATACAGGAGGATGCTCACCAGACAGGCTCTGCCCCACCAGGAAGTTATACAGGAGGATGCTCACCAGAGAGCATTAGAACACTTGACGAGTGTGTTGACTAATTCACCTGTGCTTGCTTACCCAGATTTCAAGGACCCTAAAAGTGCTGACATGATTAAAATTCAAGTAAACAGTACCTTTCGCGTTGGAGTTTATATTATAAGCTCATAGACACTGTCATTATGGGGTATTGTGTGTAGATGCTGAGAATTTAAAATTTTAGAATAAGGCTGTATTGTAACAAAATGTGGAAAAAGTCAAGGGGTCTGAATACTTTCCTAAGGTGCTGTATAGCAGTGCTATACTGTTTACTGTATTATATACTGTATAGAGTATAGCTGTATAGCAGTGCTATACTGTATTGTCAGGCCTCCATGTTATTCCGTCCAGACACTAACCCACGCGTTGAAGGGAGGCCAATAACACTTCTTGTGTCAAACATTTTTCTTTATTGAATTAATGACCTGCTGCTATTGTGAAAGAAAACAAGGAAATATTCAAACTGAAAAGAAATTGGATAAATAAAAGGCAACATAGTGATTCTGATATACCATAGAATATACATTAAACACTGTAGCATAATATTATCTAAACTCTCGTTTAGTCTACCCAGGCAGTTTCACTCAACACATTAGATTATAGAGGACTACTGGTAGGAACTCATTCCAGGCTGACAGACAGATCACCCAGGGTCTGCTTTATTTCCTGATTATAGAATGTCAACATGATCATTTCATACCATTAAAAGGATGAATAATGTGAACATCCATCAACACAATAGTTCATATAGAAGAAACTAGTTACAACAGAAATGGAAAAGCCTCTAAATGAACACCTTCATTTCATGGACATTGAGTCTGAAACAGGCTTTACTCAAATCGGTTTCGCGGAGGTTCAGCATGACTTCAATTTAAAGTCACAGTTCCTGCGTTAGCGGAGACTGCATTCACGGTGAACACTATGTCGGCTCAATCGAAAATGTATGTAAATCCCATCGCTTCAGCAATCCAGCTTGAATAAAGTCCCTTGGTGCATTGGTTTGAATTCATCTTTTTAAAATGTCTATATGTAACACCACTGTAATGATGCATAATGTTGTGTCCTGCTGAGAGGCTGTTTGATCTATCAAAAATAGCCCATCCTACTACCTCATCCCCATAATAGTCCATCCTACTACCTCATCCCCATAATAGCCCATCCTACTACCTCATCCCCATAATAGCCCATCCTACCATCTCATCCCCATATTGTTATTTTTGCTCATTTACACTCCAGTATCTCTATTTGCACATCATCATCTGCACATCTATCAGTCCAGTGTTAATGCTAAATTGTAATTATTTCACCACTATGGCCTATTTATTGTCCTACCTTCCTAATCTAACTACATTTGTACTCTGTATATAGATTTTCTATTGTGTTATTGACTGTACGTTTGTTTACTGTGTAACTCTGTTGTTTTTGTCGCACTGCTTTGCTTTGTCTTGGCCAGGTCACAGTTGTAAATGAGAACTAGTTCTCAACTGGCCTACCTGGTTAAATAAAGGTGAAATAAAACCTACCTGGTTAAATAAAGGTGAAATAAAACCTACCTGGTTAAATAAAGGTGAAATAAAACCTACCTGGTTAAATAAAGGTGAAATAAAACCTACCTGGTTAAATAAAGGTGAAATCTTTTTTTTTTTACTGATTCTATAGATTCTATGAAAATAAAGAAAAGTCTGTACTTGAACTATGACCTCATGGCTCATTCTATAGATGGCTACCCCACAAAGAATCTAAAACATATCAGGAAAATATAGCAGCTTCTCTAACAGAACCATTACAGCTCTATGTACAGATTTACGAGGTTATTTGAGACACAAATGTACCATGAGTAAAAATATAGTTTAAAAAAAGCCTGAAACCATCAACATGAAAGGCTTACTAAGGAGTCCATTTTATTGTCCAGTGTTATATGCATGTTTGTAGTTTGATATGAGCCGTTGGTCAGAGTGCTGGGTAATGGCTAGTAAGTGTCCAGGTTGAGGGCTCAGGGCTGGGCAAACACTGCACTGCTTTCCTCCCCTCCTGGACCAGACATCTGCATGAAGAGCTCTCTCAGTTCGCTGACCTCATCTTCCTGGGGCTGGGTAACACCACGCTGCTGGCGCTCCTCGATGAAGTCCCACAGACGGACAGAGTTCAGGAACTGCAAGACAACACAGGAAATGTCACAGTAAGTACTTTAGTACAGTAGTAGCATCATGGTAGTGTGGTCTGGGTGTATCGTCGGACGTCAACACAGTGTCACCCGACCTCCTCTATCTCAGGCTTCAGTATCTATGCTGCAATAGTCTATGTGCCGGGGGGCTAGGGTCAGTTTGTTAAATCTGATGTTATTATACGGTGTTTATTTATTTATTTTTTATTTCACCTTTATTTAACCAGGTAGGTCAGTTGACAACAAGTTCTCATTTACAACTGTGACCTGGCCAAGACAAAGCAAAGCAGTGCGACAAAAACAACACAGAGTTACACAGTAAACAAACAGTCAAAAACACAATAGAAAATCTATATACAGAGTGTCTTGTGTGAATTTAAGTATGCTCCCTCTAATTCTCTCTCTCTCCCACTCTACCTCCCCTCCCGGAGGACCTGAGCCTACCCGGAGGACCATGCTTCAGGACAACCTGCCCTGATGACTCCTAGCTGTACCCAGTCCACCTGGTCGTGCTGCTGCACTGGTTTCAACTCTTCTGTTCATTGGACGTGCCACTTTGTCCCAGACCTGCTGTTTTCATCTCTCTCTCTACCGCACCTGCTATTTCAACATCTAAATGCCCGGGTTATGAATATGGTAGGATCAATGGAGGTTGGAGAAGAAGTACAGGTCTGAAAAGTTACTAAGTGAGGGAAAAGGCAACCACTTGGTTGCGGTCACTGATGTCTTTTTTTATTTCAGCTTTATTTAACCAGGCAGGTTTAATTTCAGCTTTATTTAACCAGGTAGGTTTTATTTCACCTTTATTTAACCAGGCAGGTTTTATTTCACCTTTATTTAACCAGGCAGGTTTTATTTCACCTTTATTTAACCAGGCAGGTTTTATTTCACCTTTATTTAACCAGGTAGGTTTTATTTCACCTTTATTTAAACAGGCAGTTCTCATTTACAACTGGGATAAAGAAACATAGTCAGTTAAAACATTACTGTTTGAATAAATCAGGATAAAAAAGCTCATTGTGAACCAAAAACAAACGTGACCAGGTAAATAAACGTGACCAGGTAAAACAAACGTGACCAGGTAAAACAAACGTGACCAGGTAAAACAAACGTGACCAGGTAAAACAAACGTGACCAGGTAAAACAAACGTGACCAGGTAAATAAAAAAATATGTCGCACTGTCAAAGAAAATCAAATGTATTGGTCTCAGTATCGAACCCTGAGTGGTGATAGTCTTGTGTCATGATACCCTCCTCCTTGCCGGCTAGAGGTTTTAAACCCCTGCATAGATTTCCGCTTGCTGTTCAAGCATTAGAGGGAGAATTTCTTTATGGAACAAAAGGATTTTTCCACCCAAAAACTCAAATCATCCAAAAATGGAGAATGCAACAATATTTCAATTTTAAAGAATGCTGTAGATGGTCAAAGAAACATGTCAAAATCAGGTTTGCATCTAATTGTTGTATAAAACGAATGATTAAGTATAAAATACTTTTCAAAAGTTATAAATGTGATTTTAGTCTTTTAATGAGAATGGTTTTTCATGTCTGTTGCCCACTAACTAAGCCACGCCCCTAATGAGGTCAGAAAAGCGGGTCAGTGCTATGAAACCGCCCTTCCGACCAGAGTGCTTAAAAGGACTCCCTAAAAATTGACACAGCAGACCACGCAGACTGAGGTGTGAGAAGCTTGAATTTCTATCAGTCCAAAGTACGTGGTTCCCAAGTTAAAATGGTTTAAAACTACAACTCTACCAAAGCTGTGGATTAGTGAGGAATGTGGGCTGATCCTCAACAGAGAGCTGGAGAGACTACATCAGTGGAAAGGGTTAGGGTTACCATTATCAACCCACCAACCAAGTGAAGAGAGAGCTGGAGAGACTACATCAGTGGAAAGGGTTAGGGTTACCATTATCAACCCACCAACCAAGTGAAGAGAGAGCTGGAGAGACTACATCAGTGGAAAGCGGCGGGCCCTGATGGCATCAGCCCAAGGGTGCTTAGGGTCTGTGCTGAACAACTGTGTGGAATACTCCAGCGACCCTTCAACCTTAGCCTGAGCCTAGAAAGGGTCCCTGTGCTGTGGAAAACATCCTGCCTCGTCCCAGTGCCCAAGAAGGCACACCCCACTGTCCTGAATGACTTCAGACCTGTAGCGCTAACATCCCACATCATGAAGACCCTGGAAAGGTTAGTCCTCGCTCACCTCAGACCCCTGGTGTGTTCATCAATGGACCCCCTGCAGTTTGCATACCAGCGCAACATCAAGGTGAATGATGCAATCATCTACCTTCTGCAGAGGGCCTACTCTCACCTGGGCGCAGGTTGCACTGTGAGGGTTATGTTTTTTGACTTCTCCAGTGCCTTCAACACCATTCAGCCCCTGCTACTGGGTGAGAAGATGAAGAGGATGAAAGTGGAAGCCCCCTTTAGTCTCCTGGGTTACGGACTACCTGACCGGTAGGCCACAATTTGTGTGACTACAGAACTGTGTGTCAAAACGGGCAGTGAGCAACACAGGGGCCCCCCAGGGTACGGTCCTGTCCCCCTTCCTGTTCACCCTCTACACCTCAGACTTCAGATATAACTCTGAAAGATGCCACCTACAGAAGTTCTCGGATGACTTCGCAATTGTAGGGTGCATCAGGGGTGGGCAGGAGGAGGAGTACAGGAGCACAATCGGTGACTTTGTGGTGTGGTGTGAGCAGAACCACCTTCAGCAAAACAAAGGAGATGGTGGTGGACTTCAGGAGAATCAAGGCCAAACCGACTGCAGTCCCTATACAGGGGATGGATGTGGAAATGGTTGGGTCATACAAGTTCCTGGGTGTCCATATGGATAACAGGCTGGAATGGGCTGGTAACACCGGGGCCCTGTACAAAAAGTGCCAGAGTGACTCCACTTTCTGAGGAGGCTCAGGTCCTTCAATGTGTGCAGTAAAACAGTGCCATCTTTTTTGCAGTGGTGTGCTGGGGGCGCCAACATAAAGGCATCAGGAAGGCTAGCTCTGTTCTCGGGATTAGCCTTGACACTCTAGAGGAGGTGGCGGAGAGACGGATCCTGGCCAAACTGCTGGCCATCATGGACAACGTCACACACCCTCTGCATGCCATGGTTATGACGAGGAGGAGCACCTTCAGTCACAGACTGATCCCACCACGGTGTGCCAGAGAGCGCTACAGGAGGTCCTTCCTGCCGGCGGCTATTAGACTATATAATGCCTCACCGGGGTGCGTGCCGTCGGCAACATAGACCTGGAACTGTTGGGGTGCTAGGAACTAGTTTAACAATTATGCATCCATCCGTGAGTAACTCTGGTCCGTCAGCACTCATCCACTCAGGACCTATTTATTCATACAGGTCTGTATATACATACTCATGTACAGTTGTTATATTATATCACATGCAATATTGTAAGTAATTCTTGGACTGAACTTACGTAGTCATTCACTCAGGAATGCATATTAGTATCCTGTCAGTTGTATCTTTTTTCATTGCATTTAGTATATCGAATGTGCAATACGTGCATTTATCTGTAATTAAACCCTGCGCACTAAGGACTGTATTTTAAGGAAAGTACTATTATTACCCCAAATTATTTCATACACACATTTAGCTACTTAAGTATCTCTTCCTGTCATTTACCTGTACAGTTAATGTAACCATGCAAGTATTCACTTACCTGTACAGTTAATTTAACCATGCAAATATTCACTAACCTGTTCATTTAACCATACTGTATATTAAGTAAACTATTAAACTACAAGAGATTACGATGTTCAAGATGAGACTGACTGAGGTAATAATTATTAATAAGCGACTGTTATTGATAAGATATGAAATTACCTGAAGAGAGTTAAATTCGGGTGATTGTAACTCTATAAACTATTTTCCTGTGAACATCCTAGTTAATAATTGTTTACATGATTTGTTTAATCACGTAATAATTACAGGGAATTGATCTGACAATCATTTAATGATAGTCAAGACGCGACACTTGTCAGAGCAGAGTCATTGAGTAGTGATAGTAGTAATGACAGTAGTGGTGACAGTAGTAGTGATAGTAGTAGTAGTGATAGTAGTAGTGACAGTAGTAGTGACAGTAGTAGAAGTGAGAGTAGTAGTGATACTAGTAGTGGTAGTAGTGACAGTAGTAGTGATAGTAGTAGTAGTGATAGTAGTAGTAGTGATAGTAGTAGTGATAGCAGTAGTGGTAGTAGTGACAGTAGTAGTGACAGTAGTAGTAGTAGTGATAGTAGTGGTGATAGCAGTAGTGATAGTAGTAGTAGTGGTGATAGTAGTGGTGATAGTAGTAGTGATAGTAGTAGTGATAGTAGTAGTGATAGTAGTAGTGATAGCAGTAGTGATAGCAGTAGTGATAGTAGTAGTAGTAGTAGTAGTAGTAGTAGTGATAGTAGTAGTGATAGTAGTAGTGACAGTAGTAGTGATAGTAGTAGTAGTGATAGTAGTAGTAGTGATAGTAGTAGTAGTGATAGTAGTAGTAGTGATAGTAGTAGTAGTGATAGTAGTAGTAGTAGTGACAGTAGTAGTAGTGACAGTAGTAGTAGTGACAGTAGTAGTAGTGATAGTAGTAGTAGTGACAGTAGTAGTGACAGTAGTAGTGATAGTAGTAGTGACAGTAGTAGTGATAGTAGTAGTGGTGGTAGTAGTGGTGGTAGTAGTGACAGTAGTAGTGACAGTAGTAGTAGTAGTGATAGTAGTGGTGGTAGTAGTAGTGGTGATAGTAGTGGTGATAGTAGTAGTGATAGTAGTAGTGATAGTAGTAGTGATAGTAGTAGTGATAGCAGTAGTGATAGCAGTAGTGATAGTAGTAGTAGTAGTAGTAGTAGTAGTAGTGATAGTAGTAGTGATAGTAGTAGTGACAGTAGTAGTGATAGTAGTAGTAGTGATAGTAGTAGTAGTGATAGTAGTAGTAGTGACAGTAGTAGTAGTGATAGTAGTAGTGACAGTAGTAGTAGTGATAGTAGTAGTAGTGACAGTAGTAGTAGTGACAGTAGTAGTGATAGTAGTAGTGACAGTAGTAGTGATAGTAGTAGTGGTGGTAGTAGTGGTGGTAGTAGTGACAGTAGTAGTGATAGCAGTAGTGATAGAAGTAGTAGTAGTAGTGATAGTAGTAGTAGTAGTAGTAGTAGTAGTAGTGATAGTAGTAGTAGTGATAGTAGTGATAGTAGTAGTGATAGTAGTAGTAGTGATAGTAGTAGTAGTGACAGTAGTAGTGATAGTAGTAGTAGTAGTGACAGTAGTAGTGATAGTAGTAGTAGTGATAGTAGTAGTAGTGATAGTAGTAGTAGTGACAGTAGTAGTGACAGTAGTAGTAGTGACAGTAGTAGTGACAGTAGTAGTGACAGTAGTAGTAGTGATAGTAGTAGTAGTGATAGTAGTAGTAGTGATAGTAGTAGTAGTGACAGTAGTAGTGACAGTAGTAGTAGTGATAGTAGTAGTAGTGATAGTAGTAGTAGTGACAGTAGTAGTAGTGACAGTAGTAGTGACAGTAGTAGTAGTGACAGTAGTAGTAGTGATAGTAGTAGTAGTAGTGACAGCCGGTGATGCTTCTCGGGTAAATAAGCTGATCAAGAAGGCTAGCTCTGTCCTGGGGATGAGCCTTGACACTCTAGAGGAGGTGGCGGAGAGACGGATCCTGGCCAAACTGCTGGCCATCATGGACAACGTCACCCACCCTCTGCACGATATGGTTATGACGCAGAGGAGCACTTTCAGTCACAGACTGATCCCACCACGGTGTGCCAGAGAGCGCTACAGGAGGTCCTTCCTGCCGGCGGCTATGAGACTGTATAATGCCTCACCGGGGTGCCGTGCCGTCGGCAACATAGATCTGGAACTGTTGGGGTGCTAGGACCTAGTTTAACAATTATGCATCCATCCGTGAGTAACTCTGGTCCGTCAGCACTCATTCACTCAGGACCTATTTATTCACACAGGTCTGTATATACATACTCATGTACAGTTGTTATATTATATCACATGCAATATTGTAAGTAATTATTGGACGTAGGCATTCACTCAGGAATGCATATTAGTATCCTGTCAGTTGCATCTTTTCTCATTGCTTTTAGTATATCGAATGTGCAATAAGTGCAGTTGTCTGTAATTAAACCCTGCGCACTAAGGACTGTATTTTAAGGGAATTACTATTATTACCCCAAATTATATCATACACACATTTAGCTATTAAAGTATCTCTTCCTGTCATTTACCTGTACAGTTAATGTAACCATGCAAATATTCACTTACCTGTTAATTTACCCAGTCTGTCTATTAAGTAAACTATTATTACCCTCGCTCATATCATACGCATTTTTAGCTACTGAAGTATTTCTCTGCCATCGACCTGTATTGTATAGTTAACCATCCAACATCCACCAACGTATAGTGTACATATTCAGCCAACCACTCATACTATGCAATGTTCTTTTTATAGCTTTTTTTTGCACTCCAGATATCTTGTATTTCTATACTTTTTCATACTGCCGCTCTATGTATCATGTATCATGTATCTGTCTTTTGTGTATTTTCGTTGTGGCATTTTGCACCTGCCCTATGTTTTTGTTGTAGCTGCTTGACAATGAAATTTCCCCCCCGGGGATCAATAAAGTACCTATCTATCTATCTATCTAGTAGTGATAGTAGTAGTAGTGACAGTAGTAGTAGTAGTAATAGTAGTAGTGACAGTAGTAGTGACAGTAGTAGTAGTGATAGTAGTAGAGATAGTAGTAGTGACAGTAGTAGTAGTGACAGTAGTAGTAGTGATAGTAGTAGTGATAGTAGTAGTAGTGATAGTAGTAGAGATAGTAGTAGTGACAGTAGTAGTAGTGACAGTAGTAGTAGTGACAGTAGTAGTAGTGACAGTAGTAGTAGTGATAGTAGTAGAGATAGTAGTAGTGACAGTAGTAGTAGTGACAGTAGTAGTAGTGACAGTAGTAGTGATAGTAGTAGTAGTGACAGTAGTAGTAGTGATAGTAGTAGTAGTAGTAGTGACAGTAGTAGTGATAGTAGTAGTAGTGACAGTAGTAGTAGTGATAGTAGTAGTAGTGACAGTAGTAGTAGTGATAGTAGTAGTGACAGTAGTAGTAGTAGTAGTAGTGACAGTAGTAGTGATAGTAGTAGTGACAGTAGTAGTGACAGTAGTAGTAGTGACAGTAGTAGTGATAGTAGTGACAGTAGTAGTTATAATAGTAGTAGTGATAGTAGTAGTGACAGAAGTAGTGATAGTAGTAGTGACAGTAGTAGTAGTGACAGTAGTAGTGATAGTAGTAGTAGTGATAGTAGTAATGATAGTAGTAGTAGTAGTGATAGTAGTAGTGACAGTAGTAGTAGTGATAGTAGTAGTGACAGTAGTATTGATAGTAGTAGTAGTAGTAGTAGTGACAGTAGTAGTAGTGATAGTAGTAGTAGTGATAGTAGTAGTAGTAGTGACAGTAGTAGTGACAGTAGTAGTGACAGTAGTAGTGACAGTAGTAGTGACAGTAGTAGTGATAGTAGTAGTGACAGTAGTGACAGTAGTAGTTATAATAGTAGTAGTGACAGTAGTAGTAGTAGTAGTAGTAGTGATAGTAGTGACAGTAGTAGTGATAGTAGTGACAGTAGTAGTTATAATAGTAGTAGTGACAGTAGTAGTGATAGTAGTAGTGAGAGTAGTAGTAGTAGTAGTAGTGAGAGTAGTAGTAGTGACAGTAGTAGTAGTAGTAGTAGTAGTGACAGTAGTAGTGACAGTAGTAGTGACAGTAGTAGTGACAGTAGTAGTAGTGACAGTAGTAGTAGTGACAGTAGTAGTGACAGTAGTATGACAGTAGTAGTAGTGATAGTAGTAGTGATAGTAGTAGTAGTGATAGTAGTAATGATAGTAGTAGTAGTAGTGATAGTAGTGACAGTAGTAGTAGTGATAGTAGTAGTAGTGACAGTAGTAGTGACAGTAGTATTGATAGTAGTAGTGATAGTAGTAGTAGTGACAGTAGTAGTGATAGTAGTAGTAGTGACAGTAGTAGTGATAGTAGTAGTAGTGACAGTAGTAGTGACAGTAGTAGTGATAGTAGTAGTGACAGTAGTAGTGATAGTAGTAGTGACAGTAGTAGTGGTGATAGTAGTAGTGACAGTAGTAGTGATAGTAGTAGTAGTGACAGTAGTAGTGATAGTAGTGACAGTAGTGACAGTAGTAGTTATAATAGTAGTAGTGATAGTAGTAGTGACCGTAGTAGTGAGAGTAGTAGTAGTGATAGTAGTAGTAGTGATAGTAGTAGTAGTGATAGTAGTAGTGATAGTAGTAGTGATAGTAGTAGTAGTGATAGTAGTAATGATAGTAGTAGTAGGGACAGTAGTAGTAGGGACAGTAGTAGTAGTGACAGTAGTAGTAGTGACAATAGTAGTAGTGACAATAGTAGTAGTGACAATAGTAGTAGTGACAGTAGTAGTAGTGACAGTAGTAGTGGTGACAGTAGTAGTGGTGACAGTAGTAGTGGTGACAGTAGTAGTGGTGACAGTAGTAGTGGTGACAGTAGTACTAGTGATGGTAGTAGTGATAGTAGTAGTAGTGATAGTAGTAGTAGTAGTGATAGTACTAGTGATAGTAGTAGTAGTAGTGACAGTAGTAGTGATAGTAGTAGTAGTAGTGATAGTAGTAGTGATAGTAGTAGTAGTAGTGACAGTAGTAGTGACAGTAGTAGTGACAGTAGTAGTGACAGTAGTAGTGACAGTAGTAGTGACAGTAGTAGTGACAGTCTAATCAGAACAGAGTCATTGGGTAATGATAGTAGTAGTGATAGTCTAATCAGAACAGAGTCATTGGGTAATGATAGTAGTAGTGATAGTCTAATCAGAACAGAGTCATTGGGTAATGATAGTAGTAGTGATAGTCTAATCAGAACAGAGTCATTGGGTAATGATAGTAGTAGTGATAGTCTAATCAGAACAGAGTCATAGTAGTAGTGATATGTCTTACCCTCACGTTCCCCTCAGAGCCCAGCTGCTTTCGAGGTTTGTCCTGCTCGGCCCGTGTTCCGTCAGGGTAAGCATGCATGTAGAAACACTTCCCTCCAAATGGACAGGTTCCACGGCCCTGGTCAAAGTACTTACACGCCTTCTTACTACAGAAGGAAGGAAGACAACAGGACAGGAAACATGGAAACCAGCTTTCAGATTAAAGAATCACCTGTAACTATGGTGGATGTGTGGCAGTACAGCTCAGCTTGGCAGTGGGCGGGCCGGTGCAGCTACAGTAAAATGAAGGTTAGCTGGTATTATTCAGGCCCAGTGGACAGTAGTGTACTACAGTTGAAGGTTAGCTGGTATTATGTCATTCAACTACGAGGTTAGCTGGTACTATGTTGTTCTGAGGTTAGCTGGTATTATGTTGTTATACTACGAGGTTAGCTGGTACTATGTTGTTCTGAGGTTAGCTGGTATTATGTTGTTATACTACGAGGTTAGCTGGTACTATGTTGTTCTGAGGTTAGCTGGTATTATATTCTTATACTACGAGGTTAGCTGGTACTATGTTGTTCTGAGGTTAGCTGGTACTATGTTGTTCTGAGGTTAGCTGCTACTATGTTGTTCTGAGGTTAGCTGCTACTATGTTGTTCTGAGGTTAGCTGCTACTATGTTGTTCTGAGGTTAGCTGCTACTATGTTGTTCTGAGGTTAGCTGGTACTATGTTGTTCTGAGGTTAGCTGCTACTATGTTGTTCTGAGGTTAGCTGCTACTATGTTGTTCTGAGGTTAGCTGGTACTATGTTGTTCTGAGGTTAGCTGGTACTATGTTGTTCTGAGGTTAGCTGGTACTATGTTGTTCTGAGGTTAGCTGGTACTATGTTGTTCTGAGGTTAGCTGGTACTATGTTGTTCTGAGGTTAGCTGCTACTATGTTGTTCTGAGGTTAGCTGCTACTATGTTGTTCTGAGGTTAGCTGGTACTATGTTGTTCTGAGGTTAGCTGGTACTATGTTGTTCTGAGGTTAGCTGGTACTATGTTGTTCTGAGGTTAGCTGGTACTATGTTGTTCTGAGGTTAGCTGCTACTATGTTGTTCTGAGGTTAGCTGGTACTATGTTGTTCTGAGGTTAGCTGCTACTATGTTGTTCTGAGGTTAGCTGGTACTATGTTGTTCTGAGGTTAGCTGCTACTATGTTGTTCTGAGGTTAGCTGGTACTATGTTGTTCTGAGGTTAGCTGCTACTATGTTGTTCTGAGGTTAGCTGGTACTATGTTGTTCTGAGGTTAGCTGGTACTATGTTGTTCTGAGGTTAGCTGGTACTATGTTGTTCTGAGGTTAGCTGGTACTATGTCGTTCTGAGGTTAGCTGGTACTATGTTGTTCTGAGGTTAGCTGGTACTATGTTGTTCTGAGGTTAGCTGCTACTATGTTGTTCTGAGGTTAGCTGCTACTATGTTGTTCTGAGGTTAGCTGGTACTATGTTGTTCTGAGGTTAGCTGGTACTATGTTGTTCTGAGGTTAGCTGGTACTATGTTGTTCTGAGGTAAGCTGCTACTATGTTGTTCTGAGGTTAGCTGGTACTATGTTGTTCTGAGGTTAGCTGGTACTATGTTGTTCTGAGGTTAGCTGGTACTATGTTGTTCTGAGGTTAGCTGCTACTATGTTGTTCTGAGGTTAGCTGCTACTATGTTGTTCTGAGGTTAGCTGGTACTACCACAGAGCTCCTTTGATATAAAGCTGTCGATCATAAAGCGCTCTAGTCAGCTGAATAGTTAGTATACAGTATTAGTTTGTAGTGTGTCTATTTTTATTTCACCTTTATTTAACCAGGTAGGTTTTATTTCACCTTTATTTAACCAGGTAGGTTTTATTTCACCTTTATTTAACCAGGTAGGCCAGTTGAGAACTAGTTCTCATTTACAACTGCAACGTGGCCAAGACAAAGCAAAGCAGTGCGACAAAAACAACACAGAGTTACACAGTAAACAAACGTACAGTCAATAACACAATAGAAAATCTATATACAGAGTGTAAATGTAGTAAGATTAGGAAGGTAGGACAATAAATAGACCATAGTGGTGAAATAATTACAATTTAGCATTAACACTGGACTGATAGATGTGCAGATGATGATGTGCAAATAGAGATACTGGGGTGCAAAAGAGCTCAAATAATAATATGGGGATGAGGTAGTAGGATGGGCTATTATGGGGATGAGGTAGTAGGATGGGCTATTATGGGGATGAGGTAGTAGGATGGGCTATTATGGGGATGAGGTAGTAGGATGGGCTATTATGGGGATGAGGTAGTAGGATGGGCTATTATGGGGATGAGGTAGTAGGGTGGGCTATTTACAGAAGGGCTGTATACAGGTGCAGTGATCGATAAGCAGCTCTGACAGCTGATGCTTAAAGTTATTGAGGGAGATGGTAGTCTCCAGCTTCAATGATTTTTGCAATTCGTTCCAGTCATTGGCAGCAGAGAACTGGAAGGAATGGCGGCCAAAGGAAGTGTTGGCTTTGGGGATGACCAGTGAAATATACCTGCTGGAGCGCATGCTACGGGTGGGTGTTGCTATGGTGACCAGTGAGCTGAGATAAAGCGGGGATTTACCTAGCAAAGACTTATAGATGACTTGGAGCCAGTGGGTTTGGCGACGAATATGTAGTGAGGGCCAGCCGACGAGAGAATACAGGTCACAGTGGTGGGTAGTATATGGGGCTTTGGTAACAAAACGGATGGCACTGTGATAGATTACATCCAATTTACTGAGTAGAGTGTTGGAGGCTATTTTGTAAAAGTCACCAGCAGCGAGAGCGACATTGATAGAACCAGGCGAGGCAGTCATTTGAGAAACCAAGGCTGTTGAGTCTGCCAATAAGAATGCGGTGATTGACAGAGTCGAAAGCCTTGGCCAGGTTGATGAAGACGGCTGCACAGTACTGTCTTCTGTCGATGGCGGTTATGATATCGTTTAGTACCTTGAGCGTGGCTGAGGAGTACCCATGACCATCTGGGAAACCAGATTGTATACCAGAGAAGGTCCAGTGGGATTCAAAGTGGTCACTGATCTCTTTATTAACTTGTCTGACCTCACAGTAGCTAACTGCTCCATCAGTCTGTTCTTCTCATCCTTAAATGTATAGTTAGTGTACACTAAGTGCACAAAACATTAGGAACACTTCTTTCCATGACAGACTGACCAGGTGAATCCAGGTGAAAGCTATGATCCTTTATTGATGTCACCTCTTAAATCCATTTCAATCAGTGTGGATTAAGGGACGGCGACAGGTTAAAGAAGGATTTAAGTCTTGAGACGTGTGACATTCAGAGGGTGAATGGACAAGACAAAATATTTAAGTGCCTTTTTTTCCAAGACGGTGTAACATTGCGGACGTTTTTTTTTCGTCCTGTCTCATGTCCCGCGTAAATAGTCTGTAATTAGTCTTTCCGTATATTTTTCTTATTCCTCATATACCTGCAACCCGCCTCACCCAACGTGGAATGGATCTACTATTTTCTTTATTTCTTTCTCATTTAAGTGAACCTCCGATAGAAGCTAGCCTGCTAGCTAGCCTGCTAGCCATTGCTAGGCAGTGCCAACGGTCCTCACCACTGCTCTGCCTGCATCAGCCAGCTTTAGTTAGGACAATATCGGCCAGCGCGCTACCAACCCTGCGCATATTGGATTGCATTCCCTTCCACTTACCGGATTTCTGCCGAAACCACAGGACCATCACACCGGATCATCGCAGCTAGCTAGCTGCAACCGAGTGGCTGTTTGGCTAACACTACTGTCCGGAAGCTTGCACCAGTTAGCCTTGAGCTAGCCTCGAGCTAAGCCCATCGCCCGGCTACTAGCTAAGGCTACAGCACCTTTGTCAACTGGCCTGGACCTTCTACTGTCGACACGGAACCCCGCTGATCAATCACGACTCGTATCCGAATTATCCATCTGCTAGCCCCGGCCCACTAGCATTCTGAACACCAAGCCTCCCGCTCGTCTGGTGCAGCGCCCACTGAACTGCTCCCTGGCTCACCTCTTCGCTGCTCATCGGACCTTATGATCACTCGGCTACATAGCTGTTGCCTGCTGGACTGCTCCCTTACACAGTACCTCACTCTGTTTATCTGTTAAGCCTCAGCTTCGAAACCTCACCTGGCTTAACTGGTGTCTCCAGAGATGCAACCTCTCTCATCATTACCCAACATCTAGGTTTACCTCCATTGAATTCTCATCCTACTATATCCTTGTCTGTACATTATGCCCTCAATCTATTCCACCACGCCCAGAAATCTGCTCCTTTTATTCCCTGTACCCAACGTACTAGACGACCAGTTCTTAAAGTCTTTAGCCGTACCCTTATCCTACTCCTCCTCTGTTCCTCTGGTGATGTAGAGGTAAACCCATGTCCTGTAGCCCCCAGTACTACACCTATTCCCCAGGCGCTCTCATTTGTTGACTTCTGTAACCGTAAAAGCCTTGGTTTCATGCATGTTAACATCAGAAGCCTCCTCCCTAAGTTTGATTTATTCACTGCTTTAGCAGTTGTCTGAAGGCCACCAAAAATTCTGAAATTTCCATCCACACCTACAATATTTCCCATCAAGATAGAACTGCCAAGGGCCTCCCGAGTGGTGCAGTGGTCAAGCTGCATTACTACAGATGCGGGTTCGAGCCCCGTCTGTGTTGCAGCCGGCTGCGACCGGGAGACCCATGAGGCGACGCACAATTGGCCCAGCGTCGTCCAGGTTAGGGGAGGGTTTGGCCGGCCAGGTTGTCCTTGTCCCATGGAGCTCTAGCATCTCCTGTGGCGGGCCGGGCGCATGCACGTTGACTCAGTCGCCAGGTGTACGGTGGTTCCTCCGACACATTGGTGGGGCTGGCTTCCAGGTTAAGCGTTCATTGTGTCAAGAAGCAGTGTGGCTTTGTGGGTTGTGTTTTGGAGGACGCACTGCTCTCGACCTTCGCCTCTCCCGAGTCCGTACGGGAGTTGAAGCGATGGGACAAGACTGTAACTACCAATTGGATATGACAAAATTGGGAAGAAAATGGAGTAAAAAAATTTATAAAAATAAAACTGCCAAAGGAGGCGGAGCTGCAATCTACTGTAGAGATAACCTGTCATACTGTCCAGGTCTGTCCAGGTCTGTGCCCAAACAGTTTGAGCTGCTACTCTTAAAAATCCACCTTTCCAGAAATAAGTCTCTCACTGTTGCTGCCTGTTACAGACCCCCCTCAGTCCCCAGCTGTGCCCTGGACTCCATATGTGAATTGATTGCCCCCCATCTATTCTCAGAGTTTGTACTGTTAGGTGACCTAAACTGGGATATGTTTAATACCCCGGCCATCCTATAATCTAAGATAGATGCCCTCAATCTCACACAAATTATCAAGGAACCTACCAGGTACAACCCTAAATCTGTAAACATGGGCACCATCATAGATATCATCCTGACTTACTTGCCCTCCAAATACACCTCAGTTGTATTCAACCAGGATCTCAGCAATCACTGCCTCATTGCCTGCATCCACGGTCAAACGACCACCCCTCATCACTGTCAAACGCTCCCTAAAACACTTCAGTTAGCAGGTCTTGCTAATCGATCTGGCCCGGGTATCCTGGAAGGATGTTGACCTCATCCCATCAGTAGATGATGCCTGGTTGTTCTTTAAAAGTGCTTTCCTTACCATCCTAAATAAGCATGCCCCTTTCAAAAAAGACCTAAGAACAGATATAGCCCTTGTTTCACTCCAGACTTGACTGCCCTTAACCAGCACAAAAACATCTTGTGGCGCACTGCATTAGCATCGAATAGCCCCCTCGATCTGCAACTTTTCAGGGAAGTCAGGAACCAATATACACAGTGAGTTAGAAAAGCAAAGGCTAGCTTTTTCAAAACAGAAATTTGCATCCTGTAGTACTAATTCCAAGAAGTTGTGGGACACTGTAAAGTCCATGGAGAATAAGAGCATCTCCTCCCAGTTGCCCACTGCACGGAGGCCATTCAGGACTTACAGTATATACTAGGCGGTGTCAGAGGAAAGCCCAAAAAATTGTCAATGACTCCAGTCACCCAAGTCTGTTCTCTCTGCTACCGCATGGCAAGCGATACCGGAGCGCCAAGTCTTAACAGCTTCTAACCTAAATCCATAAGACTGCTGAACAATTAATCAAACTGCTTGGAAAATTCCAGAAAATTATGTCATGCTTTAGAAGCTTCTGATAGGCTAATTGACATAATTTGAGTCAATTGGAGGTGTACCTGTGGATGTATTTCATGGCCTAACTTCAAACTCAGTGCCTTTTTGCTCGACATCATGGGAAAATCAAAAGAAATCAGCCAAGACCTCAGAAAAAAAAATTGTAGCCCTCCACAAGTCTGGTTCATCCTTGGGAGCAATTTCCAAACGCCTGAAGGTACCACGTTCATCTGTACACACAATAGTATGCAAGTATAAACACCATGGGACCACTCAGCTGTCATACCGCTCAGGAAGGAGACACGTTCTGTCTCCTAGAGATGAACATACTTTGGTGCGAAAAGTGCAAATCAATCCCTGAACAACAGCAAAGGACCTTGTGAAGATGCTGGAGGAAACAGGTACAAAAGTATCTATATCCACAGTAAAACGTCTATTAACAATATCTACACTGTATTTCTGATCAATTTGATGTTATTTTAATGGCTTTTCTTTTAAAAACAAGGACATTTCTAAGTGACCCCAAACTATACAAACACATACCTGACTCCAGACATGAAGTCTTCTATCAGTCTGTTCTTCTCATCCTGGTCCTCCACCCAGTAACCACTGGGGATGACAAACTCAGACACCACTCTGCACTCTGGACACGACCTGACCAAAGACACAGAAACAAACACAGTTAGCCACAACACTGTATACTATGTCTATTCATAACTGCTGAGTACCACAACACCACTACAGTGGCATCCTGTTGAAACTCTCAAGTGATCAGGGTTACCTGACTAGCTGATCAACAGAGTTTCTAAACATTCAGTATTACATAGAAATACGTGTTTCTATTAGCCCCCTGGTGGTTACCGGTGGTAAAACAACTATCACATCCTCACAATTATGTAGAAGCATGGGATGTGGAGGCTCTACTACCATAGTATATTAGCAACCATCAACTCACTTGATGATCTTGTTTCAAACTGCTAGGTGTTTATATGTAGTGTAGTATAGTAGTTATCAACTCACTATCTTGTTTCAAACTGCTTGGTGTGTATATTATAGTAGTTATCAACTCACTATCTTGTTTCAAACTGCTTGGTGTGTATATTATAGTAGTTATCAACTCACTATCTTGTTTCAAACTGCTTGGTGTGTATATTATAGTAGTTATCAACTCACTTGATGATCTTGTTCTCAAACTGCTTGGTGTTTATATGTAGTGTAGTATAGTAGTTATCAACTCACTATCTTGTTTCAAACTGCTTGGTGTGTATATTATAGTAGTTATCAACTCACTATCTTGTTTCAAACTGCTTGGTGTGTATATTATAGTAGTTATCAACTCACTATCTTGTTTCAAACTGCTTGGTGTGTATATTATAGTAGTTATCAACTCACTATCTTGTTTCAAACTGCTTGGTGTGTATATTATAGTAGTTATCAACTCACTTGATGATCTTGTTCTCAAACTGCTTGGTGTTTATATGTAGTGTAGTATAGTAGTTATCAACTCACTATCTTGTTTCAAACTGCTTGGTGCGTATAGCATGGTAGTTATCAACTCACTTGATGATCTTGTTCTCAAACTGCTTGGCGCAGCGCCACTGGCGGATGCAGGAGAGGCAGTATGTGTGGCAGCAGGAAGAGAGGATGCCGAAGCGTCTCTCGGAGGCAGCAGCTTTCTCATAAACCACCTCCATACAGATAGAACACACCTTGTCCTGGCTGTGCTGAGCTGCAAACGCCTTCTCCATGTCCGCCTCAAACACCAACATACACATCTGACAGAGAGGCGATACATGTACCTATTAATATTCAAAACAGTATCACGTTCATCCCACATTTTTGTTTGACTTGTCCATTGTCCTCCACATAGGGCAGCCTTCTTTCAACATAAAGACCCATCAGACAGTGTAATTAGAGACAACAGAACAACGTGGCCTCCTACCTTCTCATGAGCACTCCTCTGCTCGGGATCGTGTGGGTGGAGCACCTGCAGACGGCAGATGTCACACAGGTCACCATGGAGATAAGGACAGGTGTTTCCGTAGTGACACTGACCTGCAGCGGCGTAGGGACAGAGCTGTGGTTGGGGGCCAGGGACATGGTAGGGGCCGGCTGTGGCAGAACACTCCAGACCGGTTCTGATGGCTTCCAGGTAGGAGTGAGGAGGTTTGGCGTGGGCGCTGTTGTCATGGTACTCCGCCCAACAGTCCGCCTCTGAGCCACCCCCACCGTAGGGCATCATTCTACTGCCACACCCCAGGGCTGAAACACACAGACACAGTTGAAGTAAAGGCCACAGAATACTGGATTCACCATTCATACTATTGGCTGCATCACATTGACAGCTCCTAGTGACAAACTACACACTAACACTATTGGTTTAAATCTGAGACACCTCACTATACCCTCTCACATGTACCCTAATATATTATTAACTCCTGTACCCTCTCACATGTACCCTAATATATTATTAACCCCTGTACCCTCTCACATGTACCCTAATATAATATTAACTCCTGTACCCTCTCACATGTACCCTAATATAATATTAACTCCTGTACCCTCTCACATGTACCCTAATATAATATTAACCCCTGTACCCTCTCACATGTACCCTAATATAATATTAACTCCTGTACCCTCTCACATGTACCCTAATATAATATTAAGACACCTCACTATACCCTCTCACATGTACCCTAATATAATATTAACTCCTGTACCCTCTCACATGTACCCTAATATAATATTAAGACACCTCACTATACCCTCTCACATGTACCCTAATATAATATTAAGACACCTCACTATACCCTCTCACATGTACCCTAATATAATATTAACTCCTGTACCCTCTCACATGTACCCTAATATAATATTAACTCCTGTACCCTCTCACATGTACCCTAATATAATATTAACTCCTGTACCCTCTCACATGTACCCTAATATAATATTAACTCCTGTACCCTCTCACATGTACCCTAATATAATATTAACTCCTGTACCCTCTCACATGTACCCTAATATAATATTAAATCCTGTACCCTCTCACATGTACCCTAATATAATATTAACTCCTGTACCCTCTCACATGTACCCTAATATAATATTAAATCCTGTACCCTCTCACATGTACCAAAATATAATATTAACTCCTGTACCCTCTCACATGTACCAAAATATAATATTAACTCCTGTACCCTCTCACATGTACCCTAATATAATATTAACTCCTGAAAAATGATACAAATATTAATTTCGTCTCAGGAACAGTAGAGAAATATGATTTGTTCTTTCAGCATCTCTTGAGAAAATGTGAATGTAATCAAATGTACAGTTGAAGTCGGAAGTTAATATACGCCAAATACATTTAAAACTGTTTTTCACAATTCCTGACATTTAATCCTAGTAAAAATTCCCTGTTTTAGGTCAGTTAGGATCACCACTTTATTTTAAGAATGTGAAATGTCATAATAATAGTAGAGAGAATTATTTATTTCAGCTTTTATTTCCTTCATCCCATTCCCAGTGGGTCAGAAGTTTACATACTCAATTAGTATTTGGTAGCATTGCCTTTAAATTGTTTAACTTGGGTCAAATGTTTGTGATGGCCACTCCAATACCTTGACTTTGTTGTCCTTAAGCCATTTTGCCACAACTTTGGAAGTATGCTTGGGGTCATTGTCCATTTGCGACCAAGCTTTAACTTCCTGACTAATGTCTTGAGATGTGGCTTCAATATATCCACATAATTTTCCTTCCTCATGATGCCATCTATTTTGTGAAGTGCACCAGTCCCTCCTGCAGCAAAGCACCCCCACAACATGATGCTGCCACCCCCGTGCTTCATGGTTGGGATGGTGTTCTTCGGCTTGCAAGCCTCCCCTTTTTTACTCCAAACATAACGATGGTCATTATGACCAAACAGTTCTATTTTTGTTTCATCAGACCAGAGGACATTTCTCCTAAAAGTATGATCTTTGTCCCCATGTGCAGTTGCAAACCGTAGTCTGGCTTTTTTTATGGGGGTTTTAGAGCAGTGGCTTCTTCCTTGCTGCACAGCCTTTCAGGTTATGTCGATATAGGACTCGTTTTACTGTGGATATAGATACTTTTGTACCTGTTTCCTCCAGCATCTTCACAAGGTCCTTTGCTGTTGTTCTGGGATTTATTTGTACTTTTCGAACCAAAGTACGCTCATCTCTAGGAGACAAAACACGTCTCCTTTCTGAGCGGTATGGCAGCTGCGTGGTCCCATGGTGTTTATACTTGCATACTATTGTTTGTACAGATGAACGTGGTACCTTCAGGCGTTTGGATATTGCTCCCAAGGATGAACCAGACTTGTGGAGGTCTACAATTTTTTTTCTGAGGTCTTGGCTGATTTCTTTGGATTTTCCCATGATGTCGAGCAAAAAGGCACTGAGTTTGAAGTTAGGCCATGAAATACATCCACAGGTAAACCTCCAATTGACTCAAATTATGTAAATTACCTATCAGAAGCTTCTAAAGCAATAACATACTTTTCTGGAATTTTCCAAGCTGTTTAAAGGCACAGTCAACTTGTGTAAACTGACCCACTGGAATTGTGTTATAGTGAATTATAAGTGAAATAATCTGTCTGTAAACAATTGTTGGAATAATTACTTGTGTCATGCACAAAGTAGATGTCCTAACCGACTTGCCAAAACTATATTTTGTATATTTTTTATATATACACTGTGTGTGTATATATATATATATATATATATATATATATATTATTTTTTTTTAAATCTGATTCTACTGCTCGCATCAGTTACCTGATTAGAGTTTCGTGTAGTCATGGCTCTACTGTGCGCCTGCTGGAGAGACCTCTGCTGGCATGTCTTGTGGGGTATGCATGGGTGTCCAAGCTGCATGCTAGTATTTTAAAAAAACAGACAGCTCGGTACATTCAGCTTGTCAACACTTCTTACAAAAACAAGTAGTGATGAAGTCAATAGCATTTCCACTTTGAGCAATGAGAGATTGACATGCATGTCATTCATGTTAGCTCTCTGTGTACTTTTAAGGGCCAGCCGTGCTGCTCTGTTCTGAGCCAACTGCAATTGTCCCTCTTTGTGGCACCTGACCACATGACTGAACAGTAGTCCAGGTGAGACAGAACTAGAGTCTGTAGGACCTGCCTTGTTGATAGTGTTGTTAAGAAGGTAGAGCAGCACTTTATTATGGACAGACTTCTCCCCATCTTAGCTACTGTTGTATCAATATGTTTTGACCAGGACAGTTTATAATCCAGGGTTACTCCAAGCTGTTTAATCTCCTCAACTTCCTCAATTTACACATTATCTATTACAAGATTTAGTTGAGGTTTAGGGTTTAGTGAATGATTTGGCCCAAATACAATGCTTTTAGTTTTGGAAATATTTAGGACTAACTTATTCCTTGTTACCCATTCTGAAACTAACTGCAGCTCTTTGTTAAGTGTTGCAGTAATTTCAGTTGCTGTAGAAGCTGATGTGTATAGTGTGGAGTAGACACTCTGGCTTTACTCAAAACCAGTGGCATTTCATTTGTAAAGATTGAAAACAGTAAGGGTCCTAGACAGCTGCCCTGGGGAATGCCTGATTCTACCTGGATTATGTTGGAGAGACTTCCATTAAAGAACACCCTCTGTGTTCTGTTAGACAGGTAACTCTTTATCCACATTATAGCAGGGGGTGTAAAGCCGTAACACATTCATTTTTCATCAGCAGATAATGATCGATAATGTCAAAAGCTGCACTGAAGTCTATCAAGACAGCCCCCACAATCATTTCATCATCCGTTTCTCTCAGTCATTTGTGTAAGTGCTGTGCTTGTTGAGTGTCCTTCCCAATAAGCGTGCTGAAAGTCTGTTGTCAATTTATTTACTGTGAAATAACATAGTCTCTGGTCAAACACAATTTTTTTTTCAGAGGTTTAGTAAGGGTTGGTAACAGGCTGATTGGTTGGCTATTTGAGCCAGTAAAGCATTCGGTCTCCTAGAGATGAACGTACTTTGGTGCGAAAAGTTTAAAATCAATCCCAGAACAACAGCAAAGTACCTTGTGAAGATGCTGGAGGAAACAGGTACAAAAGTATCTATATCCACAGTAAAACGAGTCCTATATCGACATAAACTGAAAGGCCGCTCAGCAATGAAGAAAACACTGCTCCAAAACCCCCATTAAAAAAGACAGACTACGGTTTGCAACTGCACATGGGGACAAAGATCGTACTTTTTGGAGAAATGTCCTCTGGTCTGGTGAAACAAAAATAGAACTGTTTGGCCATAATGACCATCGTTATGTTTGGAGTAAAAAGGGGGAGGCTTGCAAGCCGAAGAACACCATCCCAACCATGAAGCACGGGGGTGGCAGCATCATGTTGTGGGGGTGCTTTGCTGCAGGAGGGACTGGTGCACATCACAAAATAGATGGCATCATGAGGAAGGAAAATTATGTGGATATATTGAAGCAACATCTCAAGACATCAGTCAGGAAGTTAAAGCTTGGTCGCAAATGGGTCTTGGGGACAATGAACCCAAGGATACTTCCAAAGTTGTGGCAAAATGGCTTAAGGACAACAAAGTCAAGGTATTGGAGTGGCCATCACAAAGCCCTGACCTCAATCCTATAGAAAATTTGTGGGCAGAACTGAAAAAGCGTGTGCGAGCAAGGAGGCCTACAAACCTGACTCCGTTAAACCAGTTCTGTCAGGAGGAATGGGCCAAAATTCACCCAACTTATTGTGGGAAGCTTGTGGAAGGCTACCAGAAACATTTGACCCAAGTTAAACAATTTAAAGGCAATGCTACCAAATACTAATTGAGTATCTAAACTTCTGACCCACTGGGAATGTGATGAAAGAAATAAAAGCTGAAATAAATCACTCTACTATTATTTTGACATTTCACATTCTTAAAATAAAGTGGTGATCCTAACTGACCTAACTGACCTTTTTACCAGGATTAAATGTCAGGAATTGAGTTTAAATGTATTTGGCTAAGGTGTATGTAAACTTCCGACTTGAACTGTACGTACAGTCACTGTGACCTTTTGATGAAGCCGGTGACTGATGTGGTGAACTCCTCAAAGCCATTGGATGAATCTCGAAACATATTCCAGTCTGTGCAGCAAAACAGTCCTGTAGCTTAGCATCCACGTCATCTGACCACTTCCTTATTGACTGAGTCACTGGTACTTCCTGCTTTAGTTTTTGCTTGTTAGCAGAAGTCAGGAGGATAGAATTATGGTCAGATTTTCCAAATGGAGGACGAGGGAGAGATTTGTTTGAGTCTCTGTGTGACGAGTGAAGTTGGTCTAGAGTTTATTTATTTTATTTTTTTCTGGTTGCACGTGACGGCTACGAAAAATATAGATGAACTCTTGGTAGATAGTGTGGAAAACTCTTGGTAGACCAGCTGTTATTGACAAATAGACACCGCCCCCCCACCTCACGTCTTACCAGAAGTAGCTGTTCTGTCCTGCCGAAGCACGGAAAACTGAGCCAACTGAATATTATCCGTTCGTAGTTCAGCCACGACTCGGTGAAACATAAGATATTAAAGTGAATGTCCCGTTGGTAGGATAGTCTCGAGCGGAGACCATCCAGTTTATTCTCCAGTGATTGCACGTTGGCCAATAGAACAGATGGTAGAGGCGGGTTAGCCACTCGCCGACGAATTCTCACAAGGCACCCGGATCTCCGCCCCCTGTAAATTATATCTGAATTTTTTTCCAAACTTATGGACGATTCACAATATATATATCTACATTTCTTTATATAATTGTGTCTTATTGCAGACCAGGCAGCTAGAACTACACCCTAACCAGGCAGCTAGAACTACACCCTAACCAGGCAGCTAGAACTACACCCTAACCAGGCAGCTAGAACTACACCCTAACCAGGCAGCTAGAACTACACCCTAACCAGGCAGCTAGAACTACACCCTAACCAGGCAGCTAGAACTACACCCTAACCAGGCAGATAGAATTACACCCTAACCAGGCAGATAGAACTACACCCTAACCACAGTGTGGTATGTGGAACCCCAACGCTGCACGCAACAAACTGAGCACTCATTTTCAATGTTCATTGATACTCGTTTTAGTAGTGTCTGCTCTGCACATCATTTGAGTAGTTGAGAAAAAAGGGTATTGTTAGAAAAGTACATTTAACTAGAGGTAGAAGTTGTCTCAATGTCCAAATCTCAAATGCAACTTGCGTGTTGAAACCGCTTTGTCAGAGAGAAAGATGTGACCTCTCAACTTTGTTGGCGTGAGAGGCAGGGGGAGGGGCTTGGTGTGTGTAAACCATAGAGGAAGGGCAAAGCGAGAGGTTTCACTCTAGATAATATCTGTCCAAAATAAGGCCAATGCATTTCTATGGGCTTGTTTTAGACCTAAGCTTGTCACCTGCCTTCCTGCCTTTGGGACAACTCCCATTGTTAGGGTGAAGACGTGAGCCATTATATACAGATCTCTGGAGTAAATTGGAAGGAGCAAGCGAGACGAGACCAACAAGACAACGAGAACAAACAGATCCTTGATTCTTGCGATACAGGATGAATGAATGTGATATATTGCCCAGTGCTAGCGTCAACTCAAAAGCTGAATACTTGAGTATACCGAATAATAACGGGATATTGGTGAGCATGTAAACGTGGTCAGTGAGATGGCCACCATGCATACCTCTATCTCTCAACACCAGTGGTTTCTTCCCTCCGTGATGCCTGGCTGGGGGTGCAGTGGGGCCGAGAGGTCCAGCGACCCCAGGGGGGATGAAGGCCCCAGCAGTGATTGGGTTTCTGTTAGGGAGGTCCATGGGCATACCTCTACCGCCTCCTCCTCCACCAGCTGGCTTGATGTGGTCATACCTACAACACACAGAGTCACACAAAATGATAATAACAGACATTTACTGAACTATAGTTGAGCATACAACGCATACAGTAACTGTACATTCCAGCCCATCAGTGTGGTCAGTATGTTGGATCTTACCTGCAGCGGTCTCCGTAAGCGCACACACCTCTCTGGTAGAACTTACAGATGGTTGAAGGTTTACTGGTGGTCAGGTCATGAGAGAACATGCACCTACTCCCCTCTCGGCAGACACCATGGAGAAAATACCTGCATAGCAACACAACAACAAAAACTGTAGAATTAGCAAGCTAACTAGTGTGTGCTTACCTGGCACCCTACCCTGCACTGGGGAATTGTCTGAGCAGATACCTGCCTAGTGTTGCTTTCATCCTTCCACTTGACATTGTGCCTTGGATATTTTTGGACTACTGCCAAACTTGAACTCCACTTGGATGTACTCTTTTAGACTCTCCAGCCGTCCGGTGTAGCGCTTGCCACCCTAGCGGTTTCCCACCGACCAGTACTGTAAACTGTATTTGGAATGTAAACCAAAGTCAGGGTTTAGGCCTGGGCATAGCACTATTACAGAAAACTGCATTAGTTGTTAATGCTCTTGTTAATGTGGACCTGTCAAAAGCTTTTGATACTGTTGATAATGCTGAATAAGTTGTCCTCGAACCACCAAGATTCTTCCTAGAGCTGGTCGCCCGGCCAAACTGAGCAAAAAGTGGGGAATGGGCCTTGGTCAGGGAGGTGACCAAGAACCTGGATGGTCACTCTGTGGAGATGGGAGAGCCTTCCAGAAGGACAACCATCTCTGCAGCACTCCACCAAATCAGGCCTTTATGGTAGAGTGGCCAGATGCAAGCCAATCCTCAGTAAACTGCACAACAGCCCGCTTGAAGTTTGCCAAAAGGCACCTAAAGACTCTCAGACCATGAGAAACAAGATTCTTGGGTCTGATAAAACCAAGATTGAACGCTTTGGCCTGAATGCCAAGCGTCACATCTGGAGGAAACCTGGCGCCATCCCTACGGTGAAGCATGGTGGTAGCAGCAGCATTTGGGGCTCCCAAGTGGCGCAGTGGTCTAAGACACTGCATCTCAGTGCTAGAGGAATCACTACAGACAACCTGGTTCGAATCCAGACTATCACAACACAGCCATGATTGGGAGTCCCATAAGGCGGCGCACAATTGGCCCAGCGTCGTCCAGGTTTGGTTGGGGTAGGCCGTGATTGTAAATAACAAATTTGTTGTTAACCGACTTGCTTAGTTAAATAAAAACGGTAATCCCCATCCAACCTGACAGAGCTTGAAAGGATCTGCAGAAAACAAGATGGGAGAAACTCACCACATACAGGTGTGCCAAGCTTGTAGCGTCATACCCAAGACGACTTAAGGCTGTAATCCTTGCCAAAAGTGTTTAAACAGAGTAAAGGGTCTGAATACTTATGTAAATGTGCTATTTCCATGTGGTTTGTTAGTTACATACACACACACACACACACACACACACACACACACACACACACACACACACACACGTACCATTGGTACCATTCTTTATTCATGGCTGTGTTCTTAGGCAAAATTGTGAGTGAGCCCACTCCCTTGACTGAGATGCAACCCCACACATGAATGGTCTCAGGATGCTTTACTGTTGGCATGACACAGGACTGATGGTAGCGCTCACCTTGTCTTCTCCGGACAAGGTGTTTTCCGGACGGCCCAAACAATCGGAAAGGGGATTCATCAGAGAAAATGACTACCCCAGTCCTCAGCAGTCCAATCCCTGTACCTTTTGCAGAATATCAGTCTGTCCCTGATGTTTTTCCTGGAGAGAAGTGGCTTCTTTGTTGCCCTTCTTGACACCAGGCCATCCACCAAAAGTCTTCGCCTCACTGTGCGTGCAGATGCACTCACACCTGCCTGCTGCCATTCCTGAGCAAGCTCTGCACTGGTGGTGCCCCGATCCCGCAGCTGAATCAACTTTAGGAGACGGTCCTGGCGCTTGCTGGATATTCTTGGGCGCCCTGACGCCTTCTTCACAACAATTGAACCTCTCTCCTTGAAGTTCTTGATGATAAATGGTTGATTTAGGTGCAATCTTACCAGCAGCAATATCCTTGCCTGTGAAGCCCTTTTTGTGCAAAGCAATGATGACGGCACGTGTTTCCTTGCAGGTAACCATGGTTGACCGAGGAAGAACAATGATTTCAAGCACCACCCTCTTTTTAAAGCTTCCCCGTCTGTTATTCTGACTCAATCAGCATGACAGAGTGATCTCCAGCCTTGTCCTCGTCAACACTCTCGCCTGTGTTAACGAGACAATCACTGACATGATGGCAGCTGGTCCTTTTGTGGCAGGGCTGAAATGCAGTGGAAATGTTTTTGGGGGATTAAGTTCATTTTCATGACAAAGAGGGACTTTGCAATTCATCTGATCACTCTTCATGACATTCTGGAGTATATGCAAATTGCCATCATCAACACTGAGGCAGCAAACTTTGTGGAGACCAATACTTGTGTCATTCTCAAAACTTTTGGCCACGACTGTACTTTTTTTTTTTTTTTTACATATTTGGACAGATAGATATGTAATCTTCACTTCAACACGATTGACAGAAAGGTTACCCAATTTAACAAATCACACACAAAAAAAAAAACTTTAAATGTTATGCAATTAAAATCCTTATGTGGAAAAAGTTAGTACACCCCTATCTTTACCATCACATAAAATGGCTAAAATTAGAATTAGGTACCAAAACAAGTGCAAATGATTAGAAAACAGAGAGAAACTCCAGCCTTCCATAAAGATAAGTAAATTGGTCTGGTTTGGTCGTAACCATATGGGTGTGTGGTAACACATCATTCAAAGATTAAAAGACCTACCTGAGGCCCTCAGAAGAAAGATTATTGATGCCCATGAGTCTGGGAGGGGTTACAAATCCATTTCCAAGCAATTTGAAGTACATCATGTCCAATAAATTCCAGACCACTGGCAAACTACCTAGGACAGGTCGTCCCACCAAAGTCAGCCCAAGAGCTGACCGAAAGATGCTCATAGAAGTCTCTAAGAACCCCAGGGTAACATCAAGGGATCTACAGGCCTCTTTTGCCACAATCAATGTCGAATTGCATGGGTACACTGTCAGAAAGAAAATCAAGACACAACTGACTTTTGCCAGACAACACCTGGGTAAAGTCAGTTGTCTTATTTTTGTAGAGCAGAGGCATCTTCCTTCCTGACCTCCCATTAGCTGGCTAAGGTTATCATGCTGGAGACTCCCATCTCCCTCAATAACTTTAAGCATCAGCTGTCAGAGCTGCTTATCGATCACTGCACCTGTATACAGCCCTTCTGTAAATAGTCCATCCTACTACCTCATTTGTAAATGAGAACTAGTTCTCAACTGGCCTACCTGGTTAAATAAAGGTGAAATAAAACCTACCTGGTTAAATAAAGGTGAAATAAAACCTACCTGGTTAAATAAAGGTGAAATAAAACCTACCTGGTTAAATAAAGGTGAAATAAAACCTACCTGGTTAAATAAAGGTGAAATAAACAGCTGTCAGTCAGTTGCCTATTTGATGTTATTTATCTGGTAACCATGGAAACCACCACAACGTTCCCACCCCCAATGCTTGAATGTGTGTCATTCTTAGTGGTGGAACCTAACTGAGAATGTCCACTCTAGGACTGGAATTTCTGGAAAAGGTGCAGCAACTTCCTCTTAAGTGGTTAAATAATCCAACAATGTATACGCCGCCATCTTGTCTATTTCAAATCTTTCATTGATCAAGACAGGCGAGTGTCATGACGAGGCACTTTGAGGTGGACCCACCTGTCTCAATCAATGAGAAGATTTGAAATAGACAAGATGGCAGCATACACATTGTTGGATTATTTAGAGAAATGCATTTTCTAAATTTAAAACTCACCACCTGCAACTGGACACCGACATTTTAGAAGATACATGTTTGGCCGAATCAAGATAGTAATCGCCAAAATATGGTTGGTCGAAAATTCTGTGCTACATCACAGTACCTAACTTGGAAATCCCAGTAATGGTTACCAAAAATCTTAGGTTAAATCACATGATGTGGGGTAACAATCTGTAGTTACACTTTTTAAAGCCTAGGCAGCCAATAGTGGGCACTAGATCTGCACAATCATCTAGGTTTGATGGGGATTCCAGGTAATACACTTGTATTCCATATCGTACATAAAGCATCCTCCATTCAGCTGCAAAGGAATCATGTTCATTCATAACTAGCTTAACGTGTAACGTCTTTTCCAGATAATGTAGGATGTTGGCTGAACGCGGTGTGCAACATCCTACATTTTATTAAGACCAACGGCTGCCATTAAAGATAGTTAGGGGGTAACGATGCCTTTGCAGCCTGAAATGAGGACTTTCTATACGAGCCGCTCCACCGGGTATCAATATCGATCCTAGTCGATTATAGTGCAGATCTAGCTACTATCGGCTGCCAGGTTACACTTTAGTGCTGCCAGGTTACACTTTAGTGCTGCCAGGCTACACTTTAGTGCTGCCAGGCTACACTTTAGTGCTGCCAGGCTACACTTTAGTGCTGCCAGGTTACACTTTAGTGCTGCCAGGCTACACTTTAGTGCTGCCAGGTTACACTTTAGTGCTGCCAGGTTACACTTTAGTGCTGCCAGGTTACACTTTAGTGCTGCCAGGCTACACTTTAGTGCTGCCAGGTTACACTTTAGTGCTGCCAGGTTACACTTTAGTGCTGCCAGGTTACACTTTAGTGCTGCCAGGTTACACTTTAGTGCTGCCAGGTTACACTTTAGTGCTGCCAGGCTACACTTTAGTGCTGCCAGGTTACACTTTAGTGCTGCCAGGCTACACTTTAGTGCTGCCAGGCTACACTTTAGTGCTGCCAGGTTACACTTTAGTGCTGCCAGGCTACACTTTAGTGCTGCCAGGCTACACTTTAGTGCTGCCAGGTTACACTTTAGTGCTGCCAGGTTACACTTTAGTGCTAACTAGCAAACAAAAGCACCAATCGCGTGATTCATGTGAATGTTCAATGTGATCAACACTGCAGCATGTTAATGTTATCACACTGGTTAGTCAGCTTCAAAACTAACTAGTAACGGCAAAGAGTTAGCCTTAAGTTTAGCTAGCAAAGAAGCTAAAGTTAAGGCTAACTATTACTATGCCGTTACTAAGAACTAGCTAACATTGACTAATTACAAGACACTCCAGAACTAGTAGAAGCATTAAAGAGTTCTACCTGCAGGTGACTTGTTTCGTACTCATTATTGTTCCTCAATAACGTTGACGAAACAGTATTTATGTTCTCGTTGTCACGTTAGAGTGCAACCCGAAACACCCGCCTATGAACCCCCAGAATCAATTAAAGGAAGGTTCCGAGGGGAAGGTTCCGGGGGGAAGGTTCCGGACGTGTTGCAGGCAGACTGGTTGTAGTTTGAAGCTGAAAGTACAGTTAGTGAGAAAGATAACGGGACAACAGTGAAGTCCAAGAATAGAACAACAAGTGCAAAGCTTGTGGAAAATGAGTCTGATTAATCGCTTGTTAGAGTACGTTTTTTGGATAAGGATATTTATTTGGGAAACCCTTTTGAAGCAGTAAAAGTAACCAGGAGCTGTTGATATCTTGTGTCTAAAGACAAAAGGAGCATTCATTGTGGCTCGCCAAGTTATCGACGCATTAAGTGGACAGCTTTAATTTTCGGAGCAGGACACAAGTAAAAGGTGTTACATCTGGCGTCCCACTGGACATTGATATATTTTTTTATTTAACTAGGCAAGTCAGTTAAGAACAATTTCTTATTTAGAATGACGGCCTACACCAGCCAAACTCAGACGATGCTGGGCCAATTGTGCGCCGGCCTATGGGACTCCCAATCACAGCCTGTTGTGATACAGCCTGCATTCGAACCAGGTTGTCTATAGTGACGCCTCTAGCACTGAGATGCAGTGTCTTAGACCACTGAACCAGGTTGTCTGTAGTGACTCCTCTAGTACTGAGATGCAGTGTCTTAGACCACTGAACCAGGTTGTCTGTAGTGACTCCTCTAGCACTGAGATGCAGTGTCTTAGACCACTGAACCAGGTTGTCTGTAGTGACGCCTCTAGCACTGAGATGCAGTGTCTTAGACCACTGAACCAGGTTGTCTGTAGTGACTCCTCTAGTACTGAGATGCAGTGTCTTAGACCACTGAACCAGGTTGTCTGTAGTGACTCCTCTAGTACTGAGATGCAGTGTCTTAGACCACTGAACCAGGTTGTCTGTAGTGACTCCTCTAGCACTGAGATGCAGTGTCTTAGACCACTGAACCACTTGGGAGCCCCATAAAAGAAGAATCCTTGTCAGGGCCTGACTGAGGCCAGGTCTCTGACTCCCTCTAGTGTGAGTAGTATGGCCACGGTCAGGACCTGACAATAATACAGGGAGTCTTGGTTGGTTTTGGTCGATCCCCAATTAGAGGCAGCTGTCTTGAGTTGTCTCTAATTGGGGATTCTATTTATGTTCACATGGCATCCACCTGCGTGTGGATCATTGCCTGTGTCAGTGTGTTTCTACACACCAGCTCACGGTGCTGTCTTCCTGTCCTGCGTTTCTTGTTTCCGTTATTATAAATAAACATGTCTGCACGTACCTTTCACTCTGCGCCTCGTTCCCTAACCATGCATCATGACAATACTAGAGTGTCAGCTAAAGACTTACTGAAATGATCATTTCTCTGGTATTGGAGGAACTAAGATGCGAGAAGGAATACAATACTCAAAGATCGACACAAACATTTATTATTAGACTGATCCGTTTTCCTCAAACAAACCACCAGGTGAGTGTAGCTTGTCATAGGAACCCTGAATTAATGTTTACATGTAATTTATATAGAAAGACTGAGCCACCTATAAGGTAATCCTTCAGCCTGCTATTCTATCAGCAGAGTGCCCTAAATATCCTCCATGCCGGCCTGTCTCTCTAATGACACAAAATGCTTAGGAACCACTTCTATAGAAAGGTCACAGCCAGAATAGCTTGCTCTCCTAGTTACAACTTAGCAACCACATTTCCATAGATACACCATATCATAGAAACACTGTATATCATTACATCTTTTTTTTCTATTGATGTAAGTATATTTTACTAGTTATAACAACTTGACCTAAACCTTCATATTAAATATGTTTTCCAAAATACAAATAGATTCTCCAAGAGTGTTATACATACAGTATATAATTCAAGTCTCATTTTCCTCATGACAGAGAAATGACTCCCCTCTCCATTTCTAATCACTGAACCCAATTGGATTCTCAATACACTTATCAAAAAAAGTTATAAGTTCTCAGTCATCTGGATGGTATCAGCCCAAGGGTGCTTAGGGTCTGTGCTGACCAACTGTGACTTTCAGTTCAACATCTGGACAACGCAGGTTGCACTGTGACGGTTATGTTTTTTGACTTCTCCAGTGCCTTCAATACCATTCAGCCCCTGCTACTGGGTGAGAAGATGAGGAGGATGAAAGTGGAAGCACCCTTAGTCTCCTGGGTCACGGACTACCTGACCGGTAGGCCACAATTTGTGCGACTACAGAACTGGCAGTGAGCAACACAGGGGCCCCCCAGGGAACGGTCCTGTCCCCCTTCCTGTTCACCCTCTACACCTCAGACTTCAGATATAACTCTGAAACATGCCACCTACAGAAGTTCTCGGATGACTCTGCTATTGTAGGGTGCATCAGGGGTGGGCAGGAGGAGGAGTAGAGGAGCACAATCAGTGACTTTGTGTTGTGGTGTGAGCAGAACCACCTTCAGCTCAACATCAGCAAAACAAAGGAGATGGTGGTGGACTTCAGGAGAACCAAGGCCCAACTGACTGCAGTCCCTATACAGGGGATGGATGTGGAAATGGTTGAGTCATACAAGTTCCTGGGAGTCCATTTTGACAATAGGCTGGAATGGGCTGGTAACACCGGGGCCCTGTACAAAAAGGGCCAGAGCCGACTGTACTTTCTGAGGAGGCTAAGGTCCTTCAACGTGTGCAGTAAACTACTGCATACCTTCTACCAATCTGTGGTGGCCAGTGCCATCTGTTTTGCAGTGGTGTGCTGGGGAGCAAACATCAAAGCCGGTGATGCTTCTCGGGTAAATAAGCTGATCAGGAAGGCTAGCTCTGTCCTGGGGATGAGCCTTGACACTCTAGAGGAGGTGGTGGAGAGACGGATCCTGGCCATACTGCTGGCCATCATGGACAACGTGCCAAGGTTCCCAAGTGTTTCTGCATGCCATGGTTATGACGCAGAGGAGCACCTTCAGTCACAGCCTGATCCCACCAAGGTGTGCCAGAGAGCGCTACAGGAGGTCCTTCCTGCCGGCGGCTATTAGACTATTTAATGCCTCACCGGGGTGCCGTGCCGTCGGCAACATAGACCTGGAACTGTTGGGGTGCTAGGACCTAGTTTAACAATTATACATCCATACGTGAGTAACTCTAGTCTGTAATCACTCATTCACTCAGGACTTATTAATTCAGGTCTGTATATACAGTGGGGAGAACAAGTATTTGATACACTGCCGATTTTGAAGGTTTTCCTACTTACAAAGCATGTAGAGGTCTGTAATTTTTATCATAGGTACACTTCAACTGTGAGAGACGGAATCTAAAACGCAAATCCAGAAAATCACATTGTATGATTTTTAAATAATTAATTTGCATTTTATTGCATGACATAAGTATTTGATCACCTACCAACCAGTAAGAATTCCGTCTCTCACAGACCTGTTAGTTTTTCTTTAAGAAGCCCTCCTGTTCTCCACTCATTACCTGTATTAACTGCACCTGTTTGAACTCGTTACCTGTATAAAAGACACCTGTCCACACACTCAATCAAACGGACTCCACACACTCAATCAAACAGCTGTGTAAGGACATCAGGGATAAAATTGTAGACCTGCACAAGGCTGGTATGGGCTACAGGACAATAGGCAAGCAGCTTGGTGAGAAGGCAACAACTGTTGGCGCAATTATTAGAAAATGGAAGAAGTTCAAGATGACGGTCACTCTCCCTTGGTCTGGGGCACCATGCAAGATCTCACCTCGTGGGGCATCAATGATCATGAGGAAGGTGAGGGATCAGCCCAGAACTACACGGCAGGACCTGGTCAATGACCTGAAGAGAGCTGGGACCACAGTCTAAAAAGAAAACCATTAGTAACACACTGCGCCGTCATGGATTAAAATCCTGCAGCGCACGCAAGGTCCCCCTGCTCAAGCCAGCGCATGTCCAGGCCCGTCTGAAGTTTGCCATTGACCATCTGGATGATCCAGAGGAGGAATGGGAGAAGTGGTCTGATGAGACAAAAATAGAGCTTTGTGGTCTAAACTCCACTCACCGTGTTTGGAGGAAGAAGAAGGATGAGTACAACCCCAAGAACACCATCCCAACCGTGAAGCATGGAGGTGGAAACATCATTCTTTGGGGATGCTTTTCTGCAAAGGGGACAGGACGACTGCACCGTATTGAGGGGAGGATGGATGGGGCCATGTATCGCGAGATCTTGGCCAACAACCTCCTTCCCTCAGTAAGAGCATTGAAGATGGGTCGTGGCTGGGTCTTCCAGCATGACAACGACCCGAAACACACAGCCAGGGCAACTAAGGAGTGGCTCCGTAAGAAGCATCTCAAGGTCCTGGAGTGGCCTAGCCAGTCTCCAGACCTGAACCCAATAGAAAATCTTTGGAGGGAGCTGAAAATCCGTATTGCCCAGCGACAGCCCCGAAACCTGAAGGATCTGTATGGAGGAGTGGGCCAAAATCCCTGCTGCAGTGTGTGCCAACCTGGTCAAGAACTACAGGAAACGTATGATCTCTGTAATTGCAAACAAAGGTTTCTGTACCAAATATGAAGTTCTGCTTTTCTGATGTATCAAATACTTATGTCATGCAATAAAATGCAAATTAATTACTTAAAAATCATACAATGTGATTTTCTGGATTTTTGTTTTAGATTCCGTCACTCACAGTTGAAGAGTACCAATGATAAAAATTACAGACTTCTACATGCTTTGTAAGTGGGAAAACCTGCAAAATCGGCAGTGTATCAAATACTTGTTCTCCCCACTGTACATACTCATGTACAGTATCATATCACGTGCAATATTGCTAGTAATTCTTGGACTGAACTTACGTAGTCATTCACTCAGGAATGATTATTAGTATCCTGTCAGTTGTATCTTTTCTCATTGCTTTTAGTATATCGAATGTGCAATACGTGCATTTATCTGTAATTAAACCCTGCGCACTAAGGACTGTATTTTAAGGGAATTATTATTATTAGCCTAAATAATATCATACACACATTTAGCTATTTAAGTATCTCTTCCTGTCATTTACCTGTACAGTTAATGTAACCATGCAAGTATTCACTTACCTGTTCATTTAACCAGAATGTATATTAAGTAAACTATTATTACCTTCACTTATATCATACGCACATTTAGCTATTTAAGTATTTCTCTGCCATCGACCTGTATAGTATAGTTAACCATGCAAATACTCTTTATTTATCTATATCAACTTCCAATATTTTTATAATTTGTTTTCACCTAACACTCTGTAACAATGTATAGTGTACATATTCAGCCATCCACCCATACTATGCAATGTCTTTTTATAGCTTTTTTTTTGCACTCCAGACTTCTTGTATTTCTATACTTTTTCATACTGCCGCTCTATGTATCATGTATCGTGTATCGGTCTTTTGTGTACTTTCGTTGTGGCATTTTGCACCTGCCCTGTGTTTGTTGCGTAGCTGCTTGACAAAGAAATTTCCCCCCGGGATCAATAAAGTATCTATCTATCTATCTATAATATCTATAGTATCTATAGTATCTATATATCTATCTATCTATCTAATCTATCATCTATCTATCTATATATCTATAGTATCTATCTATCTATAGTATCTATCTATCTATCGTATCTATCTATCTATCGTATCTATAGTATCTATAGTATCTATCTATCTATCTATCTATCTATCTATCTATCTATCTATCTATAGTATATATCTATCTATCTATAGTATCTATCTATCTACAGTATCTATCTATCTATCTACAGTATATATCTATCTACAGTATCTATCTATCTATAGTATCTATCTATCTATCTATCTATCTATAGTATCTATAGTATCTATAGTATCTATCTATCTATCTATCTATCTATCTATCTATAGTATCTATCTATCTATCTATAGTATCTATCTATCTATCTATCTATCTATCTATCTATCTATCTATCCATAGTATCTATATATCTATCTATCTATCTATAGTATCTATCTATCCATAGTGTCTATCTATCCATAGTATCTATCTATCTATCTATCTATCTATCTATCTATCTATCTATCTATCTATCTATCTATCTATCTATCTATCTATCTATCTATCTATAGTGTCTATCTATCCATAGTATCTATCTATCTATCTATCTATCTATCTATCTATCTATCTATCTATCTATCTATCTATCTATCTATCTATCTATCTATCTATCTATAGTATCTATCTATAGTATCTATCTATCGTATCTATAGTATCTATCTATCGTATCTATAGTATCTATCTATCGTATCTATAGTATCTATCTATCGTATCTATAGTATCTATCTATCTATCTATCTATCTATCTATCTATCTATCTATCTATCTATCTATAGTATCTATCTATAGTATCTATCTATAGTATCTATCTATCCATAGTATCTATTTATCTATCTATCTATCTATAGTATCTATCTATCGTATCTATAGTATCTATCTATCGTATCTATAGTATCTATCTATCTATCTATCTATCTATCTATCTATCTATAGTATCTATCTATCGTATCTATAGTATCTATCTATCGTATCTATAGTATCTATCTATCGTATCTATCTATCTATCTATCTATCTATCTATCTATCTATCTATCTATCTATCTATCTATCTATCTATAGTATCTATCTATCTATTTATCTATCTATCTATAGTATCTATCTATCGTATCTATCTATCGTATCTATAGTATCTATCTATCGTATCTATAGTATCTATCTATCGTATCTATAGTATCTATCTATCTATCTATCTATCTATAGTATCTATCTATAGTATCTATCTATCGTATCTATAGTATCTATCTATCGTATCTATAGTATCTATCTATCGTATCTATCTATCTATCTATAGTATCTATCTATAGTATCTATCTATAGTATCTATCTATCGTATCTATAGTATCTATCTATCTATCTATCTATCTATCTATCTATCTATCTATCTATCTATCTATCTATCTATCTATCTATCTATCTATCTATCTATCTATCTATCTATCTATCTATAGTATCTATCTGCCCTATTTAGTAAAATAACAAGTCCATAGTCAGTCAGTTGTCAGTTTACTTCTTGTCCTAAATGGAACAGTGTTTTATATATATATATATAAAAGGCCAATTCCATTATTTATATCAGGCTACTTTATGATTATTAAATGGTCCAGCCTCAAACTCAGTATTTATAAAGGATTTTAAGTTTTGCAATTTAAAATCTTTACTGATTTACAAATGATCTATAAACCCAAAACGTAGACTTAATCATTTAGATATCAGTAATAAACAGTCAAGTTTCATCCGTTTCATCCGCTAGCCCCGGCCTGCTAGCCACTCTGAACGCCGTCCCTCCTCGCTCGCCTAGTGCAGCGCCCACTGAACTGCTCCCTGGCTCACCTCTTTGCTGCTCATCGGATCCTATGATTACTCAGCTTCACAGCTGATGCCTGCAGGACTGTTCTGTTATATGGTATTTCATTCTGTTTAACTACCAGGCCTCAGGTCCTGTGTGTAGCTCATCACATTTCTCTACCTGACCCCTCTTTTTTTTAGCTCCTTTGTCCCAACCCCCACACATGCGGAGACCTCACCTGGCTTAACTGGTGTCTCCAGAGATGCAACCTCTTTCATCATTACCCAACATCTAGGTTTACCTCCACTGAACTCACATCCTACCACACCCTTGTCTATACATTATGCCCTCAATCTATTCCACCACGCCCAGAAATCTGCTTCTTTTATTCTCTGTACCCAACGTACTAGACGTCCAGTTCTTAAAGCCCTTAGCCGAACACTTATTCTACTCCTCTGTTCCTCTGGTGATGTAGAGGTAAACCCAGGTCCTGTAGCTCCCAGCATTACACCTATTCCCCAGGCGCTCTCATTTGTTGATTTCTGTAACCGTAAAAGCCTTGGTTTCATGCATGTTATCATCAGAAGCCTCCTCCCTAAGTTTGATTTATTCACTGCTTTAGCACATTCCGCCAACCCGGATGTCCTAGCTGTGTCCGAATCCTGGCTCAGGAATGCCACCAAAAATTCAGAAATGTCCATCCCCAACTACAATATTTCCCGTCAAGATAGAACTGCCAAAGGAGGTGGAGTTGCAATCTATTGCAGAGATAACCTGCAGAGTTCTGTCATACTGTCCAGGTCTGTGTCCAAACAGTTTGAGCTTCTACTCTTAAAAATACACCTTTCCAGAAATAAGTCTCTCACTGTTGCTGCCTGTTACAGACCCCCCCCACCCCCTCAGCCCCCAGCTGTGCCCTGGACTCCATATGTGAATTGATTGCCCCCCATCTATCTTCAGAGTTTGTACTGTTAGGGAGGAAAGCACTTTTAAAGAACAACCAGGCATCATCTACTGACGGGATTAGGTCAATATCCTTCCAGGATACCCGGGCCAGATCGATTAGAAAGGCCTGCTCACTGAAGTGTTTTAGGGAGCGTTTGACAGTGATAAGGGGTGGTTGTTTGACCGCGGACCCATTACGAACGCAGGCAATGAGGCAGTGATCGCTGAGATCCTGGTTGAAAACAGAGGAGGTGTATTTGGAGGGCAAGTTAGTCAGAATGATATCAATAATGGTACCCATGTTTACGGATTTAGGGTTGTACCTGGTGGGTTCCTTGATAATTTGTGTGAGATTGAGGGCATCTATCTTAGATTGAAGAACAGCTGGGGCGTTAAGCATATCCCAGTTTAAATCATCCTAAATAAGCATGCCCCATTCAAAAAACTTAGAACTAAGAATAGATATAGCCCTTGGTTCACCCCAGACTTGACTGCCCTTGACCAACACAAAAACATACTGTGGCGTACTGCATTAGCATCGAATACCCCCGCGATACGCAACTTTTCAGGGAAACCAGGAACCAATATACACAGTCAGTTAGAAAAGCAAAGGTCAGCTTTTTCAAACAGAAATTTGCATCCTGTAGTACTAATTCCAAAAAGTTCTGGGACACTGTAAAGACTATGGAGAATAAGAGAATCTCCTCCCAGTTGCCCACTGCATTGAGGCTATCACCACCGATAAACTCACAATAATCGAAAATTTCAACAAGCATTTTGCTACGGCTGGCCATGCTTTCCACCTGGCTACCTCTACCCCGGCCAACAGCTCTGTACCCCCCGCAGCAACCTGCCCAACCCCCCCGCTTCTCCTTCACCCAAATCCAGACAGCTGATGTTCTGAAAGAGCTGCTAAATCTGGACCCCTACAAATCTGCTGGGCTAGACAATCTGGACCCTTTCTTCCTAAAATTATCAGCAAAAATTGTTGCAACCCCTATTACCAGCCTGTTCAACCTCTCTTTTGTATCGTCTGAGATCCCTAGAGATTGGAAAGCTGCCGCGGTCATCCCCCTCTTCAAAGGGGGAGACACTCTAGACCCAAACTGTTACAGATCTATATCCATCCTGCCCTGCCTCTCTAACGTCTTCGAAAGCCAAGTTAATAAACAGATCACTGACTTCTTCGAATCCCACCGTACCTTTTCTGCTATGCAATCTGGTTTCCGAGCTGGAAAAGCTACACTCAAGGTACTTAACGATATCATAACCGCCATCGATAGAAGACAGTACTGTGCAGCCGTCTTCATCGACCTGGCCAAGGCTTTCGACTCTGTCAATCACCGCATTCTTATTGGCAGACTCAACAGCCTTGGTTTCTCAAGTGACTGCATCGCCTGGTTCTCCAACTACTTCTCAGACAGAGTTCAGTGCGTAAAATCGGAGGGCCTGCTGTCCGATCCTCTGGCAGTCTCTATGGGGGTGCCACAGGGTTCAATTCGTGGGCCAACCCTTTTCTCTATATACATCAACGATGTCACTCTCGCTGCTGGTGACTCTCTGATCCATCTCTACGCAGATGACACCATTCTGTATACATCTGGCCCCTCTTTGGACACTGTGTTTACTAACCTTCAAACAAGCTTCAATGCCATACAACACTCCTTCCGTGGCCTCCAACTGCTCTTAAACGCTAGTAAAACTAAGTGCATGCTTTTCTATCGAACGCTGCCAGCACCCGCCCACCGGACTATCATCACTACTCTCGACGGGTCCGAATTAGAATACGTGGACACCTACAAATACCTAGGCATCTGGTTAGACTGTAAACTCAACTTCCAGAATCACATCAACCATCTCCAATCCAAAATTAAATCCAGAATTGGCTTCCTATTTCGCAACAAAGCCTCCTTCACTCATGCCCTTGTAAAACTGACTATCCTACCGATCCTTGATTTCGGCGATGTCATTTACAAACTAGCCTCCAACACTCTACTCAGCAAATTGGATGTAGTCTATCACAGTGCCATCCGTTTTGTCACCAAAGCCCCATACACTACCCACCACTGCGACCTGTATGCTCTCGTTGGCTGGCCTTCATTATATATTCGTCGCCAAACCCACTGGCTCCAGGTCATCTATAAGTCTTTATTAGGTAAATCCCCGCCCTATCTCAGCTCACTGGTCACGATAGCTACTCCCACCCGTAGCATGCGCTCCAGCAGGTATATCTCACTGGTCACCACCAAAGCCAACACCTCCTTTGGCCGCCATTCCTTCCAGTTCTCTGCTGCCAATGACTGGAACGAATTGCAAAAATCATTGAAGCTAGAGGTTCCTATCTCCCTCAATAACTTTAAGCATCAGTTGTCAAAGCTGCTTATCGATCACTGCACCTGTATATAGCCCTTCTGTAAATAGCCCACACTACTACCTCATCCCCATATTTATTTTTTTGTTTATTTTCACTAATCTTGCACTCCAGTATCTCTATTTGCACATCATAATTTGCACATCCTTCATTCCTGTGTTAATGATGATAATCTGTAATTTATTTCACCACTATGGTCTATTTATTGTCCTACCTCCTAACATTACTACATTTTGCACTACATTTTGCACTGTATATAGATTTTCTATTGTGTTTTTGACTATGTTTGTTTACTGTGTAACTCTGTGTTGTTTTTGTCGCACTGCTTTCCTTTGTCTTGGCCAGGTCGCAGTTGCAAATGAGAACTTGTTCTCAACTGACCTACCTGGTTAAATAAAGGTGAAATAAAAAATTTAAAAAAAAAATACTACTATACCCCGTTCAAAGGCACTTCAATCTTTTGTCTTGCCCACTAACCGTCTGAATGGCACACACACAATCCTTGTCTCAATTATTTCAACCCTTCATCTACACTGATTGAAGTGGATTTAACAAGTGACATCAATAAGGGCTCATAGTATTCACCTGGAGAGTCCATGTCATGGAAAGAGCATGTTTTATCCAGGATATTTGAGTCCTGATGTGGAGTGAGACACTGGTTCCTAATAGTCCAACTGTCACATGAACCAGCCTTCTTCCAGTCTACATCTCACACACAGGACAGGGCAGGGCAGGACAGGACAGGGCAGGACAGGGCAGGACAGGGTGATGGAAGGCATGCAGGTCTAAAGGAGAATCATTGAACTGGTCATTCATGGGAATGCTAGAATCAACCCTACCAGTGGTGGAACGGAATGATGGACAATTTATTCTGATGAAAATAGAGAAAGGTTATTTATTTACAATGGCTTGTACATCATGATGTAACACTGTGGTTCTGTACTTCCAACAGACCCAAGACATTTATCCCATTCACATGACTAACCCAGGTTTGTTCCTGTTATAGCCAACTCTGACTAGCACTAAGAATAGGAATGAGTTGGTTATATAGTCTGGGACTATATAACTGGCTTATTCACTCCTGGATCTCCATCTCTCCACTACAGCTCATTCACTCCTGGATCTCCATCTCTCCACTACAGCCCCAGTAGAGTCTTGGCCTCTTCACTTTGGGCCATCAGGGTCTCACTGGCGTACTTCTGAAGGAGCTCCATCTTCTTCCTTCTCACCAACGCCTCCTCAATCTGGAAACACATTAAAGATAATATTCAAGAGATTCTCTGATACTTGTTTGTCTACTTGTTAGCCAGTAGTTCTGAAAGTAGCGTTCACGTCCCAGAAAAGGGCTTAGTCATCGCTCTGCTGTGTGTGCATCATGTGTCTCTTGCTAGCTGTCAGTCAAATGGTGAAGGGCTGAAGCTCATTGGCTAGAACTCCAATTGCTAGGGTGCTGGCTCGTCCAGGGGAAATGGTGAGCACAGCTTCCAGAAAACAGTTGCTTTCAAACTAGGGATTTCATGGCTAATTGAGGTAAAACAGTGATTCTACTCATAGATTCTGCATGTATGAACTTCACATTGACACATCCAGCCTAAAGCGATTAAACTAGCCCTAACCCTCACTAATCTGGAAACACACAGATTAAACTAGCCCTAACCCTCACTAATCTGGAAACACACAGATTAAACTAGCCCTAACCCTCACTAATCTGGAAACACACAGATTAAACTAGCCCTAACCCTCACTAATCTGGAAACACACAGATTAAACTAGCCCTAACCCTCACTAATCTGGAAACACACAGATTAAACTAGCCCTAACCCTCACTAATCTGGAAACACACAGATTAAACTAGCCCTAACCCTCACTAATCTGGAAACACACAGATTAAACTAGCCCTAACCCTCACTAATCTGGAAACACACAGATTTACATACTAATAGATTAGCATTAATATACTGAGCCCCACTCCAACTAGTTGGAGCATGACTTTCTACACAGTCTAGAGATCCCTCTGTGTGTGTGTTTCCACTCCATGGCAGTGTCCCTCTGACTGTAGGCACCTCTTTCTGAGACGGCACAGGGACGTGAGCGATAAAGGATGTGAGAGTTCCATCCTCTCCTTCCATCTGTTCTCTAGATTCGTCATCTGAATGCTGAAAGAGAGAGCACAAAGTTACAGGTTATCATCTAAATGCTTAGTGACAGAGGAAAATGTTATGCTTCCAAGTAGGCCACACATGGGAATACCTTTTGACTTTAAATGGCCAGTACATGGGACCAGAGTCAGTATGTTTTGACTGATATTCACCTCATCCTCCTTTACAGCATACATGTGTTCCTCCTCTTCCTCCACCTCCTCTCTTCCTCCTGCCAGACGCGCTTCTCTCTCTGCTTTCCATTTCTCCACCGCCTCCAATATCACTGAGAAAACACACACACACACACACACACACACACACACACAAAAAACAGTTCCTTGAAGCGACCATGTTGTGATGACTGTCCTGTGAGGATCCAATGGCTCAGATCAGCTTGGCAATGGTTGACAATAACCACTCTCTCTCACCCACAGAAGAGGTAAGGGGGGGACTGGGCCGGTTTGACAGCTCACACCCTGTTGTACATTTTAAGCAGGAGAGGACTCTCTCTCTCTACCCTCCAGTATAAAGGAATGCCTTTGTCTCCAGAGACCTTTTCACGGCCAAAGCTTTAATGTCCAAAAAGTGAATACCGGAACATTATTTCTAACAGAAGACCATGAGGAATGGTCAGTGGGGATCTAAAGAATAATCATGTCATATTGTTTGTTATTTTGTGATGTCATTAAAAATAGTTAATACTGTAACTTGGAAAGTATATACCTTTATCTGTTATGTCGCCATCCTTTACGTTGTATACGAAATATGAACAATTATTAAAGTATTCTTGTTAAGATAGGAATGTGATTTTAGTTTTCAAATGAGAATAGCTTTTCATAAGCTTTGCACAGTGAGTAGCCACGCCCCCAGTGACTAGCCACGCCCCCAGTGAGCTCAGAGAGCGTGGCAGCATGATGGAATGCCCTTTTTGACCAAGAATGCATAAAGGCTTGGAAGAGAAATCAACCTTTAGACCAGAAAAGAGAATAGTTGGTTAGAATGTTGAATCTCAACACGAGGTGAAGAAAATGAACTCACGTACCAAACCAGGACATCGCCAATCTGCAGCTGCACGTGTAAAGTGGTTCAAACTCTGATTATCCACATGAGGTGGAGAAAGTAAACTCCCAGACAATCACTGGTAAGGCTAAGAAGTAGTTCTGAGGAAAGACCCCACAGGAGGCATGGAGAGTGAATGAGAGACCGCCAGATAGAGAACTGGGCTGATGCTGCTGCAGGAGGATTGGAGAGTGAATGAGAGACTGCTAGATAAAGAACTGGGCTGATGCTGCTGCAGGAGGCATGGAGAGTGAATGAGAGACTGCCAGATAAAGAACTGGGCTGATGCTGCTGCAGGAGGCATGGAGAGTGAATGAGAGACTGCCAGATAAAGAACTGGGCTGATGCTGCTGCAGGAGGCATGGAGAGTGAATGAGAGACTGCCAGATAGAGAACTGGGCTGATGCTGCTGCAGGAGGCATGGAGAGTGAATGAGAGACTGCCAGATAAAGAACTGGGCTGCTGCAGGAGGCATGGAGAGTGAATGAGAGACTGCCAGATAGAGAACTGGGCTGCTGCTGCTGCAGGAGGCATGGAGAGTGAATGAGAGACTGCCAGATAGAGAACTGGGCTGATGCTGCTGTAATGGTCAAACTAGTGAAAGTTATGAAGAGACTACACTGAGTATACCAAACATTAAGAACACCTTCCGAATAATGAGTTGCACTCCTGTTAGTCGGGGAATGGACTTCCCACAGTTGTGTCAAGTTGGCTGGATGTCTTTTGGGTGGTGGACCATTCTTGGTACACCCGGGAAACTGTTGAGTGTGGAAAAAGCAGCATTGCAGTTCTTGACACATTCAAACCTGTGTGCCTGGCACCTACTACCATAGATGGTTCAAAGGCACTGGTCTTAACCGGTCTCCTCCCATTCATCTACACTGATTGCAGTATTTCTTTTTTTTATGTGTTCTTTTTTACAATATTAGCCGAGGACAATTTTGTTGTTACTACATACAGCTTGGAAGAACTTTTGGATATCAGAGCGGCGGTAACTCACCAGCATTACGACCAGGAATACAACTTTCCTGAATCGGATCCTTTGTTCTTACCAGGGCAATTTAACTGATTCCAGAGGCTGACCCAAAACACTGCCGGCGGAGAAGAGGTAATTGGAGTGGTCTTCTAGTCTTACTCAGCCACCACTTTCCAGTATATTACTCGCTAATGTTCAGTCTCTGGATAATAAAGTAGACAAGCTTAGGGCGAGGAGTTCCTTCCAGAGAGACATCAGGGACTGGAACATACTCGGTTTCACGGAAACATGGCTCTCTCGGGATAAACTGTCTGAGTCCGTACAGCCAGTTGGGTTCTCAGTTCATCGCACAGACAGGAATTAATATCTTTCCGGGAAGCAGAAGGGCGGGGGTGTTTGTTTCATGATTAACGACTCACGGTGTGATTGTAGTAACATACAGGAACTCAAGTCCTTATGTTCCCCCGACCTAGAATACCTCAAATGCTGACAGTATTTCCTCCTAAGAGAATTCTCTCTGGTTATAGTTATAGCAGTGTATATTCCCGCTTAAGCTGATACCATGACGGCCCTGAAAGAACTACACTGGACTTTATGCAAACTGGAAACCACATATCCTGAGGCTGCATTTATTGTAGCTGGGGATTTTAACAAAGCAAATTTGAGGAATACGCTACCGAAGTTCTATCAACACATTGACTAGCACTTGCTCTGCTAAAACACTCTACCACTGCTACTTCCTACAAGGTCCTCCCCCTCCCTCCCTTCACGACTCCATCTTGCTCCTCCCTTCCTATAGGCAGAAACTCAAACAGGAAGTACTTGTGCTAAGGACAATTCAACGCTGGTCTGACCAATCAGAATGTCATCATGAAGTGTTTTGAGAGACTCACCTCTACCTTACCGGACACCCTAGATCAACTTCAACTTGCTTACCGCCCCAATAGATCCACAGACGATGCAATCGCCATCGCTCTGCCCAATCCCATCTGGACAAGAGGAATACCTATGTAAGAATGCTGTTCATTGACTATAGATCAGCATTCAACACCATAGTATCCTCCAAGCTCATCATTAAGCTTGAGGCCCTGGGTCTGAACCCCGCCCTGTGCAACTGGATCCTGGTCTTCCTGACGGGTCGCCCCCAGGTGGTGAAGGTAGGAAACAACACCTCCACTTCGCTGATCCTCAACACTGGGGCCCCACAAGGGTGTGTGCTCAGCCCCCTCCTGTACTCCCCGTTCACCCATGAATGCGTTGGCCAAGCACGCCTCCAACTAAATCATCAAGTTTGCAGACGAGTGGATGGGACTGCAGTGGAGAAAGTTCCTCGGCATACACATCACCTACAAACTGGAATGGTCCCCCCACACAGACAGTGTGGAGTAGGCGCAACAGTGCTTCTTCAACCTCAGGAGGCTGAAGAAATTTGTCTTGGCACCTAAAATCCTCACAAACTTTTACAGATACACAATTGAGAGCATCCTGTCGGGCTGTATCACAGCCTGGTACGGCAACTGCACCTCCCCGCAACCGTAGGGCTCTCCAGAGGGTGGTGCGGTCTGCCCAACACATTACCGGGGGCAAACTAACTGCCCTCTAGGACACCTACAGCACCCAATGTCACAGGAAGGCCAAAAAGATCAAGAACATCAACCACCCGAGCAACTGCCTGTTCACCCCGCTATCATCCAGAAGGTGAGGTCAGTACAGGTGCATCAAAGCTGGGACCGAGAGACTGAAAATCAGCTTCTATCTCAAGGCCATCAGACTGTTAAACAGCCATCACCAGCACATTAGAGGCTGTTGCCGTATATACATGGACTTGAAATCACTGGCCACTTTAATAATGGAACACTAGTCACTTGCATTAGTCATCTCATATGTACAGTCATGTGAAAAAGATAGGACACCCCATGACAACCGTTGTCTTTCAACATATTTAAACATATGGACATTTGATCTTAATTTTAACAATTTTGAGAGATGAAGGTAGTATAACAACAACAATAAAACTGAAGTAATGTCTTGTACAAATGATTTGTAAAATGTAATTAATAGAAATGCAATTTTCTTGTGAGGACAAAGTTAGGACACCCCCACATTTATTACTACTGAAGATGCCTAAAATTAGAATCCGGTGCAGATGATTAGAACATGGTTAGAGAGGATGTAGGAGGAGCCGGTCTTATTTAAACTCAGACATTTAGTTTGGTTTGCTCTTGATTGTTGAAGTGAGTGGTATCATCATGGTGAGATCTAAAGAGCTCTAACGCCTTCAGAAACAAGGTTGTAGATGTGTATGAGTCTGGAAGGGATTTAAAAAGATCTCCAAACAATTAGAAACCAGCCATTCCACTGTCCGGGAAATCATTAACAAGAGGAGAACATTTAAAACCACAGCCAACATGGCCAGGTCAGGCCGTCCCAGCAAGTTCAGCCCAAGAGCAGACCGCAAGATGCTTAAAGTTAAAAAACTCTCGAACAATCCTAAAATGTCATCACGGGACCTACAGGTAGCTCCTGCCACAGTTGATGTCAAAGTACATGCATCTTTCATTTTCATGGGAGATGTGCAAGGAGGAAACCCTTGCTGTCAAAAAAAAGTCAAGACTCAAGTTTTCCAGAGAACACTTAGACAAAGACCAGGACTTCTGGAACAATGTGCTTTGGACAGATGAATCCAAAGATAAATTATTTGGGCACAGTAACAGAATACATTTTTGGCGCAAACCAAAGACAGTATTTGAGCACAAGATCCTCATACCAACTGTGAAGCATGGGGGTGGAAATGTCATGGTTTGGGGCTGCTTTGCTGCAGCAGGGCCTGGTCAGCTCACCATCCTAGAATCTACTATGAATTCTTTATTGTATCAGAGGGTGCTTGAGGAAAATGTGAGACCATCTGTCTGATAATTGAAGCTGAAGCGGGTGTGGACCTGAAGCGGATGTGGACCTGAAGCGGATGTGGACCATGCAACATGACAACGACCCAAAACATTCCAGTAAATCCACCAAGGAACGGCTCAAAAGAAAGAAATGAAGAGTTCTGGAATGGCCAAGTCAAAGCCCGGATCTTAATCCTATTGAGATGCTTTGGGTTATTTGAAACGGGCTGTGCATGCAAGAAACCCATCAAACATCACACAGCTGAAAAAGTCTTCATGGAGGAGTGGGAAAAACTTTCTCCCAGTCGATGTCGGAGACTGGTAGACAGTTATAGGAAACGTCTAATCAGCCAAAAGGGGCAATACCAGCTATTAGGGTGTCCTAACTGTTTGCTCAGCAGGAATTGGCATCTTTGTTCATTTTGTTGTTAAATAAATAATAACACAGTTGTTGGTTCAATTACATCACCTTTATCTATAGATATTGTTTGAAGGAAGATCGGAGATTGATGTCCATATTTCTTCTAAAATCACTAAATGTTTCATGGGGTGTCCTCATTTTTTCACGACTGTAATCTATACTATTAAACTGTATCTTAGTCCATGCCGCTCTGACATCGCTCGTCCAAATATTTATATATTCTTAATTCCATTCCTTTACTTTAGATTAGAGTGTATTGTTGTGAATTTGTTTGATATTACTTGTTAGATCAGGGTTCTTCAACCTTGTTCAGCCCACGGAACCCTTGTCTGATAGATAAATAGAACAGGGACCCCTTGTCTGATAGAGGAATAGAACAGGGACCCCTTGTCTGATAGAGGAATAGAACAGGGACCCCTTGTCTGATAGAGTAATAGAACAGGGACCCCTTGTCTGATAGAGTAATAGAACAGGGACCCCTTGTCTGATAGAGGAATAGAACAGGGACCCCTTGTCTGATAGAGGAATAGAACAGGGACCCCTTGTCTGATAGAGGAATAGAACAGGGACCCCTTGTCTGATAGAGGAATAGAACAGGGACCCCTTGTCTGATAGAGGAATAGAACAGGGACCCCTTGTCTGATAGAGGAATAGAACAGGGACCCCTTGTCTGATAGAGGAATAGAACAGGGACCCCTTGTCTGATAGAGGAATAGAACAGGGACCCCTTGTCTGATAGAGGAATAGAACAGGGACCCCTTGTCTGATAGAGGAATAGAACAGGGACCCCTTGTCTGATAGAGGAATAGAACAGGGACCCCTTGTCTGATAGAGGAATAGAACAGGGACCCCTTGTCTGATAGAGGAATAGAACAGGGACCCCTTGTCTGATAGAGGAATAGAACAGGGACCCCTTGTCTGATAGAGGAATAGAACAGGGACCCCTTGTCTGATAGAGGAATAGAACAGGGACCCCTTGTCTGATAGAGGAATAGAACAGGGACCCCTTGTCTGATAGAGGAATAGAACAGGGACCCCTTGTCTGATAGAGGAATAGAACAGGGACCCCTTGTCTGATAGATAAATAGAACAGGGACCCCTTGTCTGATAGAGGAATAGAACAGGGACCCCTTGTCTGATAGAGTAACACTAACAGTAACTGACTAACATATTTATCTTTTAACCTATTTTGTACTCAGTTATACAGAACTATTATTGGTTTTTATTATTGGCCATATAATACAATAATTGTAATCCCTTTTTTAATTTATATACTCAATTATTCTGTTTATGTTTGATGAAACTTTTTATTAGTATTATTGATGAGGTTTCCATTTGGGTTTATTTAGCTTATGGATGACACATAGGCCTACCTTAGTGAGATGACTGGCCCTGGTGGGTAGCACACAGCTGGTCTATTCTGGGGGAGATGGAGGTTGTCAGGCAGAGCACCATGTCATCCTCAGGCTGCAGTCGGGACCGGTATTTGCTCTTCAGGTAGGTGAGGGAGGAAAATCCACTTTCACTAAGATATGTTGTTGCAAAAGGCATTGCCTTTGCAGTGAGCTGGGGGAAGACTTTCTGGCAATAAATACAGAACTGAATGAGAGGCCTTGACTCATACACATTCTGTCTGTGGACAACTCTATCAGCTGATCTTCCTCAGAGGCTGTCAAGTTTGAGCTGTCATATGCTTTGTCTTTGAATGGAAACTGTATCCATATCTTGTCCCTTCTCCAGGACTCAGCCTCAGAAAAGTACTTTCCAAATTGACTTGAGTGCCTCAAAGTGTCCAATAATTGCGTGTTTCACTTCAGGCGAAAGCACTGCAGAATCAGCCAACTCCTCCACTGATGGAAGCATTGAAAAGTTACCTCCAGCTAGAAACTTGTGAATAGCTGTGCGTAACTCCAACACACGGGCCAATACTGATCCACGAGAAAGCCATCTGATCTCTGAATGGTACAGGAGCTCATTGTGACCCTCTTCCGTAGCGTCGCAGAACGCAGCAAAGAGGCGCGTTTTCAAGGAACTCTTCTTCACCACATTGACAGTCTTCACAACAGTGTCCATAATGTGAGCAAAGTCAGCACTCATTTCTTTGGCAGCGAGAGATTCTCTGTGTAACATACATAACTTTTGGGGCGACTTTTTTGACCGTCAGTACACACCGTCAGTACACACCGTCAGTACACACCGTCAGTACACACCGTCAGTACACACCGTCAGTACACACCGTCAGTACACACCGTCAGTACACACCGCAACCCACTTTGCCCAGCTTCTCTCATTTGCTCTGAAAAATCACTTTCAACATTTCAGAGCTTGTTGTTTGTTCAGGGAGCTTCTTACAAAACAAAAACTCCTCACACAATTGTATACGTTTTTTTACATTCAGCGATGCGAAGAGCAACTTGATAGGAGGCTTTCAAAGCGAGCTCTCCAATTTTCGCTGATTTCCTCATCATTGTCTGTTGGCCTTGGAGTGACTGCAGACAAGTCTGAAAATATTCCAGCGGTTTATCTTTGAAGTGGCCATGATTAGTCTCCAAGTGTCGTTGCAGCTTTGATGGCTTCATGCCTTCATTTTGGCAATCGCCAGTGGTATCATGGGAATCATTTTGTATTTTTTTAAGTAGCTTATGATTGCCTATTAATGCTTGAAATTTACTCAATATTCTTCTCCCCCAACAAAAAAGAAATCCCCCACAAATTATTTTGATAAACATTTTTTATAAATTTGGGGGACCCCCTGCAGTACCCCCACGGATCCCCCAGGGGTCGCGGACCCCCGGTTGAAGATCCCTGTGTTAGATATTACTGCACTGTTGGAGCTAGAAACACAAGCATTTTGCTACACCCAGCATCTTCTAAACACGTGTATTTGACCAATAAAATTTGATTTGAAGTGGATTGACATCAAAAAGGGATCATAGCTTTCACCTGGATTGACCAGATCAATCTATGTCATGGGAAGAGGAAGAGTTCCTAATGTTTTGTACACTCAGTGTAGTTATTATGGGTCAAGTCAGTACCTTCCAACTACCTTTGACCAAAGGAAAAACCGTTCATCCAGAGGATTTGTAAAGAGGCATCAGTGGTCCTGTGGTGTTGAGTAAAGAGGTCTCATGAGAGGTATCAGTGGTCCTGTGGTGTTGAGTAAAGAGGTCTCATGAGAGGTATCAGTGGTCCTGTGGTGTTGAGTAAAGAGGTCTCATGAGAGGTATCAGTGGTCCTGTGGTGTTGAGTAAAGAGGTCTCATGAGAGGTATCAGTGGTCCTGTGGTGTTGAGTAAAGAGGTCTCATGAGAGGTATCAGTGGTCCTGTGCTCCATGGAGAGGACTATAAAATTTGACTAACTCTAAAAGGGAAAACATGGTCTCTGAGCACCATCACATCACCCATTACTATCAGGTCATAAGACCACAGCAGGATGAGCTGGATAGAGCACCTACACAGGGACAGCCTAATGTTACAACCTGGGACAGCCTAATGTTACAACCTGGGACAGCCTAATGTTACAACCTGGGACAGCAGAGGGGAAGCCTAATGTTACAACCTGGAGTCACGTTTACTAGTCTTTTGCTGATATGTTCCCTTTCTAAAGACACAGGAGGTTTCCTGACTGACCTCCTGACCTGCCCTACTCCTCACCATGGCCTCAGTACCACGCACACACACACCCAGCTGGGAGATATTCATATACTGCAGAGGGGGGTAACACACCCACCAGGGATATCCATATACTGCAGAGGGGGGTAACACACCCACCAGGGATATCCATATACTGCAGAGGGGGGTAACACACCCACCAGGGATATTCATATACTGCAGAGGGGGGTAACACACCCACCAGGGATATTCATATACTGCAGAGGGGGGTAACACACCCACCAGGGGGGATAGTGATGTGTTCTGATGGCATTGGTTATATGCGCATTTCTAAGCTTCTGAATGTTCCAGTGAGCACTGTTGGGGCCGTAATACGGAAGTGGAAAGAATCATTTCACCATAAATTTGCCTCGACCAGGTGCTCCTCGCAAGATTTCTGACAGAGGAGTGAAAAGAATAATCAGAAGAGTTGTCCAAGAGCCAAGGACCACTTGTGGAGAGCTTCAAAAAGACCTGCAATTAGCAGGTACTGTTGTCTCAAAGAAAACAGTAAGTAATGCACTCCACCGCCATGGCCTGTATGCACGCTCACCACGCAAGACTCCATTGCTGAAAAAAAGCATATTGAAGCTCGTTTAAAGTTTGCTGCACAACATTTGGAAAAGCCAGTGAAATACTGGGAGAATATAGTGTGGTCAGATGAGAGCAAAATTGAACTGTTTGGATGTCATAATACACACCATGTTTGGAGGAGAAATGGCACTGCACATCACCCTAAAAACACCATACCAACAGTGAAGTTTGGAGGTGGGAACATCATGGTGTGGGGCTGCTTTTCAGCAAATGGTACTGGCAAACTTCACATAATTGAAGGAAGGATGAATGGGCAAATTTACCGAGACATTCTTGACAAAAATCTGCTGCCATCTACCAGGATGATGAAGATGAAACGAGGGTGGACATTTCAGCAAGACAATGATCCCAAACACACAGCCAAGGAAACTCTCAATTGGTTTCAAAGAAAGAAAATAAAGCTGCTAGAATGGCCCAGCCAATCACCTGACTTAAATCCCATTGAAAATCTATGGAAAGAACTGAAGATCAAGATTCATAGAAGAGGCCCACGGAACCTTCAAGATTTGAAGACTGTTTGTGTGGAAGAATGGGCCAAAATCACACCAGAGCAATGCATTTCTGAACTTATTTGTTTTGGTTTCTTTGTATGTATGGATTACTTGGGTTGTTACCAACATCTGGTGAAAATTTCATGTCAATAGCACCTTTGGAAATATATTTACTGAGAAAAATGGTGACTTGTTCAATACTTATTTCACCCGCTGTATACTGCAGAGGGGGGGTAACACACCCAGCAGGGAAGATATTCATTTACTGCAGAGGGGGGTAACACACATAGCAGGGAACTACCTTCTCTCTCATACTCCTGCTCCAGAGGGACCAGCGCCCCATCGTCCTCATCTCTGTATCCGTAGTACTCAGCATCGATGTCCTTCATCAGCTCGGCTCTGCTCTTTCTGGGGGGAGGGATGGCTGGGGGGGTGATCAGTACACATTTAATAGTGTTATCAAACATGATATCCATGGTATTAAGCCTAACTGGATATCATCCATGGAGTATAAGTTGCCAGTAAACGTACGTTCTTTCTCAAACAGCTCTCTGACTCCAGGCAGGTCTTTAGCTGCTCCAAAGTATTTATAGCCTCTGTTTCCTGGGACCTCTTTTCCTTCGTGGTCCAGCATCTTTGGTCCCACTCTCTGGAAGACAGATACAAGACAACATAAAGACTAACCCTGTACTGAGAGTCATGTAATATCACAGCGACTTGCTGTTTGATCCACCACACACGTATTTGTTAAGGTTGAACACCTCCTCAGCCTCCCGACAAAAGCTTCTCCCACGTGGGTGTGAAACATACTCCCGTTGCCTGCTGCACTGCTGCTTGGATCCCTCCCAGCGATCTGCCCCTATCTGCCCTGGACTGTCTACCCTGGTCTGGTACAGGGAACCCCGCCACACTCCCTCCTCTCTCCCGAGCTTTCGCACACCGCAGACTTTTGACTGATCCACATTTTATGTAGGCTAATTAACTTGTGTAGCTTATTCAGAAACGCTTTAATTAACTAATATAGGTATTAACTATGTATAGCCTATTGGACTCAGAGAGCTACACTCTCAGGTTATCTAGTTGGGGCAAGTGACTCTTGGAACTTATAATGGCTAGCATCAAATAATTATATATTTTTCTTCTTATACCATTTGCCTCATGGCTCCTGCATGCTTTGTTAACTATGAACTTTCTTGTTTACCCAACCGTGGGACAGACTGTTTGTTCCCACACTCTGGACTCTGACTCTCTATTGGTTACACAGACTCTTGGCCTCCCATCCCATTCTAACCACCTCCCTCCGGCTTTGTATTCATGTTACCTGATGAAACTGCTGTACAATATGATCTTGTTGCCATCTGATGCACATTCAGATGTCATACATCAGCACTGCAGAGCTCTCCCTGTCCTCTGCCGTGCCTTGATTGTATTACTGTTGATTATATCTGGTCATTATTATTTTGACAGGGAAAACAGACTGAGACCTAGATCTCTAACGGCTGTGCCCTGTGTAAACATGATAACATGTACAATTTAAACACACAGACAGACATTTTGGAGAAGAAATCTCAAAACATACAAAACAGAGAAACATTTCAAGAAAAAAATAAGAAAAACAGAGTTGAACAGAGTCAAACACAGACATCATATTGATCCTCCATAATATTGTTGAAATGGTCAAGGGGCTCCACAGTGTCTAGCTGGAGGTGGGTCTGCAATTTGTTCCACAGAAAAGGTGCAAAGGAACTGAAGGCAGTTCTACCCAAATCTGTGTTACTGCAGGCGTCTCTAATGTAATCCATGACTGTGATCTGGTGTTACAATTAGTATGTCTAGTGGAAATTAATGCTGAAATATATGGCGGGTGTTTTAAAAGGAGAGCTTTATAAATAAACAGAAGAGCATGTTTTTCTCTCCTCACAGACAGAGGGGCCCAACCCACATGTTGGTATAGAATACAGTGATGTGTTCTGAAACTATCCCCCCTGATAAACCTGAGTGGTATAGAATACAGTGATGTGTTCTGAAACTATCCCCCCTGATAAACCTGAGTGGTATAGAATACAGTGATGTGTTCTGAAACTATCCCCCCTGATAAACCTGAGTGGTATAGAATACAGTGATGTGTTCTGAAACTATCCCCCCTGATAAACCTGAGTGGTATAGAATACAGTGATGTGTTCTGAAACTCTCCCCCTGATAAATCTGAGTGCACAATGGTAAATCGCATCCAGTGGATTTAATGTGGTTGCTGAAGCAGCATATTGATAACGTCACCATAATCTAAAACGGATAAAAAAGTAGCCTGAACAATTTGGTTTCTATTTACAGAGGACAGACAGGCCCTGTTTCTGTAAAACATTAAAAAACTTGAATATTAACTTTTTTCCCAATTCACTAACATGTTTTTGAAAGGAGAGCCTATCATCTAACCATACGCCTAGATATTTATATGCAGAGACCTGTTTGATTTGAGTTCCATCCAGGCTAGTAATTACAAGTGTTTCTAACAGAGTTTAGACCTAGAAAAATACATTTGTTTTATTAAGATTTAAAACCAGTTTGAGCTGTAAAAGAGACTCCTGTAGGATCTTAAAATCAGAATCCAACTGCATTAATGTTTGTTCGGCTGTTGGAGCAACAGAATAAATCACAGTGTCATCTGCATATAAATGGAATTTACAATATTTAAAATCATCACCAATGATGTTAATATACAGTGAGAACAATAAAGGGCCAATTATTGAACCCTGAGGAACCCCTTTAAGTTACTGTAAGGGTTGGGACTTGACCCCATCGACCAGTATGTCTATTAAATAAACTATTATTACCCTCACTCATAACATACGCATTTTTAGCTACTGAAGTATTTCTCTGCCATCGACCTGTATAGTATAGTTAACCATCCAACATCCACCAATGTATAGTGTACATATTCAGCCAACCACTCATACTATGCAATGTCTTTTTATAGCTTTTTTTGCACTCCAGATATCTTGTATTTCTATACTTTTTCATACTGCCGCTCTATGTATCATGTATCTGTCTTTTGTGTTTTTTCGTTCTGGCATTTTGCACCTGCACTGTGTTTTGTTGTAGCTGCTTGACAATGAAATTTCCCCTCGGGGATCAATAAAGTATCTATCTATCTATCTATCTATCTATCTACAGTGGGGAGAACAAGTATTTGATACACTGCCTATTTTGCAGGTTTTCCTACTTACAAAGCATGTAGAGGTCTGTAATTTTTATCATAGGTACACTTCAACTGTGAGAGACGGAATCTAAAACGCAAATCCAGAAAATCACATTGTATGATTTTTTATTGCATGACATAAGTATTTGATCACCTATCAACCAGTAAGAATTCTGTCTCTCACAGACCTGTTAGTTTTTCTTTAAGAAGCCCTCCTGTTCTCCACTCATTACCTGTATTAACTGCACCTGTTTGAACTCGTTACCTGTATAAAAGACACCTGTCCACATACTCAATCAAACAGACTCCACACACTCAATCAAACAGCTGTGTAAGGACATCAGGGATAAAATTGTAGACCTGCACAAGGCTGGGATGGGCTACAGGACAATAGGCAAGCAGCTTGGTGAGAAGGCAACAACTGTTGGCACAATTATTAGAAAATGGAATTAGTTCAAGATGACGGTCAACCTCCCTCGGTCTGGGGCACCATGCAAGATCTCACCTCGTGGGGCATCAATGATCATGAGGAAGGTGAGGGATCAGCCCAGAACTACACGGCAGGACCTGGCTAAAACTGGGTGTGAAAAGCAGCATGTGGATAAAGGCTCTGAGTGATATAAGTCAAGGATAAAGACTCTGAGTGATATAAGTCAAGGATTAAGGCTTGCTGTGAGAAATGTTTATAATTTCTCTTTGAGATTATACGGGGATCAGAGTGTTTCAGCCTGGTGTCTCTAATACAAGCAATAGGACAGTGGTCACTAATATCATTTGCAAAGACCCACAGGCTGTGTATTTCTGGGGGGTATTTGTTAGAATAATATCTAGTAGAGTAGATCTGTCTGGGTTCTTAGAGTTGGGACGGGTTGGCTTAGTTATCAACTGGGACAGATTTATCTCAGTACAAATGCCTTTTAATTTAGCAGATACTGGTGACAGCCAATCCAGATTAAAATCTCACAAAATCAGTCATTCAGAGTTTGCATAATTAGACAGTATATCAGAGAGTTTGCTTAGAGTACAAGGAGGAGCTGAGGGGGGCGATATACCCCTGATAGAGATAAATTAGCGTTATTTCCAAGTACCACATTTAAAACAATCATATTGCTTTGGGACAGAGGTAGATATGGACACAGAGACATTTAAGCAACATTTTACATAAATCGCAATTCCACCACCCTACCAACTCTATCAGCTCTAAACATATTGTACCCAAGCAGCTGAACATCTGAGTCAGGCACAGAAACACACAACCACGTTTCAGATACAACCAGTACGTCAACATTTGATTGTATGACCAGAATTTCAATTAAGTCCAGCTTTTGGATCAGGCTTCTAGCATTCAAATGAATTATTCCAATTCCATTTTTGAGAGAGTTCATATCAGATGGAGCAGCCAGAGTCAGAGATAAACTATTGACGGGCTCAATTTTATGGGGACAAGATTACAACTAACAATACCTCTCTGTATGTGAGTAGTAGGCCATCAATACGATGATTGGACAATAATCTAGGAATTGCACAAAGGTTGTTAATAGTAGGTTGTTCCAGACTTGTAATTAGATAGATAGATAGATAGATAGATAGATAGATAGATAGATAGATAGATAGATACTTTATTGATCCCCCGGGGGGGAAATTTCATTATCAAGCAGCTACAACAAAAACACAGGGCAGGTGCAAAATGCCACAACGAAAGTACACAAAAGACAGATACACGGTACATGATACATAGAGCGGCAGTATGAAAAAGTATAGAAATACAGGATATCTGGAGTGCAAAAAAAAAAAAAAAAAAAAAAAAAAAGCTATAAAAGGACATTGCATAGTATGAGTGGTTGGCTGAATATGTACACTATACATTGGTGGATGTTGGATGGTTAACTATACTATACAGGTTGATGGCAGAGAAATACTTCAGTAGCTAATGCGTATGATATGAGCGAGGGTAATAATAGTTTACTTAATAGACAGAATGGGTAAATGAACAGGTAAGTGAAATTTTTGCATGGTTAAATTAGCTGTACAGTTAGGTATACCGTTATATTTACAGATAAGTGAATACTTGCATGTTTACACAAACTGTACAGGTAAATGACAGGAAGAGATACTTTAATAGCTAAATGTGTGTATGATATCATTGGGGTAATAATAGTAATTCCCTTAAAATACAGTCCTTAGTGCGCAGGGTTTAATTACAGACAACTGCACTTATTGCACATTTGATATACTAAAAGCAATGAGAAAAGGTGCAACTGGCAGGATACTAATATGCATTCCTGAGTGAATGCCTAGGTCCAATAATTACTTACAATATTGCATGTGATATAATATAACAACTGTACATGGGTATGTATATACAGACCTGTATGAATAAGTAGGTCCTGAGTGGATGAGTGCTGACGGAACAGAGTTACTCACGGATGGATGCATAATTGTTAAACTAGGTCCTAGCACCCCAACAGTTCCAGATCTATGTTGCCGACGGCACGGCACCCCGGTGAGGCATTATATAGTCTCATAGCCGCCGGCAGGAAGGACCTCCTGTGGCGCTCTCTGGCACACCGTGGTGGGATCAGTCTGTGACTGAAAGAGCTCCTCTGCGTCATAACCATAGCGTGCAGAGGGTGGGTGACGTTGTCCATGATGGCCAGCAGTTTGGCCAGGATCCGTCTCTCCGCCACCTCCTCTAGAGTGTCAAGGCTCATCCCCAGGACAGAGCTAGCCTTCCTGATCAGCTTATTTACCCGAGAAGCATCACCGGCTTTGATGTTTGCTCCCCAGCACACCACTGCAAAAAAGATGGCACTGGCCACCACAGACTGGTAGAAGGTATGCAGTAGTTTACTGCACACGTTGAAGGACCTGAGCCTCCTCAGAAAGTAGAGTCGGCTCTGGCCCTTTTTGTACAGGGCCCCGGTGTTACCAGCCCATTCCAGTCTGTTGTCCATATGGACCCCCAAGAACTTGTATGACTCAACCATTTCCACATCCATCCCCTTTATAGGGACTGCAGTCAGTTGTGCCTTGGTTCTCCTGAAGTCCACCACCATCTCCTTAGTTTTGCTGATGTTGAGCTGAAGGTGGTTCTGCTCACACCACAACACAAAGTCACTGATTGTGCTCCTGTACTCCTCCTCCTGCCCACCCCTGATGCACCCTACAATAGCAGAGTCATCCGAGAACTTCTGTAGGTGGCATGTTTCAGAGTTATATCTGAAGTCTGAGGTGTAGAGGGTGAACAGGAAGGGGGACAGGACCGTACCCTGGGGGGCCCCTGTGTTGCTAACTGCCCGTTCTGACACACAGCTCTGTAGTCGCACAAATTGTGGCCTACCGGTCAGGTAGTCCGTGACCCAGGAGACTAAGGGTGCTTCCACTTCCATCCTCCTCATCTCCTCACCCAGTAGCAGGGGCTGAATGGTATTGAAGGCACTGGAGAAGTCAAAAAACATGACCCTCACAGTGCAACCTGCGTTGTCCAGGTGAGAGTAGGCCCTCTGCAGAAGGTAGATGATTGCATCATCCACCCCGATGTTGCGCTGGTATGCAAACTGCAGGGGGTCCATTGATGAACACACCAGGGGTCTGAGGTGAGCGAGGACTAACCTTTCCAGGGTCTTCATGATGTGGGATGTTAGCGCTACAGGTCTGAAGTCATTCAGGACAGTGGGGTGTGCCTTCTTGGGCACTGGGACGAGGCAGGATGTTTTCCACAGCACAGGGACCCTTTCTAGGCTCAGGCTAAGGTTGAAAAGACGCTGGAGTATTCCACACAGTTGGTCAGCACAGACCCTCAGCACCCTTGGGCTGATGCCATCGGGGCCCGCCGCTTTCCACTGGTGTAGTCTCTCCAGCTCTCTCTTCACTTGGTTGGTGGTGAAAGCCAGCCCAGGTAGGGAGGTGGGGGGAAGGGGGGTGGAATTAAGGGGGGTGGAATTAATTAATTAATTAAGGAACTAATTAATGAAACTTGGGGAGGAGCAGTGAACATGGACTGACAGGGCAGCATACGATCCTGGAAATCAGCCCTGGAAAACAGTGCACATCAGGAAAAGGCCCTACATGAGGCTAGAGTTAGAGACATGTTTGTCGAGAGGATGCTGGAGCCATACCTGTTCGGATGTCGCTTGTCACAAAGAAAGTTCTGGTCGGTCCGTGAAGGCCGCAAAGTTATCCACAAACGGAATTTCCATCGAACAGCAATAGCAGATGTGTAGTTGGCGTATACGACTGAAGACTATATCCGTGTAGCGGGGGGAGTGAAATGGGCCAGAGATGGCACACGACTTTCCCGAATCCAGTAGCGTATTGATCAGTGTTTTAAAATCCTCTCTCATTTTCTCAGATTGCTGTAGCTTAATGTAATTAGACCCAACATGTACAATGACAGTTGAAGCAGTGGAGTGTTCGCTAATGAGAAGCGGTAGAACAGAATTTATATCGGTAATCCTGGCTCCCGGGTAACAAATGGTCTCAGCATTCTGGATACACACATTTCGGACCATGGATGAACCCACTACGAGAACCGAAGGACTACAGATGGGATTTTGGGGGAAATGGCGGGGCCTCTCCCGGGTGATCTGCCTCCTAGGTTGAGTGGTGCTAACAGCTGAGCCTGATGGCCTAGCGGTGGGCATGGAGCGAAGATGAGTGTGGTTACGTACTGCCACTTGGGAGTGAGACGACAGCAGTGGAGATATCGCGGAGGAGCGACCCTGCACAGATTTAGTGGGGTGCACTTCCAGGTTGCTTTTATCCTCTGACAGAAATCCAGGCCTCCCGAGGGGTGGAACAGACCAGGCCTTTGGGTTTAGCTCCTAGCCTGGGCCATGGCTCATCCAATGGTGCAGAATGGGGTTTCTCCGTCACAGACTTCCCTGAAGTGGAGGTACCGATCCAGGGGCAGGTGATGTCTTCAACTCTCGATGTGGTTTGTGTCGTCATGGAGTCCAGGAATTCTTCACCCTCCTTTATTTGGCTCAAAACAGACACTCTCCCCTCCAGTTCGGCGACTCTCTGGCTCAGGTAATGGCATTGTATCTGGTAAAGTTTACTAAGGGTTGGTAACAGGCTGATTGGTCGGCAATTTGAGCCAGTAAAGGGGGCTTTACTATTCTTGGGTAGCGGAATGACTTTAGCTTCCCTCCAGGGCTGAGGGCAGACACTTTCCTATAGGCTTAAATTGAAGATATGGCAAATAGGAGTGGCAATATGTTCAGTTATTATCCTCAGTAATTTTCCATCCAAGTTGTCAGACCCGGTGGCTTGTCATTGTTGATAGACAACAGTCATTTTTTCACCTCTTCCACACTCACTTTACGGAATTCAAAATTACAATGTTTATCTTTCATAATTTGTGTAGGTTCAGAATGTTGTTATTGGCATGTCATGGTTAAGTTCGCTAACCTTGCCAATGAAAAAGTAATTCAGGTTTTGAAATGAATGAGCCATCTGATTCAATGAAAGATGGAGCAGAGTTTGCCTTTTTGCACATTTCATTTAAGGTACTGGAAAGCTTTTTACTGTAATTCTTTATATCATTGACCTTTGTTTCATAGTACAGTATTGGTGTCTCTGAGGGTCTTTGGTCTGGTTTGCTAACTACTTCTCTCAAAGAGTGCAGTGTATAAAGTCAGAAAATCTGCTGTCTCAGCCACTGCCTGTCACCAAGGGAGTACCCCAAGGCTCAATCCTAGGCCCCACGCTCTTCTCAATTTACATCAACAACATAACTCAGGCATTAGGAAGAGCTCATCCATTTATATACAGATGATAGTCTGTGCTCTACAACAAAGCTTTCTCTGTCCTGAACTCCAAAACAAAAGGTAATGTGACTTGGTAAGAAGAATCCTCCCCCACAGGTGTGATTACTACCTCTGAGGGGTTAGAGCTTGAGGTAGTCACCTCATACAAGTACTTGGGAGTATGTCTACACGGTTCACTGTCCTTCTCTCAGCACATATCAAAGCTGCAGGCTAAAGTTAAATCTAGACTTGGTTTCCTCTATTGTAATCATCCGAACCGAAAGGTTGCTGGTGAAAATCCTGTCGATGTGCCCTTGAGCAAGGCACTTAACCCTAATTTGCTTCAGCAGGTTTTTTTTTTGGGGGGGGGGGGGGGGGGGGCGGGTACATATCACGATCGGCCAATCATATTACCCCGTAGTCTGGTCCTCCCAGCTCCTTGATCCTGACCTCCCAGTGACCTTTCTCTCTCAGCAGCTTATTGATCTCATCGTTCAGGTCCCGGATCTTAAACTCTCCCAGACCAGCTAACAGAGAAAACAACAGGGAAACACATGGATGAGGATACGCTCTTCATTCATAAACATTTACTAACGGTTCAATGTCACATGTAGGACAACTCACCGTTTTGAATTTGAGCCACTTTCTTGGAGATCTCACTGATAATCTGTCGTCTCCACTTCTCTGCTTTAGGCAGCTCAGTACATTCTGAGGCCAGGAACGGTCTCCTCTCCTGGAACAGTCAACAGACATGTCAGGAAAACAACACAAGAACCACAACCACTGATGACTTCTGGTGATTAGTGAACTCTCAGGGACATCATCATCATCATCATCATCGTCCTCACCCTGACTTTACCCTCCTCCAGCTGAGCATTTCTGAAACGAGCCAAGGCCGTCCTGGGAGACAAGGTGCATTTAATAAGTTAGTACAAATACATACTGATACATAATACATTCATGAGCAGTACATAGAGTAGTCAAGTAGCCAGCCAGGCGCCCCAGGTACATTTTTTTCACTATTTTGGTGGCCTCGGGTACATTCTAATAACTTGATTCAATCTGAAATACACAGAGAAATTATCTTCAATCAATCTACACACAATACCCTGTAACAACAAACCATAAGTATTCTTTACATAAGAAAGGGTCCCTGTGCTGTGGAAAACATCCTGCCTCGTCCCAGTGCCCAAGAAGGCACACCCCACTGTCCTGAATGACTTCAGACCTGTAGCGCTAACATCCCACATCATGAAGACCCTGGAAAGGTTAGTCCTCGCTCACCTCAGACCCCTGGTGTGTTCATCAATGGACCCCCTGCAGTTTGCATACCAGCGCAACATCGGGGTGGATGATGCAATCATCTACCTTCTGCAGAGGGCCTACTCTCACCTGGACAACGCAGGTTGCACTGTGAGGGTCATGTTTTTTGACTTCTCCAGTGCCTTCAATACCATTCAGCCCCTGCTACTGGGTGAGAAGATGAGGAGGATGAAAGTGGAAGCCCCCCTTAGTCTCCTGGGTCACGGACTACCTGACCGGTAGGCCACAATTTGTGCGACTACAGAGCTGTGTGTCAGAACGGGCAGTTAGCAACACAGGGGCCCCCCAGGGTACGGTCCTGTCCCGCTTCCTGTTCACCCTCTACACCTCAGACTTCAGATATAACTCTGAGACATGCCACCTACAGAAGTTCTCGGATGACTCTGCTATTGTAGGGTGCATCAGGGGTGGGCAGGAGGAGGAGTACAGGAGCACAATCAGTGACTTTGTGTTGTGGTGTGAGCAGAACCACCTTCAGCTCAACATCAGCAAAACTAAGGAGATGGTGGTGGACTTCAGGAGAACCAAGGCACAACTGACTGCAGTCCCTATAAAGGGGATGGATGTGGAAATGGTTGAGTCATACAAGTTCCTGGGTGTCCATATGGACAACAGACTGGAATGGGCTGGTAACACCGGGGCCCTGTACAAAAAGGGCCAGAGCAGACTCTACTTTCTGAGGAGGCTCAGGTCCTTCAACGTGTGCAGTAAACTACTGCATACCTTCTACCAGTCTGTGGTGGCCAGTGCCATCTTTTTTGCAGTGGTGTGCTGGGGAGCAAACATCAAAGCCGGTGATGCTTCTCGGGTAAATAAGCTGATCAGGAAGGCTAGCTCTGTCCTGGGGATGAGCCTTGACACTCTAGAGGAGGTGGCGGAGAGACGGATCCTGGCCAAACTGCTGGCCATCATGGACAACGTCACCCACCCTCTGCACGCTATGGTTATGACGCAGAGGAGCACTTTCAGTCACAGACTGATCCCACCACGGTGTGTCAGAGAGCGCTACAGGAGGTCCTTCCTGCCGGCGGCTATGAGACTATATAATGCCTCACCGGGGTGCCGTGCCGTCGGCAACATAGATCTGGAACTGTTGGGGTGCTAGGACCTAGTTTAACAATTATGCATCCATCCGTGAGTAACTCTGGTCCGTCAGCACTCATCCACTCAGGACCTATTTATTCATACAGGTCTGTATATACATACTCATGTACAGTTGTTATATTATATCACATGCAATATTGTAAGTAATTATTGGACGTAGGCATTCACTCAGGAATGCATATTAGTATCCTGCCAGTTGCACCTTTTCTCATTGCTTTTAGTATATCGAATGTGCAATAAGTGCAGTTGTCTGTAATTAAACCCTGCGCACTAAGGACTGTATTTTAAGGGAATTACTATTATTACCCTAAATTATATCATACACACATTTAGCTATTAAAGTATCTCTTCCTGTCATTTACCTGTACAGTTTGTGTAAACATGCAAGTATTCACTTATCTGTAAATATAACTGTATACCTAACTGTACAGCTAATTTAACCATGCAAAATGTTCACTTACCTGTTAATTTACCCAGTCTGTCTATTAAGTAAACTATTATTACCCTCGCTCATATCATATGCATTTTTAGCTACTGAAGTATTTCTCTGCCATCAACCTGTATAGTATAGTTAACCATCCAACATCCACCAATGTATAGTGTACATATTCAGCCAACCACTCATACTATGCAATGTCCTTTTATAGCTTTTTTTTTTTGCACTCCAGATATCTTGTATTTCTATACTTTTTCATACTGCCGCTCTATGTATCATGTACCGTGTATCTGTCTTTTGTGTACTTTCGTTGTGGCATTTTGCACCTGCCCTGTGTTTTGTTGTAGCTGCTTGACAATGAAATTTCCCCCCCGGGGGATCAATAAAGTACCAATCTATCTATTCTGACCTTTTACTCAGTACTTTATTAAGTATTCTGACCCTTTACTCAGTACTTTGTTGAAGCACCTTTAGCAGCGATTACAGCCTTGAGTCTTCTTGGGTTTGACGCTACAAGCTTGACACACCTGTATTTGGAGAGTTTCTCCCATTCTTCTCTGCAGATCCTCTCAAGCTCTGTCAGGTTGGATGGGGAGCGTCGCTGCACAGCTATTTTCAGGTCTCTACAGAGATGTTCGATTGAGTTCAAGTCCGGGCTCTGGCTGGGCCACTCAAGGACATTCAGAGACTTGTCCCAAAGCCATTCCTGCATTGTCTTGGTTGTGTGCTTAGGGTCGTTGTCCTGTTGGAAGGTGAACCTTCGCTCCAGTATGAGGTCCTGAGCGTTCTAGAACAGGTTTTCATCAAGGATGTCTCTGTACTTTGCTCCGTTCATCTTTCCCTCGATCTAGACTAGTCTCCAAGTCCCTGCCGCTGAAAAATATCCCCACAGCATGATGCTGCACGCTTCACCGTAGGAATGGCGCCAGGTTTCCTTTAGATGTGACGCTTGGCATTCAGGCCAAATAGTTCAATCTTGGTTGCATCAGACCAGAGAATTGTTTCTCATGTTCTGAGAGACTTTAGGTGCCTTTTGCCAAAAACTCCAAGCAGGCCATCATGAGCCTTTTACTGAGGAGTGGCTTCCGTCTGGCCACTCTACCATAAAGGCCTGATTGGTGGAGCGCTGCAGAGATGGTTTTGGAAGGCTCTTCCATCTCCACAGAGGAACTCTGGAGCTCTGTCAGTGTGAACATCGGGTTCTTAGTCACCTCCCTGACCAAGGCCCTTCTCCCCAGATTGCTCAGGTTGGCCGGGCGGCCAGCTCTAGGAAGAGTCTTGGTGGTTCCAAACATCTTCCATTTAAGAATGATGGAGGCCACTGTGTTCTTGGGGACCTTCAATGCTGCAGAAATGTTTTGGTACCATTCCCCAGATCTGTGTCTCGACACATTGCTGTCTCGGAGCTCTATGAACAATTCCTTCGACCTCATGGCTTGGTTTTTGCTCTGACATGCACTGTCAACTGTGGGACCTTATATAGACAGGTGTGTCTTTCCAAATTATATCCAATCAACTGAATTTACAACAGGTGACTCCAATCAAGTTGTAGAAACATCTCAAGGATGATCAATGGAAACAGGATGCTCCTGAGCTCAATTTCAAGTCTCATAGTAAAGGGTCTATATACGTATCTAAATAAGGTATTTCTGGTTTTTATCTTGTCTCTGCCCTATCAATGGGAGATGTTGTCCCGAACGCGGGTAGGCAGGCGACAAGCTTAGGTCAAAATTAAGTCCAAAGAAATGCATGGGGCTTATTTTGGATAGATTTTGGCGAGAGTGAAACCTGTCGCTTCGCCTCTTCCTCTCTGCTGTGTTTTCCTGTCATCGCTGGCTTTGTGACTGACAGGTTCCTGTCCTATCAATAGATCACTAGAAGATGCATATCGCTCTTTCTAGAATTCATTCTAGCAAGAGAGGGCTCGACAGATTAGCAAATTGAAACTTGAAGTAGCCTAGTTAATATGATGCTGGCTGAAATTGAGTCTGTAACCAGCTGATTGGCCGACAGCAGGCGCTAATGGAAAACACTGAATCAGTTAGAAATCAGAGCATAACATAGTGAGTGACATGTTGAGTGGCTACATGACAGAGACACCACCTGGGACTATAAACTGGGTGGTTTGAGCCCTGAATGCCGATTGGCTGACAGCCTTGGTATAAACCGTATACCACTGGTATGACAAAACATTCATTTTTACTGCTCTAATTACGTTTGGTAACCAGTTTATAATAGCAATAAAGCACCACTGGGGTTTGTGATATATGGCCAATATACCACAACTATATACCACACCTCCTCGGGCCTTATTGCTTAAATAGCATCAGTATTCTCTGATATTAATTTATATGACAGTATAGCCTATGGCTAAAATATAATCAAAATATAAGGCAAGCACATTATGTTCAATGCATGTACTTACATGGCCTTCTCCGCATTACGAGCCTATTAGAAAGAAAAAATAAAGGGTCAATCCATTTGAATCCAATCACTTTTTGTCAGCATCCCTTTTGATTTGAACAAAACTTTCCACACATATTTGCCATTTTAGAAGTGCTCAGAAAGTGAATATTTGGACCTAAATAAAAGATAACAGGGTTTGATATTCACTTTTTTAGCTTCTAGTCCATGTGGGACAGATTTGTACCTTGTCTGAAAGCTGTCACTTGTCTCTTGCTCTACTGTATATAGATTAATGCTTCTAATCGTGCATTTTATAAACTACATTTTTTATTTTGATGATGATGATAGGTTATACTCTATGGCTGGATGTATGTATTGTTCCCAACGCTACATTAATTTGTCAGACCTAACTTGATTGGCCCTCTTTCTACAAGGCCTGGTCTGAGTCTAATCATATGAATATGTTGTTGAAGCCTATAGACTATAGAGATGCATTCAGGTAATGATCTCATTATTATGCATCAACATTTTAATTTGATTACAATTATTTATTGTCATCATTCTTGAATTAGTTAGGCTTTACAATTAAGTATATGAATGCATTAATACATACATAACTTTTTATTTTCAATAATGTTTTAATATGACAGAATAGGGCATTCTATTATACATTCTTTGTGAATAATGTTAATTTATGTATTAATAATAATCTGAGAATCGGTCAAATGTAATATTTCTCCTATTGTTCATGTCCATATATCCCAGGACAATGTGGTAAAGTACTGAATATTTCTCCTATTGTTCATGTCCATATATCCCAGGACAATGTGGTAAAGTACTGAATATTTCTCCTATTGTTAATAGCACCTATATCTCCTGAATGTTTAGGCAACCAGGTCCAACAAGTCACGTTCTGACCACATCTTCCATGGACAAACATCTACGGAAACTTTTGTTTAAATCAAAAGGGATGCTGTCAAAAAGTGATGGATTTACACCAAGTCAACATGTGTTTCTTATAACATTTAGCTCAATTACATCAACGGTCAGTGGTCAGACTGCAGACTCCACTACTAGCAGAGTTAATGTAGCAGGAATGATGATCCCTTTACAGAGGTTAACCTAGTGATACATATTCCATACAGTACAGCAGGAATGATGATCCCTTTACAGAGGTTAACCTAGTGATACATATTCCATACAGTACAGCAGGAACGATGATCCCTTTACAGAGGTTAACCTAGTGATACATATTCCATACAGTACAGCAGGAACGATGATCCCTTTACAGAGGTTAACCTAGTGATACATATTCCATACAGTACAGCAGGAATGATGATCCCTTTACAGAGGTTAACCTAGTGATACATATTCCATACAGTACATACTAATACTAATACAGTTACTAAAGGAACCGTTGGTTTTTTTAAATGTGTGATAGCAAGCTAGTTTCTAGGGCTAGCAGCTAAAGTTAGCCAGCCAACTAGGTAGCTAATATCAAGACTGTTAGCTACATTAACGTCTTAAATTGTTACTAATCTCTGACTAAACATATCAAGTACGTTTATTACTTACCATATGTATTGATTATGTATCTAAAATAGATACTTCAGTCTTTGAACGCCTCTTCCAAGTTGGCAGCGGGTGCGCCAAAGACGGTACAGTATGAAGATGAACCGCTAAACTGCTGCTCCAATAGAAATCCCCGATCTCACGCGAGGTGACGTCATGGCAACGTTAGCACGCACGTGCCGTCTCAAGCCAAACTGCGCATGTGCAACCGTCAACTCAAAGGCATATAAAGTTATTTTAGACGAACAATGAAAACGTGTAAGTTTGTCACTTTCACGAGGTTGGATTAATAACATGTTCAAATACTGAAGACATTGTCTCGAATCTAGGTTGTGCCTTCATATTTCGAGAAAATTAACAACTAAGGAAGTATTTTTCACTTTTCTCACTATCTTCTCCAACCCCAAACTCCGGCCTGCTCTGTTGAATCTTTCGCAAGCGTTCCCGGAAGTCTTGCGATGTGGTGCTCTGGGTTTAGAAACTCTGTGGGTGCACGCTGCGAAACCAACAGGAAGTAGAACGTTGCATTCTGGGGTCAAAGTTGAAAGTTGACTTGAAAGCGCTCAAACGTGCAGCAAAAATGTGTTTGTTTTCAGCCACGTTTAAATAATGTTTTAACTTATACATAACGCATTTGTTTATGATCAGATTGTTCAGATTTGAATTGAACTGAATCTCATGATGTAAGCTGTTTCTTTATTTTGGTATGGCTCTGACTGTTGTAACTGTGTTTATGTTGCATTCTTTATGTGCATTTTTACCTCAAATGCCTACATTCATGATATATTGTGGGTATATTGTAGGAATGCTACACAAAACTGTGAATATTGCGTAGCCATCACGTCTAAGAATTGACCTGATGGTGCTTGTTTACTATTCACACAGCTGAAATAGCCCAGTTAACTGTTATGTTTGTCATGGTAATACAAATGTTAATTGAGCATTGACTATAAAACATTGAATAATTTTCCTTCGCTCCCATACAGGTTCTGAAAGTAATGTCAACGTGATGTCATCATCATCTCATCATCTCATGTGAACGTGATGTCATCATCTCATGTGAACGTGATGTCATCATCTCATCTGAACGTGAAGGTCATCATCTCATCTGAACGTGATGTCATCATCTCATGTGGGTGGTTGAACACAGTGGGCAGACCCTAGAGTCTGGTCTAGGTGGTTGAACACAGTAGTTACAACAGTGGACAGACCCTAGAGTCTGGTCTGTGTCGTTGAACACAGTGGTTACAACAGTGGGCAGACCCTAGAGTCTGGTCTGGGTGGTTGAACACAGTGGTTATAACAGTGGACAGACCCTAGGGTCTGGTCTGGGTCGGTGAACACAGTGGTTACAACAGTGGACAGACCCTAGAACCTCCTGTGGCTGTTCTGGGTGTAGGGTAGTGTCTCTATTAGCCAGCCACTGTGAGTCCCCACCCAATGTTCCAGCCCCTGGGTCCAGGCTGCAGGTGTAGCAGTTGTATCTGTGCTGTGACCGTGGCCATCTCAGCAGTCTCCTCCTGGGCTGCGGTCCAAACACTTAAAAGACACACCCTCGTCCACTTACCCTCTCTTTATGCCCTTGGGGGAATCCCCTTCGCCATCTTGGAGGGTGGTCCAAATGATTAGCCAAGCAAGAGTTTGCAATTTAAGCCCCTCAGCCCTCGTTTTTAGTCCAGTTTGCGAGTGGAAAATTATCTTCACTCCAGGACCTGAAACTCCCCATAATTCAATTTGCGACGATTGTACAGTCGTGGTCAAAGGTTTTGAGAATGACACAAGTATTGGTCTCCACAAAGTTTGCTGCTTCATTGTTCTTAGATCTTTAGATAGATAGATAGATAGATAGATAGATAGATAGATAGATAGATAGATAAATAAAGTACCTATCTATCTATGTCAGTAGTTACTATGGTACACTGAAGTATAATTACAAGTATTCCATAAGTGTCAAAGGCTTTCATTGACAATGACATTCAGTTTATGCAAAGAGTCAATATTTGCATTGTTGACCCTTCTTTTTCAAGACCTCTGCAATCCGCCCTGGCATGCTGTCAATTAACTTCTGGGCCACATCCTGACTGATGGCAGGCCATTCTTGCATAATCAATGCTTGGAGTTTGTCAGAAGTTGTGGGTTTTTGTTTGTCCACCCGCCTCTTGAGGATCGACCACAAGTTCTCAATGGGATTAAGGTCTGGGGAGTTTCCTGGCAATGGTCCCAAAATGTTGATGTTTTGTTCCCCGAGCCACTTAGTTATCACTTTTGCCTTATGGCAAGGTGCTGGAAAAGGCATTGGTCGTCACCAAACTGTTCTTGGATGGTTGGGAGAAGTTGCTCTCGGAGGATGTGTTCTTAGTGAGCCCACTCCCTTGGCTGAGAAGCAACCCCACACATGAATGGTCTGAGGATGCTTTACTATTGGCATGACACAGGACAGATGATAGCGCTCACCTTGTCTTCTCCGGACAAGGTGTTTTCCGGATGGCCCAAACAATCGGAAAGGGGATTCATCAGAGAAAATGACTCTACCCCAGTCCTCAGCAGTCCAATCCCTGTACCTTTTGTAGAATATCAGTCTGTCCCTGATGTTTTTCCTGGAGAGAAGTGGCTTCTTTGCTGCCCTTCTTGACACCAGGCCATCCTCCAAAAGTCTTCGCCTCACTGTGCATGCAGATGCACTCACACCTGCCTGCTGCCATTCCTGAGCAAGCTCTGCACTGGTGGTGCCCCGATCCCGCAGCTGAATCAACTTTAGGAGACTGTCCTGGCGCTTGCTGGACTTTCTTGGGCGCCCTGACGCCTTCTTCACAACAATTGAACCTCTCTCCTTGAAGTTCTTGTTGATCTGATAAATGGTTGATTTAGGTGCAATCTTACCAGCAGCAATATCCTTGCCTGTGAAGCCCTTTTTGTGCAAAGCAATGATGACGGCACGTGTTTCCTTGCAGTTAACCATGGTTGACAGAGGAAGAACAATGATTTCAAGCACCACCCTCCTTTTAAAGCTTCCAGTCTGTTATTCTGACTCAATCAGCATGACAGAGTGATCTCCAGCCTTGTCCTCGTCAACACTCTCACCTGTGTTAACGAGACAATCACTGACATGATGGCAGCTGGTCCTTTTGTGGCAGGGCTGAAATGCAGTGGAAATGTTTTTTTGGGATTAAGTTCATTTTCATGGCAAAGAGGGACTTTGCAATTAATTGCAATTCATCTGATCACTCCTCATGACATTCTGGAGTATATGCAAATTACCATCATCAACACTGAAGCAGCAAACTTTGTGGAGACCAATACTTGTGTCATTCTCAAAACCTTTGACCACGACTGTGGTGTATATCAGCTAATACAAGTCTGCTATAAAACTTAAAAACATGAATGGAAAAGTCAACATACAAGTGTAAGGAAAAACAAATGCAAATAAGGGATGAAGGAGTGCTGAATTTCCGGGCGGTCCATTTAAAAATCATTCCTTCCTCCCTTGCCCCTTGACCTGCAAGGGTACACTCGTCAGACGTCATCAGAAGTGTCCACTTAATTTGAGGGCTGAGGGGATAGGGTGTGTCTTTTAAGTGTTTGGACCACAGCCCTGCAGGGTGTTCTGGCGTGTCTCAGCCCTTCCTTCCCTACGGCATACACTAGGCAGAGCTGGGAAGAACCACAAACACAGTAGGACATTATACTAACAGCATATTGAGTGAGGTACTGATAACACAAGGTGAAAATCCTGTCGATGTGTCCTTGAGGAAGGCACTTAACCCTAATTTGCTCCAGGGGCTGAACCCTGTAGGTACGCCGTCATTGTAAATAAGAATCTGACTTGCCTAGTTAAATAAAGGTTTAAATAAAAAACAACAGTAGGACATTATACTGACAGCATATTGTGTGTAGGTAATGATAACATAGTGAAGACTGCTCCAGCTTGTCCGGTTCCTTCCCAGATGGTCGTATTAGGTTCACTAACAGTCTTTGCCTGTGGATCTTCTCTTGACCACACAGGGTGGGTCGACTCCCACCACGCACACGCTATAGTTCTGGATTATCCTGCGCTATGAGCCTCTTTCCCGGGTTAGGGTTAGGGGGCCTCCCCTGTCTTCCTAGTTAGCCTTGGGCTTCACTGCTATCTCTGTTAGCCACAGAGGTTAACACTTCACGGGTAGTTTGTGACAGCGGGGGCCATCAAGCAATCCAAAATACACCTCATCTGCTTCATTGCCTACGCGCTATCATGCAGCTCTACCAACTCCATCCCATGGCCGAGATCTGCATACCGTCTACTACCGGCAGAGGAACATCTGCATACCGTCTACTACCGGCAGAGGAACATCTGCATACTGTCTACTACCGGCAGAGGAACATCTGCATGCAGTCTACCTCCGGCAGAGGAACATCTGCATGCAGTCTACCTCCGGCAGAGGAACATCTGCATGCAGTCTACCTCCGGCAGAGGAACATCTGCATGCAGTCTACTACCGGCAGAGGAACATCTGCATACTGTCTACCTCCGGCAGAGGAACATCTGCATGAATCTACATAGTCTACCCGCACCCGTAATCTTCTCTGTCAGTCTGGGTTCTGCTACTCCCCAGCTGTCTGTGGTTGAGGTCTCTTCTCTCTGTCAGTCTGGGTTCTGCTACTCCCCAGCTGTCTGTGGTTGAGGTCTCTTCTCTCTGTCAGTCTGGGTTCTGCTACTCCCCAGCTGTCTGTGGTTGAGGTCTCTTCTCTCTGTCATTCTGGGTTCTGCTACTCCCCAGCTGTCTGTGGTTGAGGTCTCTTCTATCTGTCAGTCTGGGTTCTGCTACTCCCCAGCTGTCTGTGGTTGAGGTCTCTTCTCTCAGTTAGTCTGGGTTCTGCTACTCCCCAGCTGTCTGTGGTTGAGGTCTCTTCTCTCAGTTAGTCTGGGTTCTGCTACTCCCCAGCTGTCTGTGGTTGAGGTCTCTTCTATCTGTCAGTCTGGGTTCTGCTACTCCCCAGCTGTCTGTGGTTGAGGTCTCTTCTCTCAGTTAGTCTGGGTTCTGCTACTCCCCAGCTGTCTGTGGTTGAGGTCTCTTCTCTCAGTTAGTCTGGGTTCTGCTACTCCCCAGCTGCCTGTGGTTGTGGCCACTAATGTTGCTTTCGTCGACGAAAATTTTGACTAAATATCGTCGTCAACGAACCTTCATCAAGGGACGAAAACGAGACGAGACGAGACGTAAATGCTGGTCACATGACGATGACTATAACTAAATGTATAATGCACTATTGTTGACGAATAAAAACGAGACTAAATGTGGTTTACAAAATAAAAACTATGCTAAAATATCTTTTCATTTTCGTTGACCAAAACGAGACGAAATATTAAAATGTTATTTCGTCTCGATTAGTGTCGTTTTTGATTATTATTTTGCAGTATGTCTGTTTCCTGTGTCTCACTTTAAGACGCATTCAGAGGCGCAGGCGACGTCACTTCCTCAAGCCCCACGCTGTGACGCGGCATTATTTGATTTTAGAAGATGCAGCTGCGGTGAGTTTAGTTAGCGTTAACGACAACAAAGTTAAGTTGAAACACAGAGAAAGAGCCCGATGGCCGGCAAGCCGGGGTTCGTCTTTGGGAGAAAAAGAAGAAACGACATTTGGAAAAACTTTCACTACATAGAAGTGGAAAAGAAAACGGAATGTGTTGTGGAAAAAGATGGGGAGAAATGCGGCCACAAAATCACAGGAAAAAACACCACGAACCTTAAGAGACATCTCAAGGCATTCCATAATGAAATTGAGGTAAGTCAAGACTTAAACGTAACGTTACCTTCTATTTAGAAAGCTCATGCCAACTCATGAGGCTGTGGTTAATGTGTCTCAATGTTAGCTTTAACTGTTAGCGACTGGAGCTGAAAACGATTGAGTTGTGTGTGACTAGAGTGAGTGTGTGTGTGTGTGTGTGTGTGTGTGTGTGTGTGTGTGTGTGTGTAGTGTAGTCACAATGCACTGAATTTGGTATCAACAACATGACTTTGAATCCTTAATCTAAATCTAATCTAAACAAATACATACATTTCAACAAATGGTGTTGGCATTAACATGCCTGCTGAGGTTTCTGCTTAACGTTAGACTACTTCTGTTTTGATTATGTAGACTTTTTTTTTTTTTTTTACGGACAGTCAAGTCACTACTAACGCTAGAGGTTGATTTATGGTAAAAATCATAGCAAGGATTTATGCTACTTAATATTTACCACATTTAAATTTTCCAGAAACCACCTGTCAGAGTTCTCGCTTGCACATGGGCGAACCTACAAAGATGCAGCTACTCTGGCTCAGAAGATGCTGTCCAGCATGGATAGGCGCTTTAGTGTATTTCTTGACATAACGGCTGAAAACTTCTCACCACTTCCTGCAGCTGCATGCTTTGTGGACCCTTGTGTCGCTGAAACCCTTCTGGAAAATGATGACGACGAAGTACAGAATCTTGTCAGAAAGGCAGAGGACTACATTGCTCATCTTGTACCACAAAGAGTGCAAGTTCGAGAAGAGCAGTTGACCGATGATGAGCAAGTCACAAATGAGGCTCCAGATTCAACCTCCGCAAAACGGCGTAGATTTAAGTTCTTCAGTGCTAATCGTCCATCGAGGCCCAAGGCAGCCAAGACAACAAACATTAGGCAGGAGATATTAAAGTATAAAGAGGGGCTGTCCGAGTCCCACCAGTATGCTGCTACCAGTGCTGAGGTTGAGGAATCCGGCATTGAGTATTGGTTAACTCATTGTTCCACTGCGTTTCCAACACTGAAACCTCTAGCCTTGGACCTCCTGGCAATGCCAGCCTCTCAGGCATTTACAGAGAGGGTCTTCAGTGTAACTGGTTACCTCTCTTGTGGCCGCAGGAACAGGGCTAGGACCATTTTGGAAAGAAGCGCTTTCCTCAAAGTAAACAAGCCTAAGTAGTAGTTAATGGCTGGCCTGAACAGACATGCACGAAGCATGTATGTACTACACGAACAGACATGTATGTAACACACACACACACACACACACACACACAAAATGATAGGTTTTATTCGTGGAAAAAATATATTCAGGTAAGTTCAAGCCAATACAGAAGTGTTAAGAAGTGTTAACTGCTGAAAGCGGAGAGTTTTGTTTTTTGTTTGTGACAGACAGCCAGTCTTAAAATAACACATCCAGGAGGTTACAGTTTATGTAGTTGCTTACTGCTGGTTATTTGGTTCAGTTCAGTAGTTGGCATAATTCAGTACTGTTTGTTCTTTTCTGTCAACAAATTCCACTGTATGCAGGTCTAAATCATTTGTAGTGTTATATCTTTAAACCGTTTTTATTATGCAAAATCTGACTTCAATTTACAAGCAACACAAGTAACAGACACGCACATTTTATTTGCACTTTTTAGTATGTTATTGTAGCTTGAGCATTCAAGCACTTTGTTTCTCTTTGTTAAACTTAAATGTATTCATTTTATTCTGGCAGTGTCAATGTCATGTGATGCCATTTTATTGTTTTTATTTTATTTAAATGTATGTGTGTGTGCAACATATTTGGTTGGTAAAATAAATATGTTGTAAATTCAAATCAGAGCGTCTTCCGTGTCTGGAATGGATGTATTCTTGAGTCTAAAAGGTAACAATAATATAATAAGAAAACCTTTGACATGGGTTTGGCTTAAAGTTAAAATTGATTTCGTCTAAACTACTAGGTACTTATTATACTATATTGACTGGGTTAAATAGAATTGCATTACTAAAAAGAGACTAAAATAAAATTTTCATTGACTAAAACTAGACTAAAATGTCATCAGTTTTCGTTGACTAAAACTAGACTAAAATGTCATCAGTTTTCGTTGACTAAAACTAGACTAAAATGCTCAGACTTTTAGTCGACTGAAACTTGACTAGACTAAAAAGAGTATGAACGTGACTAAAACTAATAAAAACTAAAATGACAGCTTGACACAAAGACTAGACTAAAACTAAAAGTAAAACAGGCCGCCAAAAACAACACTAGTGGCCACTTCCTGTCCAGCTTCGTCTTCATCTTCCTTGTCTCAGTGTTACCATAGCTCTGACTGGAGACTGGAAGAGTCACCAGCTCATACTAACTAGGCTCATTGACCACAAGCTGCTCTACCTTGGTCTTACAAACTGTCAGGACCACGATGAGAGAACCCCCAGCCATTTGACAGAGGTTATTAGTGTGGTCAGGATAGGACCTCTGTTCAGAGTAGGGTCCTGTACTGGTCTGGTCATCCTACTATACATATACAGTGGGGAGAACAAGTATTTGATACACTGCCGATTTTGCAGGTTTTCCCACTTACAAAGCATGTAGAAGTCTGTAATTTTTATCATTGGTACTCTTCAACTGTGAGTGACGGAATCTAAAACAAAAATCCAGAAAATCACATTGTATGATTTTTAAGTAATTAATTAGCATTTTATTGCATGACATAAGTATTTGATACATCAGAAAAGCAGAACTTCATATTTGGTACAGAAACCTTTGTTTTCAATTACAGAGATCATACGTTTCCTGTAGTTCTTGACCAGGTTTTCACACACTGCAGCAGGGATTTTGGCCCACTCCTCCATACAGATCCTTCAGGTTTCGGGGCTGTCGCTGGGCAATACGGACTTTCAGCTCCCTCCAAAGATTTTCTATTGGGTTCAGGTCTGGAGACTGGCTAGGCCACTCCAGGACCTTGAGATGCTTCTTATGGAGCCACTCCTTAGTTGCCCTGGCTGTGTGTTTCGGGTCATTGTCATGCTGGAAGACCCAGCCACGACCCATCTTCAATGCTCTTACTTAGGGAAGGAGGTTGTTGGCCAAGATCTCGCGATACATGGCCCCATCCATCCTCCCCTCAATACGGTGCAGTCGTCCTGTCCCCTTTGCAGAAAAGCATCCCCAAGGAATGATGTTTCCACCTCCATGCTTCACGGTTGGGATGGTGTTCTTGGGGTTGTACCTCTTCTAGACAATATAGATAGATCCCCTCCTACTATAGATACCCCTATAGCCTTCTTCAGTTCTTCTTAGGTCATCATGACAGTTTGTAGTTGTTTGTAAACATGCTGCCAGCAGCCTCCTGTGTTGTCAATGTGAATAAAGAGAACATCAGCAATTAATCGTTTGAAGAAATGAAATGTTCAGCCTAACTCCCCTTCCTGCGCTTTATTCAGAATGAAATTACATTAGACATTTTAATGTTCAAACACTTCAGTTGCATCACCTTTCCACATAAACAGAGTACAAGCAAATTATATTTTTACAGAAGTCTAAATGATATTGTACAAAAATAACATTCTCATCTTAAAATTCTGTTTTCTGATTTTCATGTTCTTATCTTCTAGTTCCATCATCATCTCCATAGTTACATCATCATCTCCATAGTTACAATACATCGTGATCCGTGCTGGACCTTCGGCACAAAGAAATGCACCTTTTATGAATTCATAATCATTTTCTTTTCTTTTGTGAATTTGCTGTGACTGTCATACACAATGTTGGGGCGGGTTATCTCAGTCTGTCCGTAGGTCCGCCTGCATGCTGCTGTCGGACTGAACCGTAACCATAACGACCGCTGGGTGGGGCTGTTGTCTCACATCAGTCACTCTCTCGCAGGTCGACTCCGTTTTGTTCAAAGTAAATCTTTATGGGATGCTCAGACAGAGACTTCCTACCCACTCACTCTTACTAAGGGTTTCCTGGACCTGGTAGGGAGGGCATCCTTTAACAAAGCATTATATATTAACCTCTATCAAACTAAACAAACATGGATTAAATGCAGGAAGTGGATGTTTCACCCTGCCCTCCTTTTCCAGCGGACTGGTGTAGGACTAGCCGCCGTAGCCTGCCGCCGTAGTCTGCCGCCGGAGGATTCAGACAAAATAATACAACCATCCATGTGTAAAAGGAGGGGCGTACGAAGGTAACCGAGCGCTAGGCCGTTGCCTCGATGGTGCATTCTTTAGCCAGGTGACCAGACTTGCCACAGTTGTAGCAGTTGACTTCGCTGGCCTTGCTGCACTGGACGGCAACATGGCCGATCTCACCACACCTGGTGGGGGAGGGGAGAGAGATCAGGTTATTTTCATTCAGCACTCACACTACTGATTGTTCAACTCAAACATATCACAAGGAAGCAGCTTAATGATACACTGGCCAGTTTACCTTCTCACAGCCCTTCTGGATGTGTATCTGTTAACTCACCTGTAACACTAGACCTTCTCACAGTGTATCTGTTAACTCACCTGTAACACTAGACCTTCTCACAGTGTATCTGTTAACTCACCTGTAACACTAGACCTTCTCACAGTGTATCTGTTAACTCACCTGTAACACTAGACCTTCTCACAGACCTTCTGGATGTGTATCTGTTAACTCACCTGTAACACTTGACCTTCTCACAGCCCTTCTGGATGTGTCCGAAGCCTCCACAGGAGTAGCACTTCTGCTCGTTGGCATGGTCACAGTCCCGGGCCACATGGCCGGCCTTGCCACAGTTATAACACACCTGTATAACAACATAATATTATAACACAATGACATAACACACCGGCCTTGCCACAGTTATAACACACCTGTATAACAACATAATATTATAACACAATGACATAACACACCGGCCTTGCCACAGTTATAACACACCTGTATAACAACATAATATTATAACACAATGACATAACACACCGGCCTTGCCACAGTTATAACACACCTGACTTATATTAGGGCACTGTAGACATCCATTACCCTGTATGTCCCCCGACACCACCACAATGTTGCGACTAGTTTCTCCATACAGGAGGCGTCTTGAAGCTGTCATTACCAACAAAGGCTTTTGTACAAAGTATTAAATAAATATCAGTAAGTGTGTTCAATACTTTTTCCCTGTGTCATTTCACATTATTACACAACTTAATTTCTGAACTTATTTGTTTTGGTTTATTTAATGAGAAAAATGGTGACAGCTTCAAGACGCCTCCTGTATGGAGAAACTAGTCACATGCATTGCTCTGGTGTGATTATGGCCCATTCTTCCACACAAACAGTCTTCAAATCTTGAAGGTTCCGTGGGCCTCTTCTATGAATCTTGATCTTCAGTTCTTTCCATAGATTTTCAATGGGATTTAAGTCAGGTGATTGGCTGGGCCATTCTAGCAGCTTTATTTTCTTTCTTTGAAACCAATTGAGAGTTTCCTTGGCTGTTGTCTTGCTGAAATGTCCACCCTCGTTTCATCTTCATCATCCTGGTAGATGGCAGCAGATTTTTGTCAAGAATGTCTCAGTAAATTTGCCCATTCATCCTTCCTTCAATTATGTGAAGTTTGCCAGTACCATTTGCTGAAAAGCAGCCCCACACCATGATGTTCCCACCTCCAAACTTCACTGTTGGTATGGTGTTTTTAGGGTGATGTGCAGTGCCATTTCTCCTCCAAACATGTTGTGTATTATGACATCCAAACAGTTCAATTTTGCTCTCATCTGACCACACTATATTCTCCCAGTATTTCACTGGCTTTTCCAAATGTTGTGCAGCAAACTTTAAACGAGCTTCAATATGCTTTTTTTCAGCAATGGAGTCTTGCGTGGTGAGCGTGCATACAGGCCATGGCGGTGGAGTGCATTACTTACTGTTTTCTTTGAGACAACAGTACCTGCTAATTGCAGGTCTTTTTGAAGCTCTCCACAAGTGGTCCTTGGCTCTTGGACAACTCTTCTGATTATTCTTTTCACTCCTCTGTCAGAAATCTTGCGAGGAGCACCTGGTCGGGGCAAATTTATGGTGAAATGATTCTTTCCACTTCCGTATTACGGCCCCAACAGTGCTCACTGGAACATTCAGAAGCTTAGAAATGCACCTATAACCAATGCCATCATTATGTTTTGCAACAATTAGGTTGCGAATGTCTTGAGACAGCTCTTTGCTTTTACCCATCATGAGATGTGTCTTGTGTGACACCTTGGCAATGAGACCTTTTTGTAGGCCATCAGTTGGGACTGAACCAGCTGATATTAATTTGCACTGACAGGGGTCTGGATTGCTTTTTAATTACTGATAGTTTTCAGCTGTTGTCTTGGCTTTCCATGCCTTTTTGAACCTCCCTTTCTTCATGTGTTCAATACTTTTTTTCCCTGTGTCATTTCACATTATTACACATAACTTAATTTCTGAACTTATTTGTTTTGGTTTCTTGGTTTCATGTCAATAGCACCTTTGGAAATATATTTACTGAGAAAAATGGTGACGTGTTCAATACTTATTTCACCTGCTGTATATATATATTTTTCACCTAACACTCTGTAACAATGTATAGTGTACATATTCAGCCATCTACCCATAATATGCTATGTCTTTTTTGCACTCCAGACTTCTTGTATTGTTATACTTTTTCATACTGCGGCTCTATGTATCGTGTATCTGTCTTTTGTGTATTTTCGTTCTGGCATTTTGCACCTGCCCTGTGTTTTTTCGTAGCTGCTTGGTAAAGAAATTTTCCCTCGGGGATCGATAAAGTACCTATCCATCTATTGACTGGTTTTCATCAAGCTGTCCGCTCAAGAGGAAGCTTCTCACTGTAAAAAGTGTCTGTAATCTGGTTCAGGTTATTAATCAACCTACCAGGGTGTTTACAAACACTACAGGAACAAGATCATCCACATTTTTACTAACTGTATGGTTGATAGAGATGGGGCAAAAGGAGTGGCTAATGAGTCTGCAAACTGAGAAATTATGTGACTAAACTCAACAAAAAGAAGAAGAAACTGTATTATGAAGCCAAGATCAATGATATAAAGAATTTTGGATCCTTTAAATTTTGAAGTACTTTAAATTAAATTATGGGCAGAATAATTCAACTTCATCTTTCATTGAATCAGATGGCTTATTCATCACAAAACCATTTGATGTTGCCAATTAATTTAATGATTACTTAATTGGCAAAGTGGGCAAATTAAGTCAGGAAATGCCAACAACGAAGTGAGAAATCGTATTTATGCATAAAAAAACAAATAATGAAAGAAACGCATTGCAGGTTTGAATTTTGTAAAGTTAATGTAGGAGAGGTGGGAACATTTATCAATAAATAATGACAAACCTCCTGTCATTGACAACTTAGATGGAAAGCTACTGAGGATGGTAGCTGACTATAGACACTCCTATCTGTCATATCTTTAATCTGAGCCTAGGAGGGAAGCCAAAGTCATTCCGCTACCCAAGAGTGTTAAAGCAGCCTTTACTGGAAAAAAATGGTGTTTGACAAAATACAATGCTATTTCTCTGTAAACAAATGAACAACAGACTTTCAGCATGCTTATAGAAGAGGGCACTCAACATGTACTGCACTGACACAAATGACTGATGATTGGCTGAAAGATTATGATTGTGGTGCAGCTTTTGATATTATGGACCACATCCTCTGCCATATCGTGGATTCAGAGCTATCTATCTAATAGAACTCAAAGGGTTTTCTTTAATGGAAGCTTCTCTAATGTTAAACATGTAAAGTGTGGTGTACCACAGGGCAGCTCTCTAGGCCCTCTACTCTTTTCTATTTTTACCAATGACCTGCCACTGGCATCAAACAAAGCATGTGTGTCCATGTATGCTGATGATTCAACCATATACACATCAGCAACCACAGCTAATGAAGTCACTGAAACCCTTAACAAAGAGTTGCAGTCTGTTTTCAATGGGTGGTCAGTAATAAACTGGTCCTGAACATCTCTAAAACTAAGAGCATTGTATTTGGTACAAATCATTCCCTAAGTTCTAGACCTCAGCTGAATCTGGTAATGAATGGTGTGTCTGTTGGACAAGTTGAGGAGACTAAATAACTTGTTGTTACCTTAGATAGTAAACTGTTATGGTCAAAACGTATAGATTCAATGGTTGTAAAGATGGGGAGAGATCTGTCCGTAATAAAGAGATGCTCTGCTTTTTGACATCACACTCCACAAAGTAAGTCCTGCAGGCTCTAGTTGTATCTTATCTTGATTATTGTCCAGTCATATGGTCAAGTCCTGCAGGCTCTAGTTGTATCTCATCTTGATTATTGTCCAGTCATATGGTCATGTCCTGCAGGCTCTAGTTGTATCTCATCTTGATTATTGTCCAGTCATATGGTCAAGTCCTGCAGGCTCTAGTTGTATCTCATCTTGATTATTGTCCAGTCATATGGTCAAGTCCTGCAGGCTCTAGTTGTATCTTATCTTGATAATTATCCAGTCATATGGTCAAGTCCTGCAGGCTCTAGTTGTATCTTATCTTGATTATTGTCCAGTCATATGGTCAAGTCCTGCAGGCTCTAGTTGTATCTCATCTTGATTATTGTCCAGTCATATGGTCAAGTCCTGCAGGCTCTAGTTGTATCTCATCTTGATTATTGTCCAGTCATATGGTCAAGTCCTGCAGGCTCTAGTTGTATCTCATCTTGATTATTGTCCAGTCATATGGTCAAGTCCTGCAGGCTCTAGTTGTATCTTATCTTGATAATTATCCAGTCATATGGTCAAGTCCTGCAGGCTCTAGTTGTATCTCATCTTGATTATTGTCCAGTCATATGGTCAAGTCCTGCAGGCTCTAGTTGTATCTCATCTTGATTATTGTCCAGTCATATGGTCAAGTCCTGCAGGCTCTAGTTGTATCTTATCTTGATAATTATCCAGTCATGTGGTCAAGTCCTGCAGGCTCTAGTTGTATCTCATCTTGATTATTGTCCAGTCATATGGTCAAGTCCTGCAGGCTCTAGTTGTGTCTTAACTTGATAATTATCCAGTCATGTGGTCAAGTCCTGCAGGCTCTAGTTGTATCTCATCTTGATTATTGTCCAGTCATATGGTCAAGTCCTGCAGGCTCTAGTTGTATCTCATCTTGATTATTGTCCAGTCATATGGTCAAGTCCTGCAGGCTCTAGTTGTATCTCATCTTGATTATTGTCCAGTCATATGGTCAAGTCCTGCAGGCTCTAGTTGTATCTCATCTTGATTATTGTCCAGTCATATGGTCAAGTCCTGCAGGCTCTAGTTGTATCTCATCTTGATTATTGTCCAGTCATATGGTCAAGTCCTGCAGGCTCTAGTTGTATCTCATCTTGATAATTATCCAGTCATGTGGTCAAGTCCTGCAGGCTCTAGTTGTATCTCATCTTGATAATTATCCAGTCATATGGTCAAGTCCTGCAGGCTCTAGTTGTATCTCATCTTGATAATTATCCAGTCATATGGTCCAGTCCTGCAGGCTCTAGTTGTATCTCATCTTGATAATTATCCAGTCATGTGGTCCAGTCCTGCAGGCTCTAGTTGTATCTCATCTTGATAATTATCCAGTCATGTGGTCCAATCCTGCAGGCTCTAGTTGTATCTCATCTTGATAATTATCCAGTCATGTGGTCCAGTCCTGCAGGCTCTAGTTGTATCTCATCTTGATAATTATCCAGTCATGTGGTCCAGTCCTGCAGGCTCTAGTTGTATCTCATCTTGATAATTATCCAGTCATGTGGTCCAGTCCTGCAGGCTCTAGTTGTATCTCATCTTGATAATTATCCAGTCATGTGGTCCAGTCCTGCAGGCTCTAGTTGTATCTCATCTTGATAATTATCCAGTCATGTGGTCCAGTCCTGCAGGCTCTAGTTGTATCTCATCTTGATAATTATCCAGTCATGTGGTCCAGTCCTGCAGGCTCTAGTTGTATCTCATCTTGATAATTATCCAGTCATGTGGTCCAGTGCTGCAGGCTCTAGTTGTATCTCATCTTGATAATTATCCAGTCATGTGGTCCAGTGCTGCAGGCTCTAGTTGTATCTTAACTTGATAATTATCCAGTCATGTGGTCCAGTGCTGCAGGCTCTAGTTGTATCTCATCTTGATAATTATCCAGTCATGTGGTCCAGTGCTGCAGGCTCTAGTTGTATCTTAACTTGATAATTATCCAGTCATGTGGTCCAGTCCTGCAGGCTCTAGTTGTATCTCATCTTGATAATTATCCAGTCATGTGGTCCAGTGCTGCAGGCTCTAGTTGTATCTTAACTTGATAATTATCCAGTCATGTGGTCCAGTGCTGCAGGCTCTAGTTGTATCTCATCTTGATAATTATCCAGTCATGTGGTCCAGTGCTGCAGGCTCTAGTTGTATCTTAACTTGATAATTATCCAGTCATGTGGTCCAGTGCTGCAGGCTCTAGTTGTATCTCATCTTGATAATTATCCAGTCATGTGGTCCAGTGCTGCAGGCTCTAGTTGTATCTTAACTTGATAATTATCCAGTCATGTGGTCCAGTGCTGCAGGCTCTAGTTGTATCTCATCTTGATAATTATCCAGTCATATGGTCAAGTCCTGCAGGCTCTAGTTGTATCTCATCTTGATAATTATCCAGTCATGTGGTCCAGTGCTGCAGGCTCTAGTTGTATCTCATCTTGATAATTATCCAGTCATGTGGTCCAGTGCTGCAGGCTCTAGTTGTATCTTAACTTGATAATTATCCAGTCATGTGGTCCAGTGCTGCAGGCTCTAGTTGTATCTCATCTTGATAATTATCCAGTCATATGGTCAAGTCCTGCAGGCTCTAGTTGTATCTCATCTTGATAATTATCCAGTCATGTGGTCCAGTGCTGCAGGCTCTAGTTGTATCTCATCTTGATAATTATCCAGTCATGTGGTCCAGTCCTGCAGGCTCTAGTTGTATCTTATCTTGATAATTATCCAGTCATGTGGTCCAGTCCTGCAGGCTCTAGTTGTATCTCATCTTGATAATTATCCAGTCATGTGGTCCAGTGCTGCAGGCTCTAGTTGTATCTTATCTTGATAATTGTCCAGTCATGTGGTCCAGTCCTGCAGGCTCTAGTTGTATCTCATCTTGATAATTATCCAGTCATGTGGTCCAGTCCTGCAGGCTCTAGTTGTATCTCATCTTGATAATTATCCAGTCATGTGGTCCAGTCCTGCAGGCTCTAGTTGTATCTCATCTTGATAATTATCCAGTCATGTGGTCCAGTCCTGCAGGCTCTAGTTGTATCTCATCTTGATAATTATCCAGTCATGTGGTCAAGTCCTGCAGGCTCTAGTTGTATCTCATCTTGATAATTATCCAGTCATGTGGTCCAGTGCTGCAGGCTCTAGTTGTATCTCATCTTGATAATTATCCAGTCATGTGGTCAAGTCCTGCAGGCTCTAGTTGTATCTCATCTTGATAATTATCCAGTCATGTGGTCCAGTGCTGCAGGCTCTAGTTGTATCTCATCTTGATAATTATCCAGTCATGTGGTCCAGTCCTGCAGGCTCTAGTTGTATCTCATCTTGATAATTATCCAGTCATGTGGTCCAGTCCTGCAGGCTCTAGTTGTATCTTATCTTGATAATTATCCAGTCATGTGGTCCAGTCCTGCAGGCTCTAGTTGTATCTTATCTTGATAATTATCCAGTCATGTGGTCCAGTGCTGCAGGCTCTAGTTGTATCTCATCTTGATAATTATCCAGTCATGTGGTCCAGTCCTGCAGGCTCTAGTTGTATCTCATCTTGATAATTATCCAGTCATGTGGTCCAGTGCTGCAGGCTCTAGTTGTATCTCATCTTGATAATTATCCAGTCATGTGGTCCAGTGCTGCAGGCTCTAGTTGTATCTCATCTTGATAATTATCCAGTCATGTGGTCCAGTGCTGCAGGCTCTAGTTGTATCTCATCTTGATAATTATCCAGTCATGTGGTCCAGTGCTGCAGGCTCTAGTTGTATCTCATCTTGATAATTATCCAGTCATGTGGTCCAGTGCTGCAGGCTCTAGTTGTATCTCATCTTGATAATTATCCAGTCATGTGGTCCAGTCCTGCAGGCTCTAGTTGTATCTTAACTTGATAATTATCCAGTCATGTGGTCCAGTCCTGCAGGCTCTAGTTGTATCTCATCTTGATAATTATCCAGTCATGTGGTCCAGTGCTGCAGGCTCTAGTTGTATCTCATCTTGATAATTATCCAGTCATGTGGTCCAGTGCTGCAGGCTCTAGTTGTATCTCATCTTGATAATTATCCAGTCATGTGGTCCAGTGCTGCAGGCTCTAGTTGTATCTCATCTTGATAATTATCCAGTCATGTGGTCCAGTGCTGCAGGCTCTAGTTGTATCTCATCTTGATAATTATCCAGTCATGTGGTCCAGTGCTGCAGGCTCTAGTTGTATCTCATCTTGATAATTATCCAGTCATGTGGTCCAGTGCTGCAGGCTCTAGTTGTATCTCATCTTGATAATTATCCAGTCATGTGGTCCAGTCCTGCAGGCTCTAGTTGTATCTCATCTTGATAATTATCCAGTCATGTGGTCCAGTGCTGCAGGCTCTAGTTGTATCTCATCTTGATAATTATCCAGTCATGTGGTCCAGTCCTGCAGGCTCTAGTTGTATCTTATCTTGATAATTATCCAGTCATGTGGTCCAGTCCTGCAGGCTCTAGTTGTATCTCATCTTGATAATTATCCAGTCATGTGGTCCAGTCCTGCAGGCTCTAGTTGTATCTTATCTTGATAATTATCCAGTCATGTGGTCCAGTCCTGCAGGCTCTAGTTGTATCTCATCTTGATAATTATCCAGTCATGTGGTCCAGTCCTGCAGGCTCTAGTTGTATCTCATCTTGATAATTATCCAGTCATGTGGTCCAGTGCTGCAGGCTCTAGTTGTATCTCATCTTGATAATTATCCAGTCATGTGGTCCAGTGCTGCAGGCTCTAGTTGTATCTCATCTTGATAATTATCCAGTCATGTGGTCCAGTCCTGCAGGCTCTAGTTGTATCTCATCTTGATAATTATCCAGTCATGTGGTCCAGTCCTGCAGGCTCTAGTTGTATCTCATCTTGATAATTATCCAGTCATGTGGTCCAGTGCTGCAGGTAAAGACCTAGTTAAGCTGCAGCTGGTCCAGAACAGAGCGGCAGGTATTGCCCTTCATTGTAATCAGAGGGCTGATATAAATACTATCCATACCAGTCTCTCCTGGCTAAGAGTTGAGGAGAGACTGACTGCATCACTTCTTTTTATAAGAAACATTTTTGTGTTTGTAGACACTCTTATCCAGAGAGACTTACAGTTAGTTAGTCATTTAGCAGACACTCTTATCCAGAGAGACTTACAGTTAGTTAGTCATTTAGCAGACACTCTTATCCAGAGAGACTTACAGTTAGTTAGTCATTTAGCAGACACTCTTATCCAGAGAGACTTACAGTTAGTTAGTCATTTAGCAGACACTCTTATCCAGAGAGACTTACAGTTAGTTAGTCATTTAGCAGACACTCTTATCCAGAGAGACTTACAGTTAGTTAGTCATTTAGCAGACACTCTTATCCAGAGAGACTTACAGTTAGTTAATCATTTAGCAGACACTCTTATCCAGAGAGACTTACAGTTAGTTAGTCATTTAGCAGACACTCTTATCCAGAGAGACTTACAGTTAGTTAGTCATTTAGCAGACACTCTTATCCAGAGAGACTTACAGTTAGTTAGTCATTTAGCAGACACTCTTATCCAGAGAGACTAATAAAACACCAAATACCAACTAATGGGGATCCTAATAAAACACCAGATACCAGCTAATGTATTGAACTTATTATAAAATGCATTAATCATAAGACATGAACAAGATGCATCAGTGATTGGATCAGTGCAACTTTCTGAAAGGACACAGGAATGCCTGTCTGTGTTGTGGTGTTCTGTATGTCTGGTTTAAACTCTGGTCGGGGGAAAGTCTAAGCATAGGCTACTGGCAGAATGACAGAGATTATTTGCATCAATCCAGTGGTCATTTGTTTGGCTAACTCTGCAATCACAGAAGCGCTACAGAAACACAGCTAACTAAACAACGGTCCCTGGCTGGAGCACCCGACCAAAACTAAACAGAATCAGGCAAAAACAATTAGTGATTTTAAAGGGACATGATAACATGATAAACATTAGTACACCGGCCTACCTAATAATATTATAACACCCAAGCAAAGACAGTTCTAACACACCTGTTCCCTCTCCTTCTTGGGCTCCTTACAGTCCCTGGAGATGTGTCCTCCACGACCACAGTTATAGCATGCTGCAAAAACACTGAACAGTTATAGCATGCTGGGAGAGCACCAACACATACAATAACATCTCACTAACCCAACATCAGACTACTAGTCAAATGCCTAAACTTTTCTGATGTACACACAAGTGTGGTTAACATGTTTATAAAGATGGAGACGTGCTCACCATCCTCAGTCCTCTCACAGTCCCTGGCGACGTGACCAGGCTCTCCACAGCGATAGCAGAACAGATCTGAGGAACAGGAATAACAACATTATTATTGTAAAATCACATCATTGCTTTGCCAAACATGTGAGAATAGGAATTGACTTAGAAGTTAGCACACGGTCTCAGAGCTGCCGAGGGCCAAGTTAGCACACGGTCTCAGAGCTGCCGAGGGCCAAGTTAGCACACGGTCTCAGAGCTGCCCAGGGCCAAGTTAGCACACGGTCTCAGAGCTGCCCAGGGCCAAGTTAACACACGGTCTCAGAGCTGCCGAGGGCCAAGTTAGCACACGGTCTCAGAGCTGCCCAGGGCCAAGTTAGCACACGGTCTCAGAGCTGCCCAGGGCCAAGTTAACACACGGTCTCAGAGCTGCCCAGGGCCAAGTTAGCACACGGTCTCAGAGCTGCCCAGGGCCAAGTTAGCACACGGTCTCAGTGCTGCCCAGGACCAAGTTAGCACACGGTCTCAGAGCTGCCCAGGGCCAAGTTAGCACACGGTCTCAGAGCTGCCCAGGGCCAAGTTAGCACACGGTCTCAGAGCTGCCCAGGGCCAAGTTAGCACACGGTCTCAGAGCTGCCCAGGGCCAAGTTAGCACACGGTCTCAGTGCTGCCCAGGACCAAGTTAGCACACGGTCTCAGAGCTGCCCAGGGCCAAGTTAGCACACGGTCTCAGAGCTGCCCAGGGCCAAGTTAGCACACGGTCTCAGAGCTGCCCAGGGCCAAGTTAGCACACGGTCTCAGTGCTGCCCAGGACCAAGTTAGCACACGGTCTCAGTGCTGCCCAGGACCAAGTTAGCACACGGTCTCAGAGCTGCCCAGGGCCAAGTTAGCACACTGTCTCAGAGCTGCCCAGGGCCAAGTTAGCACACGGTCTCAGAGCTGCCCAGGGCCAAGTTAGCACACGGTCTCAGTGTTGACGAGGGCTGTGCTTTGGAACAGCAAACAGGAGAATATGTTTTGAAACTGAGTTACATTGGAAGGTTGAATACTACCTGAATGTTAATGTTCTGTTTTAAAGATTTTCCCTTTCATTTATACTGTAGTCAGTACCTTACCTTCCCTGTCTATTGATCACTACCCTGTAATGTAGTCAGTACCTTACCTTTCAATGTCTATTGATCACTACCCTGTAATGTAGTCAGAACCTTACCTTCCCTGTCTATTGATCACTACCCTGTAATGTAGTCAGAACCTTACCTTCCCTGTCTATTGATCACTACCCTGTAATGTAGTCAGAACCTTACCTTCCCTGTCTATTGATCACTACCCTGTAATGTAGTCAGAACCTTACCTTCCCTGTCTATTGATCACTACCCTGTAATGTAGTCAGAACCTTACCTTCCCTGTCTATTGATCACTACCCTGTAATGTAGTCAGAACCTTACCTTCCCTGTCTATTGATCACTACCCTGTAATGTAGTCAGAACCTTACCTTCCCTGTCTATTGATCACTACCCTGTAATGTAGTCAGAACCTTACCTTCCCTGTCTATTGATCACTACCCTGTAATGTAGTCAGTACCTTACCTTCCCTGTCTATTGATCACTACCCTGTAATGTAGTCAGTACCTTACCTTCCCTGTCTATTGATCACTACCCTGTAATGTAGTCAGTACCTTACCTTCCCTGTCTATTGATCACTACCCTGTAATGTAGTCAGTACCTTACCTTCCCTGTCTATTGATCACTACCCTGTAATGTAGTCAGTACCTTACCTTTCAATGTCTATTGATCACTACCCTGTAATGTAGTCAGTACCTTACCTTCCCTGTCTATTGATCACTACCCTGTAATGTAGTCAGAACCTTACCTTCCCTGTCTATTGATCACTACCCTGTAATGTAGTCAGTACCTTACCTTCCCTGTCTATTGATCACTACCCTGTAATGTAGTCAGTACCTTACCTTCCCTGTCTATTGATCACTACCCTGTAATGTAGTCAGTACCTTACCTTCCCTGTCTATTGATCACTACCCTGTAATGTAGTCAGTACCTTACCTTCCCTGTCTATTGATCACTACCCTGTAATGTAGTCAGAACCTTACCTTCCCTGTCTATTGATCACTACCCTGTAATGTAGTCAGAACCTTACCTTCCCTGTCTATTGATCACTACCCTGTAATGTAGTCAGAACCTTACCTTCCCTGTCTATTGATCACTACCCTGTAATGTAGTCAGTACCTTTCCCTGTCTATTGATCACTACCCTGTAATGTAGTCAGTACCTTACCTTCCCTGTCTATTGATCACTACCCTGTAATGTAGTCAGTACCTTACCTTCCCTGTCTATTGATCACTACCCTGTAATGTAGTCAGTACCTTACCTTCCCTGTCTATTGATCACTACCCTGTAATGTAGTCAGTACCTTACCTTCCCTGTCTATTGATCACTACCCTGTAATGTAGTCAGTACCTTACCTTTCCCCCTCCCGCGGCCCTTGCCTCGTCCCCGCCCGGCGTTCGGACAGTTCTTGATCCAGTGGCCGGTACGTCCGCATCCAAAACACTCATTACTACTCATCTCCACTAGTTCCTACAACCTGAGGAGAGAGACAGACACACAGTCAGCCCTAATACAGCCAGACACACAGTCTAGGGCTGTTCCCGATTAAACAAAATCTTGGTCAACAAAAAGTTGTCTGTTATTTCAACCAATTGATTTCTCTAAATTTTAAACATGTATTTTTCCATATAGACACACCCTATGTGTTTTAATAAAATCAACAATATGCAACGAGCTTGTCGGATGCTTTAAGGTTACGATTTGATGCCTCAAGAGGGAGCCAGAGATCTAGATAACCAGAAGAAAAAAAACCTTAACCTGACCCAACTATTCTCCTCCCGCTGATGCTGGCTTTCGCAGAATCTGCCATTACTCTCCTGAAGATGCCATTTCTACCGAACTGCGTACCAGTTATGGTTTTCATATGCACATTTTAGTGAAACAGTTTAATTCATAATAACGTCTTCATATCTCAAAATCATTGTAATGTGGTTAATCAAAATTCTATCCAAATCGAAATGGAAATGATATAAACCTAAAAAGTAACTTCTATTGCCATTGCAAACTATGTAAAAGTAGCCTACATAGAGCCAAAACAAAATAAACATTGCATCCTGCAGGTAGAAAATATCCTGATGAAAATAAATCACAATGGCTACACATGGCCTGTCTGCAACAAACATGTAACATTGTATAAAATATTATGGGCCCTACGAGTTTCCTGCGCCAGTGAGCTCAGGACAGCTGTTGGCTTGAGTTCCTGTTAATAAGTATTGTGGACCTCCTGCACCTAAATATAAACAGCACCTAAAATGAGAACCAGAACCTAATGCAGTCCAAGTCAAGCACTGATAAGAAGCCTATTTTATGACGTTTCCACTGGATCAGAGCAGGACATTTTTCCCTTTCATGCTGAGTGGTTATCGAAACAGAGAGAGCTGGAAATATTTATCAAATACATTGAGGAACTATTGTAATTCTCAATGGACGTAAAAACAGACTTTGTTTGCTTGCTGTTTGAGGTACTTTGAGAAGCTCCACAGGTCATTAGTGGTGGTGCGTTAAGCCAATCATAAAAACTATCAGATCCCCAACTGGGCACATTTATATCCCTACATTTGCACCCAGGCCAGGTAGCCTATAGACCTACTTCTATGCGTGTGAATCCTTATTCAACATTGACAGGAACGCTCCAAACAAAAGAGAGTAAATTGACAAAAGTGTAGCAATGTGTCCGACAATGAGAACGGGAAGACTGGAATAATATTATTGAATGCATTCAAATAAATGACAAAAGTAACAAACATTGTAGATGATAAATGATAGGAATGAATGGTAAATGTACTACTGGTGATGTAATGGGGAATAGATATACACTAACAAATAAAATGTAAACAATTCACACAAATTGGCGGGAGGCGCATTCTGGAGAGACAAGTGCATTGTGCATCTGGGCGCTGCATGGTCAATCTGACGTCTGTATTGGCCATGCAGCACTTATGGTGATCTGATGGTCTCAGCAGAAGTCAGGGCATTCCTACTTCTTGCGCTTCGCAGAGCAGTGCAGAGCTGCTGTCAAGGAAGTGAGTTTATGTTTATACAGGATGTACCACCCCCACCTACCGTCAAGCAATCATGTCAATGCTGAGCTATACAGAGCCTTCCACCTCTTACAGTACATCACTAATCTTCAGATGAGCCTTTAAATCAGTAGCCTGGTAAACACTGTATAATCGCTGGATGATTCTTAAGACTAATATTGCGGGTAATGGAGTCGCCAATGACAAGGGTTTTCAATTTGTCAGAGTTAATGGTAGGAGGCATCGGTGGCTAGTTTAGCCAGCCTGCCAGTTTAGTGGAGTCTGCCACTAGCATAGTCAGTGTAGTCAGCTCAGTTAGCCCCATTGAGACCGTGTCTGTGCCTCCATCTAGGTTGCGCAAACCTAAACATGGCGGTGTTCGCCTTAGTAATCTCACTGGAATAAAGACCTCCTCCATTCCTGTCATTATTGAGAGGTTGTGATATCTCACTTCTTAAAATAGGGTTACTTAATGTTAGATCCCTCACTTCCAAGGCAGTTATAGTCAATGAACTAATCACTGATCATAATCTTGATGTGATTGGCCTGACTGAAACATGGCTTAAGCCTGATGAATTGACTGTGTTAAATGAGGCCTCTCCTCCTGGTTACACTAGTGACCATGTCCCCTGTGCATCCCGCAAAGATGGAGGTGTTGCTAACATTTACGATAGCAAATTTCAAATTTACCCCCCAAAAAAGGACAGCCTTTTCATATTTTGAGCTTCTAGTCATGAAATCTATGCAGCCTACTTTTTACAGGCCTCCTGGGCCGTATACAGAGTTACTCACTGAGTTCTCTGAATTGGGTGACTTCAATATTCACATGGAAAAGTCCACAGATCCGCTACAAAAGGCTTTCGGCGCCACCAGACTCATTGGGTTTATGTCTCCGGACCTACTCATTGCCACAGTCATACCCTGGATCTAGTTCTGTCCCGTGGAATAAATATTGTGGATCTAAATGTTTTTCCTCATAATCCTGGACTATCGGACCACCATTTTATTTTGTTTGCAATCGCAACAAATAATTATCTTAGACTCCAACCAAGGATCATCAAAAGCCGTGCTATAAATTCTCTGACAACCCAAAGATTCCTAGATGCCCTTCCAGACTCCCTCCACCTGTTGTGCATTCTTCACTACACCTTCTGTGTGGGTGGTCCATTTCAGTTTGTCAGTGATGTGTATGCCAAGGAACTTGAAGATTTCCACCTTCTCCACTGCGGCCCAGACGATGTGGATAGGGGGGGTGCACCCTCTGCTGTTTCCTGTTTCCACGATCATCTGCTTTGTTTTGTTGCCTGGCACCACACTCCCAGAGCCCTCACCTCCTCCCTGTAGGCCGTCTCACCACCACACTCCCAGAGCCCTCACCTCCTCCCTGTAGGCCGTCTCACCACCACACTCCCAGAGCCCTCACCTCCTCCCTGTAGGCTGTCTCACCACCACACTCCCAGAGCCCTCACCTCCTCCCTGTAGGCTGTCTCATCACCACACTCCCAGAGCCCTCACCTCCTCCCTGTAGGCCGTCTCACCACCACACTCCCAGAGCCCTCACCTCCTCCCTGTAGGCCGTCTCACCACCACACTCCCAGAGCCCTCACCTCCTCCCTGTAGGCCGTCTCACCACCACACTCCCAGAGCCCTCACCTCCTCCCTGTAGGCTGTCTCATCACCACACTCCCAGAGCCCTCACCTCCTCCCTGTAGGCTGTCACATCGTTGTTGGAGTACAAAAATCAGTTAACGATCAAACTGAGGATCTAAATTTAACCTTGCGTAATACCCTACATGTAGTCGCACCCCTAGAAACTAAACATATTTGCCAAAAGAAACTAGCTCCCTGGTACACAGAAAATACCCAAGCTCTGAAGCAAGCTTCCAGAAAACTGGATAATCATTATCATTAGAAAGCAAATTACAGACTTGAATCTGTGTATTTCCCCAAAGCTCAGCTGTCCTGAGTCTGACAGAACTGCCAGGACCTCGGATCAATGGAGACACTCAAGTTTTTAATCCTATATCTCTTGACACATTCATGAAAATTGTCATGGCCTCTAAACCTTCAACCTGCATACTGGACCCTATTCCAACTAAACTACTGAAAGAGCTACTTCCTGTGCTCGGCCCTCCTATGCTGAACATAATAAAAATGTCTCCCTATACACCGGATGTGTACCAAACTCTCTAAAAGTGGCAGTAATAAAGCCTCTCTTGAAAAAGCCAAGCCTTGACCCAGAAAATGTAAAAAAAACTGTCGGCCTATATCGAATCTCCCATTTCTCTCAAAAATCTTACAAAAAGATGTTGGCAGTAACTCACTGCCTTCCTGAAGACAAATAATAATGTATAAGAAAGACTTCAGTCTGGGTTTAGACCCTATCATAGCACTGAGACTGCACTTGTGAAAGTGGTAAACAACCTTTTAATGGCGTCAGACCAAGGCTCTGCATCTGTCCTCGTGCTCTTAGACCTTAGTGCTGCTTTTGACACCATGGACCACCATATTCTTTTGGAGAGATTGGAAACCTTAATTGGTCTACACGGACAGGTTCTTGCCTGGTTTAGATCATATCTGTATTATGACCAATAAAATGTGATTTGAAGTGGCTTATGATCTGCATGGGAGGGGTTGGAACCAGCCATGACTAAGCATTTTTTGTGTCAGCTACAGTATATAGGACCCGTGATTCCTCACCTATGGGTGGTTTGTTGATCAGCTTCATTATCGATGTTGAATGAAGATGATTGTTTGAAGAAATGACAAAGTCTCTCTCAATTGATACAAATTTCCACCACAGGACATAATGCGCCAGACATCAGAGCGCATCAGTGCAAATGTCCATTACGTACTGCAGCTTGATGAATCCACATGGCTAACCATGCAAGTCTAAATGGTCTATGTCAGACACGTCTGGGATAATAACTTGGAGGAGCAGTTCCTTTTTAGTGCTGATTTGCCCACCCCCACAGAGCCTGTCTAACACAATGGATATGTACCTGGGCTCCATGGGACTGGCCTGGGATGGGTGCGTAGGTGTGACCACTGATGGGGCAGCTTCCATGACTGGAAAGCACTCCGGAGAAGTAACGTGGATCCAGGAGAGAGCACCGAGTGCGATGTGGAACCACTGCTTCCTACACAGGGAGGCATTGGCAGCGAAGGACATGGTGCCTGAGCTCCACGCCAGATATAGAGAGCGAGCACCAGGGGTAAAGTGTTGGGTCGCTGTTATGAGCTTCAAGCAGAGATTGCTATGTTTCTTTCGGGAAACAAGTCACCTCTGGCTGAACATTGATTGTGAGGAATTGCTCACAAAGGTTGGCTACCTGGCGGATATTTTTGATCTGAATTTGCTCAATGTGTCAAAGAAAGGGAGCGGTGCATAATCGATTTGAACAAAGGGACAAAGTGGATGCCTTCAAGATGAAGCTCACCGTTTGGGCAAATCATTTCTAATGGAAGGATTTACATGTTTCCCAATGCTGATTTCAAGATTCAGAATCTGATCAAAAAAACCTTAAACAGCATCTTGTAAAGCTGAGACTTCCCAGAGGAGAACAGGAAACTAGACTGGATACAGGACCCCTTTTGAGTGGAGATGGGAAGCGTCATGTTGCCAAGCAACGAAAAGGATCAGCTGGTGGAGCTGTCATTTGATCACGGATTGAGCATGCGCTTCCCGGAAATGACTCTGCCACAGTTCTGGTGCAGCGTAGTGGGAGAGTATCCTGCTTCTCGCCTGTCATGCAATCAGAATCATGTTACCGTTCAGCTCTACCTATCTGTGTGGAAGTGGCTTCTCTGCTATGGCCGTGCTGAAAAATAAAAGCAGAAACAAACTGGACAGCCAGCATGACCTCTGAGTTTCCCTGACAACCATCACCCCAGACAATAAACTTATCAAACTGAAGAAACAACCCCAGTTTTTCCACTGATAGGCCACACATTAAATAAACAGGTAAATTAGTTACTGTTCAGTATGTTAATTATTATTGTTAATTAATTCTGACATTCATATAACATTTTATTGAACTTAAAAACGTAATGTTAAGGATATCCAAATTATTATGATTTTTTCTACTTTAAACACTGGTATGTGTTACTGTTCATTAACATTATTGTACTAGTTTTGATGTCAAGTTCTGAGTCTGATCATTTATTATACCCCACTCCTGAACTGGTCTTCCAATTAAATGGCTTATTCTCTTGAAGAGATAATAAAATGTTCAGTTAATATGGCTGTGTAATTACTTTCTTTAAAACCTCTTAAAATGTAAAGTCCCCATATTTGTGAACCCTATTAGACGCAAAAGCTGAGTATCTTGGCTATTGATCAGTGCCTTCAAATCTTTGGGTATGACTTATGGTATGACTTACTAAAATATACAGTGGGGAGAACTAGTATTTGATACACTGCCGATTTTGCAGGTTTTCCTACTTACAAAGCATGTAGAGGTCTGTAATATAATTTTATCATAGGTACTCTTCAACTGTGAGAGACAGAATCTAAAACAAAAATCCAGAAAATCACATTGTATGATTTTTAAATCATTAATTTGCATTTTATTGCATGACATAAGTATTTTATCACCTATCAACCAGTAAGAATTCTGTCTCTCACAGACTTGTTAGTTTTTCTTTAAGAAGCCCTCCTGTTCTCCACTCATTACCTGTATTAACTGCACCTGTTTGAACTCGTTACCTGTATAAAAGACACCTGTCCACACACTCAATCAAACAGACTCCAACCTCTCCACAATGGCCAAGACCAGAGAGCTGTGTAAGGACATCAGGGATAAAATTGTAGACCTGCACAAGGCTGGGATGGGCTACAGGACAATAGGCAAGCAGCTTGGTGAGAAGGCAACAACTGTTGGCGCAATTATTAGAAAATGGAAGAAGTTCAAGATGACAGTCAATCTCCCTCGGTCTGGGGCACCATGCAAGATCTCACCTCGTGGGGCATCAATGATCATGAGGAAGGTGAGGGATCAGCCCAGAACTACACGGCAGGACCTGGTCAATGACCTGAAGAGAGCTGGGACCACAGTCTCAAAGAAAACCATTAGTAACACACTACGCCGTCATGGATTAAAATCCTGCAGCGCACGCAAGGTCCCCCTGCTCAAGCCAGCGCATGTCCAGGCCCTTCTGAAGTTTGCCAATGACCATCTGGATGATCCAGAGGAGGAATGGGAGAAGGTCATGTGGTCTGATCAGACAAAAATAGAGCTTTTTGGACTAAACTCCACTCGCTGTGTTTGGAGGAAGAAGAAGGATGAGTACAACCCCAAGAACACCATCCCAACCATGAAGCATGGAGGTGGAAACATCATTCTTTGGGGATGCTTTTCTGCAAAGGGGACAGGATGACTGCACCGTATTGAGGAGAGGATGAATGGGGCCATGTATCGCGAGATCTTTGCCAACAACCTCCTTCCCTCAGTAAGAGCATTGAAGATGGGTCGTTGCTGGGTCTTCCAGCATGACACGACCCGAAACACACAGCCAGGGCAACTAAGGAGTGGCTCCGTAAGAAGCATCTCAAGGTCCTGGAGTGGCCTAGCCAGTCTCCAGACCTGAACCCAATTGAAAATCTTTGGAGGGAGCTGAAAGTCTGTATTGCCCAGCGACAGCCCCGAAACCTGAAGAATCTGGAGAAGGTCTGTATGGAGGAGTGGGCCAAAATCCCTGCTGCAGTGTGTGCAAACCTGGTCAAGAACTACAGGAAACGTATGATCTCTGTAATTGCAAACAAAGGTTTCTGTACCAAATATTAAGTTCTGCTTTTCTGATGTATCAAATACTTATGTCATGCAATAAAATGCTAATTAATTACTTAAAAATCATACAATGTGATTTTCTGGATTTTGAAGAGTACCTATGATAAAAATTACAGACTTCTACATGCTTTGTAAGTGGGAAAACCTGCAAAATCGGCAGTGTATCAAATACTTGTTCTCCCCACTGTATTTTTTTTTTTTTACTGTCATTTTACAGTTTTTTAAATTTATTTTACTTATCTATTGTTTACATAATACTTATTTTTTACTTAAACTGCACTGTTGGTTAGGGCTTGTAAGTAAACATTTCACTGTAAGGTCTACACCTGTTGTATTGTTGGTTAAGGGCTTGTTAGTAAGCATTTCACTGTAAGGTCTACACCTGTTGTATTGTTGGTTAAGGGCTTGTTAGTAAGCATTTCACTGTAAGGTCTACACCTGTTGTATTGTTGGTTAAGGGCTTGTTAGTAAGCATTTCACTGTAAGGTCTACACCTGTTGTATTGTTGGTTAGGGGCTTGTAAGTAAGCATTTCACTGTAAGGTCTACACCTGTTGTATTGTTGGTTAAGGGCTTGTTAGTAAGCATTTCACTGTAAGGTCTACACCTGTTGTATTGTTGCTTAAGGGCTTGTTAGTAAGCATTTCACTGCAAGGTCTACACCTGTTGTATTGTTGGTTAAGGACTTGTTAGTAAGCATTTCACTGTAAGGTCTACACCTGTTGTATTGTTGGTTACGGGCTTGTTAGTAAGCATTTCACTGTAAGGTCTACACCTGTTGTATTGTTGGTTAAGGGCTTGTTAGTAAGCATTTCACTGTAAGGTCTACACCTGTTGTATTGTTGGTTACGGGCTTGTTAGTAAGCATTTCACTGTAAGGTCTACACCTGTTGTATTGTTGGTTAAGGGCTTGTTAGTAAGCATTTCACTGTAAGGTCTACACCTGTTGTATTGTTGGTTACGGGCTTGTTAGTAAGCATTTCACTGTAAGGTCTACACCTGTTGTATTGTTGGTTAAGGGCTTGTTAGTAAGCATTTCACTGTAAGGTCTACACCTGTTGTATTGTTGGTTACGGGCTTGTTAGTAAGCATTTCACTGTAAGGTCTACACCTGTTGTATTGTTGGTTAAGGGCTTGTTAGTAAGCATTTCACTGTAAGGTCTACACCTGTTGTATTGTTGGTTAAGGGCTTGTTAGTAAGCATTTCACTGTAAGGTCTACACCTGTTGTATTGTTGGTTAAGGGCTTGTTAGTAAGCATTTCACTGTAAGGTCTACACCTGTTGTATTGTTGGTTAAGGGCTTGTTAGTAAGCATTTCACTGTAAGGTCTACACCTGTTGTATTGTTGGTTAAGGTCCATATTCAACGGGTGTTGAACGTAAATCCATCAGTTTTTTATTTAACTAGTCAGTTAAGAACAAATTCTTATTTACAATGAAGGCAAAAGACCTCCTGCAGGGGATTAAAAATATAAATAAATTAAATAAAAATATAAGACAAAACACACATCACGACAACACTACACTACATACAGAGAGACCTAAGGCAGCAACACAAGACAACACAGCATGGCAGCAACACAAGACAACACAGCATGGCAGCAACACAGCATGGTAGCAACGTAACATGACAACAACATGGTATCAACACAGCATGGTAGCAACGTAACATGACCACAACACGGTAGCAACACAACATGATAACACAGCATGGCAGCAACACATGACAACACAGCATGGTAGCGACGTAACATGACCACAACATGGTAGCAACACAACATGGCAACAACACAACAGGGTACAAACATTATTGGGCACAGACAACAGCACAAAGGGCAAGAAGGTAGAGATGACAATACATCACACAAAGCAGACACAACTGTCAGTAAGAGTGTCCATGATTGAGTCTTTGAATGAAGAGATTGAGATAAAACTGTCCAGTTTGAGTGTTTGTTGCAGCTCGTTCCAGTCGCTAGCTGCAGAGAACTGAAAAGACGAGCGACCCAGGGATGTGTGTACTTTGGGGACCTTTAACAGAATGTGACTGGCAGAACGGGTGTTGTATGTGGAGGATGAGGGCTGCAGTAGATATCTCAGATAGGGGGGAGTGAGGCCTAAAAGGGTTTTATAAATAAGCATCAACCAGTGGGTCTTGTGACGGTTAAACAGAGATGACCAGTTTACAGAGGAGTATAGAGTGCAGTGATGTGTCCTATAAGGAGTATTGGTTAGTTTGGCAGCTGGGGTGAAAGAGGAGTGATTACGATGGAGGAAACCAAGTCTAGATTTAACTTTAGCCTGCAGCTTTGATATGTGCTCTGTTATTCTGCACTCTGAAATGGGAGTAGATAGCCAGAATTAACCATGTCCATTGAGAACGCACAACAACTAAACCACTTAGCTAAGAATTAAGTGAATAATCAAGTCAATAAACGTTGGGTAGTTCGTTATACTGGCAAGTTTGATGTATTAGTAGCCAACTAACGTTAGGTAACATACCGGTACATACTGTAATACAGCTATAGCTTTTAGCACTCCAGACTTAGCGTATTTCTATACCTGTTCATACTGCCGTTTTATGTATCGTGTATCGGTCTGGCATTTTGCACCTGTCCTGTGTTTTTTTCGTAGCTGCTTGATAAAGTAATTTCCCCACAGGGATCAATAAAGTACCTATCTATCTATCTATCTATCTATCTATCTATCTATCTATCTATAGTTAATATACTGCCTTGGAAAGTTCGAAGTATCAGTAGCCAACATGCTGCTGAAATGCTATGCGGTTTGTAATGATAGCGTAGCCAACAAAACATGTAACGTAACTTATTTTTAAAGTCAATAGATTGCTCTACATTTTCTTAACATTTGTCATAATTAGTTAAAGCAATGACTTTGTATCTGCTCTGGTCAGGCTGTCTATTTTCACCCCATTTTTTTCAAATCTGAAAACGTTCTGAAGCCACGCCCATTTTCTGAAGAATGCCATTATGGGCCGTAAAAGTCCAGAAATAGTGTTCACTCCTTGTATAATCGTATTTTGGCGAATTTAGTACGATATCCGGGAACTTTTGGCATACTAACTATATCCATACTATGACCAATAAACATACTAAATACTTAATTTACGTCACAAATAGTACGGTTAGTAGGAGTATTCTTACACAGGTTAAGACTTCCCAAACCCGGCCAGGTTGGCAAGCCTTCCCGGAAGTCTCGCGATGTTGTTGGGTTTAGAAACTGTTCTATCTACGCTAGCTAACAAGCTAACCAGCACCAAAAACAAAGGCAATATGCGTTTTATACAATTTCAAATTGTGAGGTCAATACATTTGCAGATTTCTTTCAAGACAGTCTGGATCTGGAAAATAAATAATTAAATCCTGCGACTTTCCCGCGCGCAGCATGACGCATTAACGTTAGACCAAAGTGCGTTGTCAGAAATGTGTATAGCTAACTAGCCAAGGAACCACAACATCTCGTCTTGCATTTATTTCCATTTCGGTCGTACTTTAGACAGACTGCGACTCTTTATGACACGTGAAGTATTTAAACATATATTCTACAGTTTAATTGTTTATATTTTTGTCCTTTATTACAGCCACTCACCTCAGTTACGTGACTGTGCCTGGTTGTTGTCGGTCTCTCCTCTGCGCCACACGCGGTTTGCACACGGTCCTCTCCTCCCCTGTCCTCCTCTCCCCTGTCCTCCTCCCGTCCTCTCCCCACCCGTCCTCCTCCCCATGGACGCTGCTTTTGCACACGTCTCGTCTCTTCTCTGGTTTTCACACAGACCTTAATGTTAAGTCGGCTCCCCAAACTATTTTTATTTTTTATTTACCCTTTATTTTACATGGGCTCCCAAGTGGCGCAGTGGTCTAAGACACTGCATCTCAGTGCTAGAGGAGTCACTACAGACAACCTGGTTCAGTGGTCTAAGACACTGCATCTCAGTGCTAGAGGAGTCACTACAGACAACCTGGTTCAGTGGTCTAAGACACTGCATCTCAGTGCTAGAGGAGTCACTACAGACAACCTGGTTCAGTGGTCTAAGACACTGCATCTCAGTGCTAGAGGAGTCACTACAGACAACCTGGTTCAGTGGTCTAAGACACTGCATCTCAGTGCTAGAGGAGTCACTACAGACAACCTGGTTCAGTGGTCTAAGACACTGCATCTCAGTGCTAGAGGAGTCACTACAGACAACCTGGTTCAGTGGTCTAAGACACTGCATCTCAGTGCTAGAGGAGTCACTACAGACAACCTGGTTCAGTGGTCTAAGACACTGCATCTCAGTGCTAGAGGAGTCACTACAGACAACCTGGTTCAGTGGTCTAAGACACTGCATCTCAGTACTAGAGGAGTCACTACAGACAACCTGGTTCAGTGGTCTAAGACACTACATCTCAGTGCTAGAGGAGTCACTACAGACAACCTGGTTCAGTGGTCTAAGACACTGCATCTCAGTGATAGAGGCGTCACTACAGACAACCTGGTTCAGTGGTCTAAGACACTACATCTCAGTGCTAGAGGAGTCACTACAGACAACCTGGTTCAGTGGTCTAAGACACTGCATCTCAGTACTAGAGGAGTCACTACAGACAACCTGGTTCAGTGGTCTAAGACACTGCACCTCAGTGCTAGAGGCGTCACTACAGACAACCTGGTTCAGTGGTCTAAGACACTGCATCTCAGTGGTAGAGGAGTCACTACAGACAACCTGGTTCAGTGGTCTAAGACACTGCATCTCAGTACTAGAGGAGTCACTACAGACAACCTGGTTCAGTGGTCTAAGACACTGCATCTCAGTGGTAGAGGAGTCACTACAGACAACCTGGTTCAGTGGTCTAAGACACTGCATCTCAGTGCTAGAGGCGTCACTACAGACAACCTGGTTCAGTGGTCTAAGACACTGCATCTCAGTGATAGAGGCGTCACTACAGACAACCTGGTTCAGTGGTCTAAGACACTGCATCTCAGTGCTAGAGGCGTCACTACAGACAACCTGGTTCAGTGGTCTAAGACACTACATCTCAGTGCTAGAGGAGTCACTACAGACAACCTGGTTCAGTGGTCTAAGACACTGCATCTCAGTACTAGAGGAGTCACTACAGACAACCTGGTTCAGTGGTCTAAGACACTGCATCTCAGTGCTAGAGGAGTCACTACAGACAACCTGGTTCAGTGGTCTAAGACACTGCATCTCAGTGCTAGAGGAGTCACTACAGACAACCTGGTTCAGTGGTCTAAGACACTGTATCTCAGTGCTAGAGGAGTCACTACAGACAACCTGGTTCAGTGGTCTAAGACACTGCATCTCAGTGCTAGAGGAGTCACTACAGACAACCTGGTTCAGTGGTCTAAGACACTGCATCTCAGTGCTAGAGGAGTCACTACAGACAACCTGGTTCAGTGGTCTAAGACACTGCATCTCAGTGGTAGAACCTGGTTCAAATTCAGACTGTATCACAACCGGCTGTGATTGGGAGCATGTAGAAGTCTGTCATTTTTATCATAGGTACACTTCAACTGTGAGTGACGGAATCTAAAACAAAAATCCAGAAAATAACATTGTATGATTTTTAAATAATTAATTTGCATTTTATTGCATGACATAAGTATTTGATCACCTACCAACCAGTAAGAATTCCGGTTCTCACAGACCTGTTAGTTTTTCTTTAAGAAGCCCTCCTGTTCTCCACTCATTACCTGTATTAACTGCACCTGTTTGAACTCGTTACCTGTATAAAAGACACCTGTCCACACACTCAATCAAACAGACTCCAACCTCTCCACAATGGCCAAGACCAGAGAGCTGTGTAAGGACATCAGGGATAAAATTGTAGACCTGCACAAGGCTGGGATGGGCTACAGGACAATAGCCAAGCAGCTTGGTGAGAAGGCAACAACTGTTGGTACAATTATTAGAAAATGGAAGAAGTTCAAGATGACGGTCAATCTCCCTCGGTCTGGGGCACCATGCAAGATCTCACCTCGTGGGGCATCAATGATCATGAGGAAGGTGAGGGATCAGCCCAGAACTACACGGCAGGACCTGGTCAATGACCTGAAGAGAGCTGGAACCACAGTCTCAAAGAAAACCATTAGTAACACACTACGCCATCATGGATTCAAATCCTGCAGCGCACGCAAGGTCCCCCTGCTCAAGCCAGCGCATGTCCAGGCCCATCTGAAGTTTGCCAATGACCATCTGGATGATCCAGAGGAGGAATGGGAGAAGGTCATGTGGTCTGATGAGACAAAAATTGAGCTTTTTGGTCTAAACTCCACTCGCCGTGTTTGGAGGAAGAAGAAGGATGAGTACAACCCCAAGAACACCATCCCAACCATGAAGCATGGAGTTGGAAACATCATTCTTTGGGGATGCTTTTCTGCAAAGGGGACAGGACGACTGCACCGTATTGAGGGGAGGATGGATGGGGCCATGTATCGCGAGATCTTTGCCAACAACCTCCTTCCCTCAGTAAGAGCATTGAAGATGGGTCGTGGCTGGGTCTTCCAGCATGACAACGACCCGAAACACACAGCCAGGGCAACTAAGGAGTGGCTCCGTAAGAAGCATCTCAAGGTCCTGGAGTGGCCTAGCCAGTCTCCAGACCTGAACCCAATAGAACATCTTTGGAGGGAGCTGAAAGTCCGTATTGCCCAGCGACAGCCCCGAAACCTGAAGGATCTGTATGGAGGAGTGGGCCAAAATCCCTGCTGCAGTGTGTGCAAACCTGGTCAAGAACTACAGGAAACGTATGATCTCTGTAATTGCAAACAAAGGTTTCTGTATCAAATATTAAGTTCTGCTTTTCTGATGTATCAAATACTTATGTCATGCAATAAAATGCAAATTAATTACTTAAAAATCATACAATGTGATTTTCTGGATTTTTGTTTTAGATTCCGTCACTCACAGTTGAAGAGTACCTATGATAAAAACTACAGACTTCTACATGCTTTGTAAGTGGGAAAACCTGCAAAATCGGCAGTGTATCAAATACTTGTTCTCCCCACTGTATATATATATATTTAACTTGGCAAGTCAGTTAAGAACAAATTCTAATTTACAATGACGGCCTAACCCGGATGACGCTGGGCCAATTGTGTAACTCCCTATGGGACTCCCAATCACGGCCGGTTGTGATACAGCCTGGAATCGAACCAAGGTCTGTAGTGACGCCTCTAGCACTGAGATGCAGTGCCTTAGACCACTGCGCCACTCGGGAGCCCAAATTTGTCTCTACTGCATGTATCTGTTGAAAGGAACCTTAATAAACCGTCACGTCATGTTCACTGAAAAGAAAGAAAGAGAACATAAGAAGAAGAAAAGGGATGAAACAATGAGAGGAGAACAAGAGGTGATCTGAAAGAGGACAGAGAGCAGGATCTGGACCCAGACTCCAGGAGTTGCCATGCTTCTGCTAAAAATAGCTTCCTCCCTGCAATTAGGGTTAAGTGACCTGCTCAAGGGCACATCAACAGATTTTTCACCTAGTCAGCTTGGGGATTTGAACCAGCAACCTTTCAGTTACTGGCCCAACACTTTCAATCTACCGCCTGATGAGCAACCTCACAAGTCTTCAACATGGAGTTCCTCAGCTTGATGAAGGAGCACAACGTCCATGTCCTCCCCTCCGCCACACACCACCACCACCCAGACCACCGACAGGGCAGTTTCTCTGGGGCCCCCTGCAAGGTCGGCGTTCCCCAATTTAATAATCAAATGCTAGCCAGACAGCCACTCACAAAGCAGACTACAGATCGCTGTCCATAGTGATGAAATTGTAACATGTTGATGCGGCTGCATGTCTATCAAATGGTTGATAGACTTTCTATGGAACCAGAGATTTGCTTTAGTTAATGAATAAATGTTTATTGGTAGGCCTATTTGGTCGTCATTTTCTCAGGAAAGCCTAACATTTCACAAAGCTAAGCAGTGTCTCAATGCTGCCATTAATGCTGCAATTTTTAGACTGCTGCCAGTAATTAAAGTTGCAGATTGTCAAATCCATTTGATACAACAGAATACTAAATGAGCCAGCTGTCCTGTTTAGAGTTATCCCTAACCTGAACCTGCATTACATCAGCTCTCCCAACATGGATAGAAAGTTGTTAGCTGACCAGGGCTTCTTTCATTATGCAGCTATACACTGAGTATACCAAACATTAAGAACACCTTCCTAATATTGAGTTCCAGAACAGCCTCAATTCGTCAGTGTATGGACTCCACGGGACTCTACAAGATGTCTAGCGTTCCACAGGGATGCTGGCCCATGTTGACTCCAATGCTTCCCACAGTTGTGTCAAGTTGGCTGGATGTCCTTTGGGTGGTAGACACGGGAAACTGTTGAGTGTGAAAAACCCAGCAGCGTTGCAGTTCTTTACACAAAAAGGTGCGCCTGGCACCTACTACCATACCCCATTCATACATTCACCCTCTGAATAGCACAGAAACACAATACGTCTCAACTTAAAAATCCTTCATTAAGCTTTCTCATCCCCTTCATCTACACTGATTGAAGTGTCATTAATAAAAGGGAAGATATCTTTCATGTCTGTCATAGAATGTTTTGTATACTCAGTGTATACCGTCTTTAGCTGCTATTTATAATCGTATTTAAATAAAACACACCACACCTAGCAATGAGGAAAGAAGCAGTCGGCTTGAGAATTAATGAATCCACTGTTGATTGTTGAGCTCAGTGGGTTTAGTCTGGCTAACAGCCTACACTAATGGGCTGCAGTATAATTAACCCTAAATCTAATTAAATCCAACTTGAGAGACTTCCCTGGTCTCCTGAAGTCCTCCTTTTGTGTGCAAATGTTTTCACCACGACCTGTAGGTCCAGGTTGCGGGCCTGACAGTTTTCTATAGACGTTGTGCATTATATGTCCATTGCACTGCCACAATTTAAACTCAGTCTTGAATGTTGCATGCCGAGATATACCAGAGATAAGGACTGTTGATATTGCAACCACTCAACTCAAAAGCCAGTTCACCCGTCAGTATGAACGAAAATCGCAAAATTGTTAAAGCCCTCAAGAACTTCTGTCTGCTAAATATCATAATCGGTTTGCATCTGGCAATGTATTGTCTATCCAATATCCAGACGACCTGTCCCCTGAGCTTCCTATCCAGACGACCTGTCCCCTGAGCTTCCTATCCAGACGACCTGTCCCCTGAGCTTCCTATCCAGACGACCTGTCCCCTGAGCTTCCTATCCAGACGACCTGTCCCCTGAGCTTCCTATCCAGACGACCTGTCCCCTGAGCTTCCTATCCAGACGACCTGTCCCCTGAGCTTCCTATCCAGACGACCTGTCCCCTGAGCTTCCTATCCAGACGACCTGTCCCCTGAGCTTCCTATCCAGACGACCTGTCCCCTGAGCTTCCTATCCAGACGACCTGTCCCGAGCTTCCTATCCAGACGACCTGTCCCCTGAGCTTCCTATCCAGACGACCTGTCCCCTGAGCTTCCTATCCAGTTAATCTCTTAAAGTAACGTGTTGAGGCCTGTGAGTTAAGGAGAATGAGGGGCTCAGTTAAACATCTTGCAGAACGGCTGTATTTGAAGCACTCCTCGCTTCTGCCCAGTTTCCCTGATGTTGCTACGGCAATCTAGCTGTTTTTACCATCCCTGTAACTGTCGCTTCTGCAGAGAAATCGTTTTCTGAAATAAAACTCATGAAGAACTACCTAAGAAGCATTAGGCTGTCGGTTTGATACACTACATGACCAAAAGTATGTGGACACCTGCTCGTCCAACATGTCATTCCAAAGTCATGGGCATTAATATGGAGTTCACCCCGATTTCATGATCAGTGGTTTCAAGTTTACTTACATTTTTGACAAGCTGATCATAGTGAAAATTGAAAATACTCCTGCATTTCCTGTTGTGTAAACACATAGCAAATAGGTTCACAATAACTCCTGATAAAGTTGGGTAGCTGATATTCAGAGCTTATTGATTAGTCACTAATAAAGCCAATGTCTTTTGTTGGTCCTGCCTGCACAGCGTTTCTTTCTGTTTTATACCAGAGGCCATGACTACGGCCCCATCATAACAATGTGCCACAACATTGGCTGTGCATTCACACTCCTCTAAAAAGCTGATATATCGGCCAGCAACCGCCTCTGCCTGTCATTTAAATCCTCCAATTTGAAGAACATTTCCTTCACACCACCATCAGTAGTGTAACGCAACACGTTACACATTGCTGATGTCTGTCGTCTCGTCAACCATGATGGTTACAAAGGGGGTTTTCTTAAACTCTTCCTTCATGACATCTGTCATCTGGAAGTGCCTGTGAACACAGTAGCCGTAGCCAAATGGCAGTTTAACGTGCTGTCATACTCAGCCAAGAAATCCAGTATTTCCAAGTAATTTCCCTTATTAGCTGATCGTTTACCCTCATCATGTCCTCTGAATGTTAATTCTTGCCTAAAGGCCCAGCCGTATGAATAAGGCCTTTATAATTTGAGTTTTGGTGTTGAAGTGCTGACTTTGTCCAACAGGCTAAATCTTTGAAACCAGTTGTCCAAGTTGATCTATTATCGGTGCTGAAGAGTAGGTCATTCCAACAGTAAAGCTTTTTTATCAGCTCACAGCTGGTTATCCACGGATAGCGCTCATAATAATTAACTTGAAAATGCTTTTCAAAACTCTTTCCTCGTTGCACCAAATCAGGCAGTGCAGGAGTTGGTCTCCCGGTCTGTACAAGATTTATCTTTTCATTAAAAGTTAGTCTAGGGCGATGCTAACAATTTAGCCTCCACATCGTCCTCGATTACTCTCTCTGCAGTTGCCATCGCCATGGTTACATACACTCACTGCAAAAAGCTAGCTAGGCTCAAGCGTGAGAAAACAAGATAAGGCTCGCTATTGGCTCTGAATTAGTGACGTCTACTGAGGCCTCTAGAGGGCCTTGAGGCATCATACAATTGTCCCACCTATTACAATTTGTGATTGGTTGATTCTAATGTCATTCTAAAATGCTGATCTAATTGAAGTCAATGTCAATGACGTTGGCTGGTGCCTTCAATTCAAAGCCTGAGGGCCAATGAGCATTGAGCCCAGCTAGATTAACCCAGAGACTACCAAAGAAACATTCTGATTGGATATTTTTTTCTCTTTGCTATTAACTCTTCTTTTTCCAACACAAACTGAAGAAATTCAATAGGAAGATCATTACAATTAAGACAAAAAATGATTAAATCAATGAAAATAAAATTACAAATTATTATATATAAAAATATATAGAGATTTGTATCTATCTTTTGTCCCTCTCTGCTCTGAGGGCGTAGAGGGCCCTGACGGCTCCCCACTGTTATAAACTGTAAATGACATTCGCTAAGCACACCTTTGGCTAACCTTACCAACACAGTATGACCGTTCCGGTTAAACTTCGGAACTGATGGGGAATGTCTGACTGATGTTAAAGTAACTGTCTGTAATGATTACCAGGCACGTTAGGTGTTGCAGTATGAAGCTGAATGGGCTACTTGGCCTGGGCTGCGTTGGGAATGTTTTTACATTCAGGAATGTTCAGTTGAATGGAAACGGTTCTGTACTGAATTACAGAAGGAAAAGAGAGGGCTGTCGCTGCACACCTCACCCATACGGCCCGGTGCTTCTCGCCACTATACTTAGGTGCGTTCAGTTCACTTTTTCCCCCAAAACATTCTTGTACGTTCTTGTGGTATGTTTGCTCCCATTTGGTGGGTGTGGCTTGAGGCCATGCTGACAGTGTTTCACAACCTAACCCCTCACCTTTTCCAATTTGTAATTCAGTACAGCACCGTTTCCATTCAACTGAACATTCCTGAATGTAAAAACATTCCCAACGCAGCCCAGGCCAAGTAGCCCACGTCCTCTGAAGTGTCTGGCTGGCTAGCTCCGACTTCTCCATACACTGACTAGGCTACATGTAACCCATCTTTTCCATCTTTATAAGTAGACTTTGTTTACATTTCTGCTTGTAACATGCACTTGACATGTTGAGTTCTCTGGGGCAGCTAGCTAGCCAGATGTAGAGTGCGGCTGCATGTTCTAAATTAGTTTAATTGTTTACTTTCCAAAAAAGCAATACAAATTTATGAAAACTTAAATTATGTTTTTGATCTTCATTTAAGGTTAGGCATATGTCAGCAGTGTGGTTAAGGTTAGGTTGAACATTTGATTTTAAGAAGATAAACTGTAGAAATAGGCGTGGTTTCTGACTTTTTTAGTGGCTGTTTTAAGTAGTTACGACACCAAACCATGCGGTGGCGGTGGCGCTGTCGCTCACCAATAATCAACAGAAGAAGAAGAAAAACACGGAAGTAACCTCGAAGGCGCGAAAAATCGAAATAGCAGACGTTAAATAGTTAGCTACTTGGCTGCTACTGTAGACAACTAAAGTTATTCTACAACACAATATCAGGTAATCACACTACTCATTGCTGCGTCGTTATAATAATAATCACTGTTTAAATGATCTAGCTTTAAACATTTAAACGACTGTCAGACAAAACAAGCGAGCTAGCAAAGTTAGCTATCTGGGCAAACGTTAGTTAACGGTAGATAGTGAAAAGTGAGTTAACGTTAGAGCAGATAGCAAGTTGAAATGTCTGATATGAATAATGGTAGTGTACCGTAGCCAACTAACGTTAGCCAAGTAAAAACATGTATCTGAATTTGAATTGCGTGTTAATTCCGTTGTTTTGTTTGTCATTGTTCCTAGGAACAATGACGGAGAACACGTTTCCAGTGTATAAAGTGGACGCCATCGTAACTTTCTTTCGCACCGAGGTCCTTACCGGGCAGGAGGCAAAACACTTCACCAAGAACGACCTGGCCCCGAACCCCAAGGTACTGCTCCTTTAAATGACCAGGAGGATCACTGCATCACACACAGCTTGTACTGTATGTATGGCTCCTAGCTCATATAAAAGCCAGTGTTGGTAGTATAATGTCATGTTGTTGTCCCCATGGTAGCCAGATGCTGTCCAGAGACTGTACATGAGAATACTACAACTCCTGTACCGCTTCAAGCCTGAGTGTCATTACATGGTATGTACACTTACACTACAAATCACATTTTATTGGTCACATACACATATTTAGCAGATGTTATTGCGGGTGTAGCGAAATGCTTGTACATATGATTCTATAGCATTAAACACACATTAATTTTAATCAATACAAGATATGCAGTACCTTTAACTTCTTCCAAATTTTGTTACATTACAGCCTTTTTATAAATTTTTTCAAATGTTTAAAAACAGAAAGAAATAAATAACATATGTTTTCAGACCCTTTCCTATGAGACTTTGAGCTCAGGTGCATCCTGTTTCCATTGCCAATGGTGACAAAGTAACTCCGGCCTTCTAAATAAAACCTGAACCAATTAAGGACTGTCCCGGATATTCCTGCCCAATTATCAGCCTGTCCAGCAGTGTTCTGTGATCTACAGTGTCAAATGCAGCACTGAGATCTAATAAAACCAGAGCTAATATTTTACCTGAATCAGTATTCAGCCGTATATCATTCAACACTTTTATAAGTGTTGTTTCAGTACTGTGGTGAGATCGAAAGCCTGGCTGAAATGTGTCTAACAGACCACTTGAGTTCACAACATTGCTGAGTTGATTGAAAACAACCTTGTCAATGTTCTTAGTTAGTTTATTTTTTGTATTTTTTCAACTTTATTTAACCAGGTAGGTCAGTTGAGAACAAGTTCTCATTTACAACTGTGACCTGGCCAAGACAAAGCAAAGCAGTGTGACAAAAAACAACACACAGTTACACATGGGAAGTAAACAAACGCATGGGAAACACATGGGAAATAAACGTACAGTTATAAAGGGAGATTTGAGACAGGTCTATATTTGGTCAATATAGATGCATCCAGTGTTCTTTTTTAATAGAGGCTTAATTGCAGCTGTTTTAAGAGATGTTGGGGAAATGCCTGATTGCAGAGAGCTGTTAACTATTTGCTGCAAATCAGTTGTTATAGAGTTACAAATAGTTTTTAGATGGCAATATGTCGAACTGTTTCTTCTAGAGTTTTTTTGGTTACTTGTATTGAATTGCGACATAATAACCAAGCTATGTCTTGGTGGTCGTAGTAACGGTACAGTGTCATTGTTTGACTGTGTAATTCTGATGGTCAGTCTAATACTTGATACAGATCGTATCAAGAGGTCTGATACGACGTCCCTGTTGATCATTCCTGATAGATGTAGCTGTCTAGCCCTAAGGGACTCATCATTATATATATATACTGTCATAGTGGATTTTAAGTTGAGTTTTTCTCCACTTACGTTCAGCTTTCCTGCATTCTCTTTCCAGGGTGTTTACCATCATGGTGTTTCTCCATGGTGCTTCCTGTGCTCTGAGTTTTCTTTACCGGTGCAACACGATCCATGACATTTCACATTTTTACGTAAAAATTATCAGGAGTACATCAACTGACTCTGCACTTATTGCTAGTGAGATAGCTATGGCCTCTGTTAAGTTTTTTTTTTCTGTTAAGAAAAGATACATTAACAGAGCTTATTTGAACATCAGGGGCGATCAGTGATTCAAAAAAGAGACAGAAATGATCAGAGGGCCAAGTTTTTAACCAGAACAGAGGAAATATCCAGACCTTTAGCTCTGGACAAGAGCGTCTGCTAAATGACTCAAACGTAAATGTTAGCCAAAACAAGTTAGCAACCCTGGATACAGATTCAACATGATCAGGCCTATTGTACATCTTACTGTATGAAGTATTGTTGAAAGCAAGTCTAGGTTGGAACTGTTGCTGTTAAAATTCAAGTCATTTTTAAACTGATTGAAGCAAGATGCCTTTTTGGTCAAACACACTCACACAGTTGTGGGTTGTTCATCTACAGCAGGAAGCGTCTCCTGCCTGACTGAGGAAGCAGTAGATGTTCTGATCCAGGTTGGCACAACATACCTATGCGAGTCACGATTCTCAACTCTGGTGTACTTAAAAAGAATAGCCACACACCTCTCATTAGGACTATGTGTGTTGTTTTCTGGTCTACATCTGTGTGATCAGTCAGTTTATTCCAGTTCAAAATAACAATTCGCAGCAACAGTTCAAATCTAGACCTTTTTTTCAACAATACTTTCTACAATAATAGCTTGGATCCCAGGAAAACAGAGTTTATAATTTGGGTCCCAGGCTGAAGAACCCCTGATCTTACCCATCAAACTGACAATCTCATAGATTAAAAATAACATAAACTATTGGAACCAAGACTTAAAAAATAACTGATATTGGCACTGAATGGAAGGAATGTTGGAACATAACTAACGAGATTACAGTTAATGAAAATGTATGCATTACATAATGATACATTATAAACTGCTAGAATTTATTACATGAGACAAAATGCACAACTGCTACAACACAATGGCAGAGTCATGTCCTAATGTAAAACTAATAATTACCCAAGAATCCATGCCTTCTGGGAATGCTATACATTTATGGGAAGAGTTATAAAGTATTACAGTGTAAATTGACTTTTAATCTATCTGAATATTTCAAGACGTCATTTGGGCGTGCAGTGAGATACCTAATGGGTTGGATGATACATTGCCCTCCACTAATATTAGCACCCTTGGTAAATATGAGCAAAACGGGTTGTGGGAAAATAAATATTTAAAAGTACCTCATCCCCACTGTGAAGTATGGTGGTGGATCTTTGTGGGGCTGTTTTTCTTCCAAACGCCCTGGACAACTTGTTAGGATACATGGTATCCTGAACTTCAAGTACCAGCAGATATTAAATCAAAACCTGACTGCCTCTGCTAGGAAGCTTAAACTGGGCCGTGGTTGGATCTTCCAGCATGACAATGATCCAAAATAAACACAAATGGTTCACTGACCACAGAATCAAGGTTTTGCCATGGCCAGTCCCATGACCTAAACCCCATAGAAAACCTGTGGGATGAGCTGAAGAGGCGAGTCCAAAAGCGCGGACCTGGGAATCTGAAGGTTCTGGAGAGATTCTGTATGGAGGTATATGGTCTCAGATCCCTTGCCTTGTGTTCTCCAACCTCATTACACATTATAGGAGAAAACTCAGAGCTGTTGTCTTGGCAAAGGGAGGCTAACAAAGGATTGAATGATAATTGTGGCACACATACAGCTGAAGTCGGAAGTTTACGTACGCTTAGGTTTAAGTCATTAAAACTCATTTTTCAACCACTCCACAGATTTCATGTTAACAAACTATAGTTTTGGCAAGTCAGTTAGGACATCTACTTTGTGTATGACACAAGTAATTCTTCCAACAATTGTTTACAGACACATTATTTCACTTATAATTCACTATATCACAATTCCAGTGGGTCAGAAGTTTACATACACTAAGTTGACTGTGCCTTTAAACAGCTTGGAAAATTCCAGAAATTGATGTCATGGCTTTAGAAGCTTCTGATAGGCTAATTGACATAATTTGAGTCAATTGGAGGTGTACCTGTGGATGTATTTCAAGGCCTACCTTCAAACTCAGTGCCTCTCTGCTTGACATCATGGGAAAATCTAAAGAAATCAGCCAAGACCTCAGAAAAAATTATTGTAGACCTCCACAAGTCTGGTTCATAGTTGGGAGCAATTTCCAAACGCCTGCAGGTACAATGTTCATCTGTACAAACAATAGTACGCAAGTATAAACACCATGGGACCATGCAGCGTCAAAATACCTTCATCCAGAATCCAGACACTCATTAGAGGCTATAGGAAGCGTCTAGAGGCTGTTATTTTAGCAAAAGGAGGCTCTACTAAATATTGATGTGATTTTTCTGCTGGGGCCCAAATATATGCACCTGTCTAATTTCGTTTTGATGCATATTGCTAATTTTCTGTTAATCCAATCAACCTCATTTCACTACTGAAATATTACTGTGTCCATCAGTTATTTGATAGATCAAAATGAAATTGCTGATCCAAACACCCAATTATTTATAAATGGAAATCACGGAAATTGTCAGGGGTGCCCAAACCTTTTCATACGACTGTATATTGAAGCAACATCTCAAGACATCAGTCAGGAAGTTAAAGCTTGGGTTACAAAGCCTGTTTTTACCCTTATACCAATTGTTTCCCTTCTTGGCAAGTCATTAAATAAAGGTTTTTAATAAATGGAAAACCTTCCTTGTCTTTGGTTGAATCTGTGTTTTGAAATTCACTGCTTAACTGAGGGACCTTTACAAATAATTGTATGTGGGATACAGAGGAACATTTTATTTAACCCCTATTATTGCAGACAGTGAGCCCATGCAACTTACGTTACTTGTTTTTTACACCTGAACTTATTTAGGGGTTAAGTACTTATTCACTCAAGACACTTCAAAAAACGTAGATCCACTTTCAAGATTATCGTGTATTGAGTGTAGGCCAGTGACACAATTGAATTAATTTGAAATTCAGGCTGTATCACAAATGTTGAAAAGCCAAGGCCTGTGAATACTTTCTGAAGGCACCCTATGTACTGTATGCATGTAACTGATTTTAATCCTAGCCCTGTTATTGCTATCTGATGTCATGTGTTTCCATACAGGTCCCGTTCTCTGAAAACATCCAGCACCCCCAGCTCCATGAGTGGCCCACTGCTGTCATGAGTGTCTACCTGAGAATGTGAGTTGTTGTCGTCTGAGGGTGTGAGGTTATTGTTGTCGTCTGAGGGTGTGAGGTTATTGTTGTCGTCTGAGGGTGTGAGGTTATTGTCGTCTGTCTGAGGGTGTGAGGTTATTGTTGTCGTCTGTCTGAGGGTGTGAGGTTATTGTTGTCGTCTGTCTGAGGGTGTGAGGTTATTGTTGTCGTCTGTCTGAGGGTGTGAGGTTATTGTTGTCGTTTGTCTGAGGATGTGAGTTGTTGTCGTTTGTCTGAGGATGAGTAGTTGTGGACGATGATGACCCTAAAAAACCCGGCACATAGACTATTGCAGCATAGATACTGAAGCCTGAGACGGGGCGTCAGGAGACACTGTCCCCTCCGACAATACCCCAGGACAGGGCAAACCAGGCAGGATATAACCCCACCCACTCTGCCAAAGCACAGCCCCCACAACAAAAGAGGGATATCAACAACCACCAACTTACTAGTATAGCCCACGAAAGATCCCCTCCACTGCACAAGCCCTTGGGGGCGACAAACCGGACAGGAAGTGACGCACCCCTCCTAGGAATGGCATGGAAAGCACGAGTAAGCCAGTTACTCAGCCCCCGTAATTGGGTCAGAGGCAGAGAAACCCGATGGGAACCGGCCAGGCAGAGACAGCAAGGGTGGTTCGTCGCTCCAGAGCCTTGCCGTTCACCCTTGCACCCCTGGGCCCGACTACACTCAATCATAGGACCTACTGAAGAGATGAGTCTTCAGTAAAGACTTAAAGATTGAGACAGAGTCTGCGTCTCTCACATGGAAAGGCAGACCATTCCATTAAAATGGAGCTCTATAGGAGAAAGCCCTGCCTCCAGCTGTTTGCTTAGAGATTCTAGGTACAATAAGAAGGCCTGCGTCTTGTGAACGGAGCGTACGTGTAGGTATGTACGGCAGGACCAAATCTGAGAGATAAGTAGGAGCAAGCCCATGTAATGCTTTGTAGGTTAGCAGTAAAACCTTGAAATCAGCCCTAGCCTTAACAGGAAGCCAGTGTAGAGAGGCTAGCACGGGAGTAATATGATCATTCTTTGGTTCTAGTCAAGATTCTAGCAGCCATGTTTATCACTAATTGAAGTTTATTTAGTGCTTTATCCGGGTAGCCGGAGAGTAGAGCATTGCAGTAATCTAATCTAGAAGTGACAAAAGCATTATTTTTGGACAAATGTCTGATTTTTGCAATATTACGAAGATGGAAAAAAGCTGTCCTTGAAATATTCTTGATATGTTCGTTAGAAGATGGATCAGGGTCCAGAGTAACGCTGAGGTCCTTCACAGTTTTTTTGGGGACGACTTTACAACCATCAAGATTAATTGTCAGATCCAAAGCAGATCTCTTTGTTTCTTGGGACCTAGAACTAGCATCTCTGTTTTGTTAGTTTAAAAGTAAAATATTTGCTGCCATCCACTTCCTTATGTCTGAAACACAGGCTTCCAGGACTGGCAATTTTGGGGCATCACCATGTTTCATCACAATGTACAGCTGTGTGTCGTCCGCATAGCAATGGAAGTTAACATTATGTTTCCGAATGACATCACCAAGAGGTAAAATATATAGTGAAAACAATAGCGTCCCTAAAATGGAACCTTGAGGAACACAGGAACTTACAATTGATTTGTCAGAGGACAAACCATCCATGGATCTGGACTGGGGGCGCTACAGTGGAATAGAACAGACACGGCATATTGAAATAAGAGGGGCATAAAAACAAACACAATTAGTCAAGAGAGCTAAGACAACAATGGGTAATGGCGATGAATGGACAGAGAGGGTCAGTTAGACTGAGAAAATGGACCTGAGTTTGGACCCGAGTTTGAGGCTGAGGCGTAACAGATCAACAGAGTGAGGTACTGTGTAAGGGAACAGTCCCCCAGGCATCGGCTGTGTAGCCGAGTGATCATAATGTCCGATGAGCAGCAAAGAGGTGAGCCAGGGAGCAGTTCAGTGGCCGCTGCACTAGGCGAGCGGGAGGCTTGGCGTTCAGAATGCTAGCGGGCCGGGGCTAGCAGATGGAACATTCGGCTACGTTGCAACGGAAAAGCCTGTTGAAAATACGTCGGACGATTACGTCGGGAGACCAGTCGTGATGGCTCGGCAGGGCTCCGTGTCGACAATAGAAGGTCCAGGCCGGTTGACAATGAGGTACTGTAGCCCAGGAATTAGCTAGTACACGTCGGCTAGCCGGGAGATGGGCCTAGCTCGAGGCTAGCTCAAGGCTAACTGGTGCATGCTTCGGGACAGTGGTGTTAGCCAAAAACAGCCACTTGGTTTCAGCTAGCTAGCTGCAATGATCCGGTGTAGTGGTCCTGTGATTTCGGCAGATTGTGGTAGAGAGTGCTTTACTATTCTTGGGTAGCAGAATTACTTTTTATTTCCTCCAGGCCTGAGGGAACACACTTTATTTATTTATTTCCTCCAGGCCTGAGGGAACACACTTTATTTATTTATTTCCTCCAGGCCTGAGGGAACACACTTTATTTATTTATTTATTTATTTATTTCCTCCAGGCCTGAGGGAACACACTTTATTTATTTATTTATTTCCTCCAGGCCTGAGGGAACACACTTTATTTATTTATTTATTTCCTCCAGGCCTGAGGGAACACACTATTTATTTCCTCCAGGCCTGAGGGAACACACTTTATTTATTTATTTATTTCCTCCAGGCCTGAGGGAACACACTTTATTTATTTATTTATTTCCTCCAGGCCTGAGGGAACACACTTTATTTATTTATTTATTTCCTCCAGGCCTGAGGGAACACACTTTATTTATTTATTTATTTATTTATTTATTTCCTCCAGGCCTGAGGGAACACACTTTATTTATTTATTTATTTCCTCCAGGCCTGAGGGAACACACTTTATTTATTTATTTCCTCCAGGCCTGAGGGAACACACTTTATTTATTTCCTCCAGGCCTGAGGGAACACACTTTATTTATTTATTTCCTCCAGGCCTGAGGGAACACACTTTATTTATTTATTTCCTCCAGGCCTGAGGGAGCACACTTTATTTATTTATTTCCTCCAGGCCTGAGGGAACACACTTTATTTATTTCCTCCAGGCCTGAGGGAACACACTTTATTTATTTATTTATTTATTTCCTCCAGGCCTGAGGGAACACACTTTATTTATTTATTTATTTATTTCCTCCAGGCCTGAGGGAACACACTTTATTTATTTATTTATTTCCTCCAGGCCTGAGGGAACACACTATTTATTTATTTATTTCCTCCAGGCCTGAGGGAACACACTTTATTTATTTATTTATTTATTTCCTCCAGGCCTGAGGGAACACACTTTATTTATTTATTTATTTCCTCCAGGCCTGTGGGAACACACTTTATTTATTTATTTCCTCCAGGCCTGAGGGAACACACTTTATTTATTTATTTCCTCCAGGCCTGAGGGAACACACTTTATTTATTTCCTCCAGGCCTGAGGGAACACACTTTATTTATTTATTTCCTCCAGGCCTGAGGGAACACGCTTTATTTATTTATTTCCTCCAGGCCTGAGGGAACACACTTTCTAGTAAGTTTAGATTGAAAAGAGAGCAAATAGGAGTGGCAATATTGTACGCTATTCTCAGTAATTATCCATCCAAGTTGTCATTGTTGATGGACAACTATTTTTTTTACCTCTTCCACACTCACTTTTAAGGAAGTTACAATGATTGTTTCATAATTTGGTCGGTTATACTTGGATGTGTAGATTTTGCATGCGTTGCTGGCAAGTTATGCCTAAATCTGATAATCTTGCCAATAAAAAAATGATTAACCTTTTGCCTACAATTTCTGCGCCCTGCGGAAATCGAATTAACAATCTAAACCTCCTCATCAAACCCTGTCTGTTTTAAGCTGCGTCTCCATCACCGCGTCTCCATCACCGCGTCTCCATCACCGCGTCTGCCGATTTCACCGTTCCGCATCTTCGGTGAAAGGTGGCAGAGCTAGAGTGATGTTTGTCAGACCATTAGACATCCCTTAAATCGGTCTTCTCACGAAAACATCAGTAGCGTCCAAACGTTTTAGGCTGTTCACTAATATGGACCCCTCTGTTGAAAGCTGATACTCTCACAAACACAAGCCTCTAGGACGCCCACAAGACTGGTCTGAAGGTCCCTGATACCAGTGAAAACATTTATGGAAGTCTATACGGAGATAGTTTAGTGCCTAAAAAGATCAAGAAAAGTAGATGTCCTAACCGACTTGCCAAAACTATAGTTTGTTAACATGAAATCTGTGGAGTTTTAATGACTCAACCTAAGTGTATGTAAACAACAGGAGGCACTGTAGTCTGGATTTACCTATCAACCACTGCACTGCAGGTAGGCTAAATATCCATCTTGAATTCATTGTGGCCTGAAGGGTGGATAGGTCATCACTGTAACTACCGTGTGAAGTTATATTGTTGTCACAGTGTGGAGTCGGTTATTCTGTTTTAACAGTGTGGAGTCGGTTATTCTGTTTAAGCAGTGTGGAGTCGGTTATTCTGTTTTAACAGTGTGGAGTCGGTTATTCTGTTTTAACAGTGTGGAGTCGGTTATTCTGTTTTAACAGTGTGGAGTCGGTTATTCTGTTTAAGCAGTGTGGAGTCGGTTATTCTGTTTAAGCAGTGTGGAGTCGGTTATTCTGTTTAAGCAGTGTGGAGTCGGTTATTCTGTTTAAGCAGTGTGGAGTCGGTTATTCTGTTTAAGCAGTGTGGAGTCGGTTATTCTGTTTAAGCAGTGTGGAGTCGGTTATTCTGTTTAAGCAGTGTGGAGTCGGTTATTCTGTTTAAGCAGTGTGGAGTCGGTTATTCTGTTTAAGCAGTGTGGAGTCGGTTATTCTGTTTAAGCAGTGTGGAGTCGGTTATTCTGTTTAAGCAGTGTGGAGTCGGTTATTCTGTTTAAGCAGTGTGGAGTCGGTTATTCTGTTTTAACAGTGTGGAGTCGGTTATTCTGTTTTAACAGTGTGGAGTCGGTTATTCTGTTTTAACAGTGTGGAGTCGGTTATTCTGTTTAAGCAGTGTGGAGTCGGTTATTCTGTTTAAGCAGTGTGGAGTCGGTTATTCTGTTTAAGCAGTGTGGAGTCGGTTATTCTGTTTAAGCAGTGTGGAGTCGGTTATTCTGTTTAAGCAGTGTGGAGTCGGTTATTCTGTTTAAGCAGTGTGGAGTCGGTTATTCTGTTTAAGCAGTGTGGAGTCGGTTATTCTGTTTAAGCAGTGTGGAGTCGGTTATTCTGTTTTAACAGTGTGGAGTCGGTTATTCTGTTTTAACAGTGTGGAGTCGGTTATTCTGTTTAAGCAGTGTGGAGTCGGTTATTCTGTTTAAGCAGTGTGGAGTCGGTTATTCTGTTTAAGCAGTGTGGAGTCGGTTATTCTGTTTAAGCAGTGTGGAGTCGGTTATTCTGTTTAAGCAGTGTGGAGTCGGTTATTCTGTTTAAGCAGTGTGGAGTCGGTTATTCTGTTTAAGCAGTGTGGAGTCGGTTATTCTGTTTAAGCAGTGTGGAGTCGGTTATTCTGTTTAAGCAGTGTGGAGTCGGTTATTCTGTTTAAGCAGTGTGGAGTCGGTTATTCTGTTTAAGCAGTGTGGAGTCGGTTATTCTGTTTAAGCAGTGTGGAGTCGGTTATTCTGTTTAAGCAGTGTGGAGTCGGTTATTCTGTTTAAGCAGTGTGGAGTCGGTTATTCTGTTTAAGCAGTGTGGAGTCGGTTATTCTGTTTAAGCAGTGTGGAGTCGGTTATTCTGTTTAAGCAGTGTGGAGTCGGTTATTCTGTTTAAGCAGTGTGGAGTCGGTTATTCTGTTGCATCTTTTATGTCTCTTTCTTTTCCAGGCGTCAGTTCCTGCGGATGTGCTATGTGTATGACTTCTCACTGAACGACCTGCTGGCTCCCAGTGAGTATGAACTGTCTGAAAGACGATGACATCCACAGTATTTCTGTCCATATGCTGTAGTTACTAATCTAGCAGACCTTTAGTGTCTCACAGTGATGTCACCTGGATGCTTTAGGAAACTTAACGTCCATCCTGCCCAACTACATTGAATTGCATAAATTAGGTATGTAACGATCACTAATATGCATTGGTCCCCAGTTCAAATGTTTGAGATATTAGCTCATCGGAAACCACTTAAATGTAGCATGCATTGGTCAGAAAATCTATTAAGAATTGCCGGTTCACTAAAATGTTTTGCTCAAATTACTTTCTTTCTACCCTTTCGCAAAACTAAGCATGTAATTATGTTGACAGTCATTGATCTACAAGTAATTCTGCATGGGGAACAACCCCAGGCAATATCAGTAGCCTAGTCAAACTGTGCTCACGCTGACCAACGAGAGGTAGGCCTATCCCTGATCTGGCACATCTAGTCAAACTGTGCTCACGCTGACCAACGAGAGGTAGGCCTGTCCCTGATCTGGCACATCTGTAGCTGTAACCCTCTCATCCATTTTACATGCAGATTGATAGTCTTGAGCCTGGAACACACCAAGCCGACGAACTAGTGGCAACGAAAGCAGACTGCAGGGTCGGCTCACGTCGGCAGCGTCTGGGTCCAAAGTTGCCCTGACACACCAAGCCGATTCTCAACACCCGACGGCCAAGTAGCACGTCCGTTCTGCCGTTCTTTTTTTCTTCTCGTGCACTGGTTCGCTGGCTGAAAAGCCAATCAGAATGATCAGATGGGCCGACTGACTGACAAGCCCCGACGGTGATTCAACATGTCGAGTCGGCTGTTACAAAGCCGACGAGGACCAATTTCAGCCGACGGTGCGGAACACACTGAGAACTTAGTCGGCCGACGCACAAAAATTGCCCGGATTGGTGTGTTCCAGGCTTTATACTCAGCTCCCTGGATTTTGTGTTAAATGCTCTACAACAAAGCTTTCTAACACGCTGACCACACCGCTCTCGTCACAAAATACATTCATACATGTTATTTAATCAACTTGCGCACGATGTCGCACTCACGCGTGCGGTTTGGGCACGGTGTTAGTGTCCAACAAGCTTTCTCTACCCTTAACCTTGTTCTGAACACCTCCAAAACAAAGGTCATGTGGTTTGGTAAGAAGAATGCCCCTCTCCCCACAGGTGTGATTACTACCTCTGAGGGTTTAGAGCTTGAGGTAGTCACCTCATACAAGTACTTGGGAGTATGTCTACACGGTACACTGTCCTTCTCTCAGCACATATCAAAGCTGTTTTATTTATAAAACCCTTTTAGGCCTCACTCCACCCTACCTATTTTAGCCCTCATCCTCCACATACAACACCCGTTCTGCCAGTCACATTCTGTTAAAGGTCCCCAAAGTACACACATCCCTTGGTCGCTCGTCTTTTCAGTTCCCTGCAGCTAGCGACTGGAACGAGCTGCAACAAACACTCAAACTGGACAGTTTTATCTCAATCTCTTCATTTAAAGACTCAATCATGGACACTCTTACTGAGAGTTGTGGCTGCTTTGTGTGATATATTGTCGTACCAGAGAGCCCATGTATCGAGATGTCTTGAAAGGGAAAGATGCACATCCCTAGTGTCAATCGATGGTTGTGTGCCACGTCATGGACTGTGCAGTCAGGCAGCAGATTGCTAGTCTGTCCTTCCTTTACAGAGGTGAAGAGGACTTTGAACATCCTGAGTGGCATTATGAACTACCTTCACTTCAGGAAGCAGAGGCTGGATATGACTACGGGACACCAGGAGAGATTTGTAAGTTTGACTGAGATACAGTTCAAGTCTGAAGTTTACATACACTTAGGACATTAAAACTCATTTTTCAACCACTCCACAGATTTTATGTTAACAAACTATAGTTTTGGCAAGTCGGTTAGGACATCTACTTTGTGCATGACACAAGTAATTCTTCCAACAATTGTTTAGACAGATTATTTCACTTATAATTCACTATATCACAATTCCAGTGGGTCCAGAAAATGATGTTATGGCTTTAGAAGCTTCTGATAGGCTAATTTGAGTCAATTGGAGGTGTACCTGTGGATGTATTTCAACGCCTACCTTCAAACTCAGTGCCTCTTTGCTCGACATCATGAGAAAATCAGCCAAGACCTCAGAAAAAACATTTGTAGAGTACACTAGTGTGAAGGGTATGGTACGGTAGTGTGAAGGGTAGAGTACGGTAGTGTGAAGGGTAGAGTACGGTAGTGTGAAGGGTAGGGTACGGTAGTGTGAAGGGTATGGTACGGTAGTGTGAAGGGTAGAGTACGGTAGTGTGAAGGGTAGAGTACGGTAGTGTGAAGGGTATGGTACGGTAGTGTGAAGGGTAGGGTACGGTAGTGTGAAGGGTAGGGTACGGTAGTGTGAAGGGTAGGGTACGGTAGTGTGAAGGGTAGGGTACGGTAGTGTGAAGGGTAGGGTACGGTAGTGTGAAGGGTATGGTACGGTAGTGTGAAGGGTAGGGTACGGTAGTGTGAAGGGTAGGGTACGGTAGTGTGAAGGGTAGTGTGAAGGGTAGGGTACGGTAGTGTGAAGGGTAGGGTACGGTAGTGTGAAGGGTAGGGTACGGTAGTGTGAAGGGTAGGGTACGGTAGTGTGAAGGGTAGGGTACGGTAGTGTGAAGGGTAGGGTACGGTAGTGTGAAGGGTAGGGTACGGTAGTGTGAAGGGTAGGGTACGGTAGTGTGAAGGGTACGGTAGTGTGAAGGGTACGGTAGTGTGAAGGGTACGGTAGTGTGAAGGGTACGGTAGTGTGAAGGGTACGGTAGTGTGAAGGGTACGGTAGTGTGAAGGGTACGGTAGTGTGAAGGGTACGGTAGTGTGAAGGGTACGGTAGTGTGAAGGGTACGGTAGTGTGAAGGGTACGGTACGGTAGTGTGAAGGGTAGAGTACGGTAGTGTGAAGGGTACGGTACGGTAGTGTGAAGGGTAGAGTACGGTAGTGTGAAGGGTACGGTACGGTAGTGTGAAGGGTACGGTACGGTAGTGTGAAGGGTAGAGTACGGTAGTGTGAAGGGTACGGTACGGTAGTGTGAAGGGTAGGGTACGGTAGTGTGAAGGGTAGGGTACGGTAGTGTGAAGGGTAGAGTACGGTAGTGTGAAGGGTAGAGTACGGTAGTGTGAAGTAAGTCTGTTCTCTTTGTTGTTTCAGAGAGAAGACATGGACAAGCTTCAAGCTTACTCACGAGGAACTAAAGATGCGCAGAAAAAAATGGACAAGCTGACGTAAGTGTTGGAACGAGTGAAGGAGAGGATGCCACATTACACTATTGAGATGTAGCCCTGTAATCTGAACAGATCTGTAGGACATTAGACTATTGAGATGTAGCCCTGTAATCTGAACAGATATGTAGGACATTACACTATTGAGATGTAGCCCTGTAATCTGAACAGATCTGTAGGACATTACACTATTGAGATGTAGCCCTGTAATCTGAACAGATCTGTAGGACATTAGACTATTGAGATGTAGTCCTGTAATCTGAACAGATCTGTAGTACATTACACTATTGAGATGTAGCCCTGTAATCTGAACAGATCTGTAGGACATTACACTATTGAGATGTAGCCCTGTAATCTGAACAGATATGTAGTACATTACACTATTGAGATGTAGCCCTGTAATCTGAACAGATCTGTAGTACATTACACTATTGAGATGTAGTCCTGTAATCTGAACAGATATGTAGTACATTAGACTATTGAGATGTAGCCCTGTAATCTGAACAGATCTGTAGGACATTACACTATTGAGATGTAGCCCTGTAATCTGAACAGATATGTAGTACATTAGACTATTGAGATGTAGCCCTGTAATCTGAACAGATCTGTAGGACATTACACTATTGAGATGTAGCCCTGTAATCTGAACAGATATGTAGTACATGACACTATTGAGATGTAGCCCTGTAATCTGAACAGATATGTAGTACATTAGACTATTGAGATGTAGCCCTGTAATCTGAACAGATCTGTAGGACATTACACTATTGAGATGTAGCCCTGTAATCTGAACAGATATGTAGTACATGACACTATTGAGATGTAGCCCTGTAATCTGAACAGATATGTAGTACATTAGACTATTGAGATGTAGCCCTGTAATCTGAACAGATCTGTAGTACATTAGACTATTGAGATGTAGCCCTGTAATCTGAACAGATATGTAGTACATTAGACTATTGAGATGTAGCCCTGTAATCTGAACAGATATGTAGTACATTAGACTATTGAGATGTAGCCCTGTAATCTGAACAGATCTGTAGTACAGTGAGTCTGTACCTCTGATTCCTTTCTCCAGTACCATCCCCCCAGAGCAGCAGGCTGAAGCGAGGGAATTGGACTCTGCTCTCTCTGACCTGCAGACCAACACCATGCACCAATACCAGGAAGTGGTAGGTACTGTACTCTACACGGTCATATTCATTAAGTACCAAACAGGGAGGGATTACCTGGACTTGTTCAAGAAGAAATGTTTGTTTTGTTTCAGAATGCAATCAATGAGAATATTGCAGAGTGGAAGACTGAGATGGCAGAGAAGTCCCAAAAACTGGTACGTTATGATGAAACTGAAGAATGCTTTGAAATGTTCAAATGATAATCCTACGTACATGGTATCATGCAAGACAACTAAAATGTGTGTGTTTCAGACCCAGTTGAAAGTCGACGTGGCCACTCTAAAAGAGAACATTGGGAAACTAAAGTCTCAGATCGTTGAGTCTCCTGAAGAGATGAAGATTCAGATGGAGAAGATGAAGGAGAACGTGAAGAACATCAAGCTGGCCATCGAGTCGGCAGACGAGCGTCTGGTAGGGCTGCAGAGTAATGTCCAGGGTGTGACTCACAGCGAGGCTGAGATCCAGCTGATGTTTAAACTACTGCAGGACCTCCAGAGCTCCATGAACAAGACCCAACAACACCAGGAAGAGGTTAGTGTTTGAATTTATTATGGATCCCCATTAGCTGCTGCCAAGGTAGCAACTACGCTTCAAGGGATCCGTCAAAATTAAGTCCGTCATACAATTTTAAAAACATTACAGTACGTTCATAACAGATTTCACAACACACTAAGTGTGTGAACTCAGGCCCCTACTCCACAACCACAACTCAGGCCCCTACTCCACAACCACAACTCAGGCCCCTACTCCACAACCACAACTCAGGCCCCTACTCCACAACCACAACTCAGGCCCCTACTCCACAACCACAACTCAGGCCCCTACTCCACAACCACAACTCAGGCCCCTACTCCACAACCACAACTCAGGCCCCTACTCCACAACCACAACTCAGGCCCCTACTCCACAACCACAACTCAGGCCCCTACTCCACAACCACAACTCAGGCCCCTACTCCACAACCACAACTCAGGCCCCTACTCCACAACCACAACTCAGGCCCCTACTCCACAACCACAACTCAGGCCCCTACTCCACAACCACAACTCAGGCCCCTACTCCACAACCACAACTCAGGCCCCTACTCCACAACCACAACTCAGGCCCCTACTCCACAACTCAGGCCCCTACTCCACAACCTCAACTCAGGCCCCTACTCCACAACCTCAACTCAGGCCCCTACTCCACAACTCAGGCCCCTACTCCACAACTCAGGCCCCTACTCCACAACTCAGGCCCCTACTCCACAACTCCGGCCCCTACTCCACAACCTCAACTCAGGCCCCTACTCCACAACCACAACTCAGGCCCCTACTCCACAACCACAACTCAGGCCCCTACTCCACAACCACAACTCAGGCCCCTACTCCACAACCACAACAGGCCCCTACTCCACAACCACAACTCAGGCCCCTACTCCACAACCACAACAGGCCCCTACTCCACAACCACAACTCAGGCCCCTACTCCACAACCTCAACTCAGGCCCCTACTCCACAACCTCAACTCAGGCCCCTACTCCACAACCACAACTCAGGCCCCTACTCCACAACCTCAACTCAGGTTTGTGTTACTTCACAGTCCCTGCTGTTCCATAAGGTGTATTTTTATCTGTTTTTTAAATCTGATTATTCTGCTTGCATCAGTTACCTGATGTGGAATAGCTCTATGTAGTACTGTGCACCTTCTATAGTCTGATAGATAGATAGATAGATAGATAGATAGATAGATAGATAGATAGATAGATAGATAGATAGATAGATAGATAGATAGATACTTTATTGATCCCCCGGGGGGGAAATTTCATATACAACAGACTAGGATGTGCTCTGTGAGGCTCATGGGGAGGACATTGATGGACTCACTGACTGCATAACGGACTATATACATTTTTGTGTAGACAACACTGTACCCACCAGGAAGGTACGCTGTTTTCCAAATAATAAACCCTGGGTCACCAGCGACCTGAAGGCCCTGCTGAATGAGAAGAAGATGGCCTTCAAGGAGAAGGACAAGGATAAATTGAAATGCGTCCAGAGGGAGCTGAAGTTGCGGATTGCTGAGGGGAAGAGAGTGTATAAGGAGAAGATGGAGGACAAGCTGAGGCAGAGCCAGGTGAGAGAGGTGTTGAAGGGTATGAGAAATATCACTGGCTTCAAAAAGTCAAACAGTGGGCAGACGGAGGGGACCCAGGACAGAGCCAATGAGCTGAACCAATTTTTTAACAGGTTCGATACTGGCCCTGTCCACCTCCCCTCCAGCTCCACATCAGTGGAAAGCGGCGGGCCCTGATGGCATCAGCCCAAGGGTGCTTAGGGTCTGTGCTGACCAACTGTGTGGAATACTCCAGCGACCCTTCAACCTTAGCCTGAGCCTGGACAGGGTCCCTGAGCTGTGGAAAACATCCTGCCTCGTCCCAGTGCCCAAGAAGGCGCAACCCACTGTCCTGAATGACTTCAGACCTGTAGCGCTAACATCCCACATCATGAAGACCCTGGAAAGGTTAGTCCTCGCTCACCTCAGACCCCTGGTGTGTACATCACTGGACCCCCTGCAGTTTGCATACCAGCGCAACATCGGGGTGGATGATGCAATCATCTACCTTCTGCAGAGGGCCTACTCTCACCTGGACAACGCAGGTTGCACTGTGATGTTTTTTGACTTCTCCAGTGCCTTTAACACCATTCAGCCCCTGCTACTGGGTGAGAAGATGAAGAGGATGAAAGTGGAAGCACCCTTAGTCTCCTGGGTTACGGACTACCTGACCGGTAGGCCACAATTTGTGCGACTACAGAGCTGTGTGTCAGAACGGGCAGTTAGCAACACAGGGGCTCCCCAGGGAACGGTCCTGTCCCCCTTCCTGTTCACCCTCTACACCTCGGACTTCAGATATAACTCTGAAACATGCCAGCTACAGAAGTTCTCGGATGACTCTGCTATTGTAGGGTGCATCAGGGGTGGGCAGGAGGAGGAGTACAGGAGCACAATCAGTGACTTTGTGGTGTGGTGTGAGCAGAACCACCTTCAGCAAAACAAAGGAGATGGTGGTGGACTTACAAGTTCCTGGGAGTCCGTATGGATAACAGGCTGGAATGGGCTGGTAACACCGGGGCCCTGTACAAAAAGGGCCAGAGCCGAATCTACTTTCTGAAGAGGCTCAGGTCCTTCAACGTGTGCAGTAAACTACTGCATACCTTCTACCAGTCTGTGGTGGCCAGTGCAATCTTTTTTGCAGTGGTGTGCTGGGGCGCCAACATGAAGGCTGGTGATGCTTCTCGGGTAAATAAGCTGATCAGGAAGGCTAGCTCTGTTCTGGGGATTAACCTTGACACTCTAGAGGAGGTGGCAGAGAGAAGGATCCTGGCCAACTTCACCCATCCTCTGCATGCAATGGTTATGACACAGAGGAGCACTTTCAGTCACAGACTGATCCCACCACGGTGTGCCAGAGAGCGCTACAGGAGGTCCTTCCTGCCGGCGGCTATTTAATGCCTCACCGGGGTGCCGTGCCGTCGGCAACATAGACCTGGAACTGTTGGGGTGCTAGGAACTAGTTTAACAATTATGCATCCATCCGTGAGTAACTCTGTTCCGTCAGCACTCATCCACTCAGGACTTATTTATTCAGCACTCATTCATTCAGGTCTGTATAAACATATTCATGTAGTTGTTATATTATATCACATGAAATATTGTAAGTAATTCTTGGACTTACATAGTCATTCACTCAGGAATGATTATTAGTATCCTGTCAGTTGCACCTTTTCTCATTGCTTTTAGTATATTGAATGTGCAATACGTGCTTTTATCTGTAATTAACCCTGTTCTAAGGACTGTATTTTAAGGGAATTACTATTATTACCCCAAATGATATCATACACATATTTAGCTATTTAAGTATCTCTTCCTGTCATTTACCTGTACAGTTAATGTAACCATGCAAGTATTCACTTACCTGTAAATATAACTGTATACCTAACTGTACAGCTAATTTAACCATGCAAAATTTTCACTTACCTGTTCATTTACCCAGTCTGTCTATTAAGTAAACTAAACTGACCTGTATAGTATAGTTAACCATTGACCTGTATAGTATAGTTAACCAATGACCTGTATAGTATAGTTAACCATTGACCTGTATAGTATAGTTAACCAATGACCTGTATAGTATAGTTAACCAATGACCTGTATAGTATAGTTAACCATTGACCTGTATAGTATAGTTAACCATTGACCTGTATAGTATAGTTAACCAATGACCTGTATAGTATAGTTAACCATTGACCTGTATAGTATAGTTAACCATTGACCTGTATAGTATAGTTAACCAATGACCTGTATAGTATAGTTAACCATTGACCTGTATAGTATAGTTAACCATTGACCTGTATAGTATAGTTAACCATTGACCTGTATAGTATAGTTAACCATTGACCTGTATAGTATAGTTAACTATTGACCTGTATAGTATAGTTAACCATTGACCTGTATAGTATAGTTAACCAATGACCTGTATAGTATAGTTAACCATTGACCTGTATAGTATAGTTAACCATGCAAATCTTTTTTTATTTATATCAACGTGCAATAATTGCATCATTTTTGTATAGTGAACATATTCAGTCATTCACTCATACTATGCAACGCGTTTCTATAGCTTTAGACTTCTTGTATTTCTATACCTTTTCATTCTGCCACTCTATGTATCATGTATCTGTCTTTTGTGTATTTCGTTCTGGCATTTTGCACCTGCCCTGTGTTTTTTTCGTAGCTGCTTGATGAAATAATTTCCCCACGGGATCAATAAAGTATCCTGTCTGTAAGCCCTAACCAACAATACAACAGGTGTATCCATCCATCCATCCCTCCATCCATCCATCCATCCATCTATCTATCTGCTGCAAGACTCATTTGTTTACTGTGGTGCCAGTCAAGGTCAAATAGGCTAAACATTCGCCTGTCACATCTTGCTGTCGTAACCAGACGATGACTGTCAATCAGCTGTCGTCACCCATCGTTGGCTGTCAGTCGTATGATGCTATCGTAATATCACCCAACCCCATGACTAGGGATGTGAACATTTAATACGACACTGGGATCCTTAATGTTAAGAAAATGCCTAACTGAAAAATTATTTTCAATTGTGTAGATATACTGCATAGTGGGTCAATTTCCACAACAACTAAGAGCGATGAAGTGAGAGGTTAAACCTTTCAGCTGTTTTGGTGCTCTGGTTCTACCATGCTGTCAACAGTGTGAAGCAAACCGTGTACATGATACTGTGAGAGCAAAGTGTTGCATCTCGCTCAGCTCAATATCCAAGCTTATTCATTGATGATTGGCCCTGCTTTACTGAAGTTGTGAGACATTGCAAGCTAAGAAATTGCGAAATACAGCATTTGATTGCCGATAGGCCTAGTTTGCTGTTCTGACTGTCTGGTGGCTGACCTGTCTATACTGTTAGGTAGTCCTAGTACTGACTGTCTGTCTATACTGCTAGGTAGTCCTAGTACTGACTGTCTGTCTATACTGCTAGGTAGTCCTAGTACTGACTGCGCAGCAGTGAAGTCCTGTATGCAAACTTTGCGAGTTGGAATTGAGCATCAGTAATGGCAGCACAAGAGCATTCTTCACCATCTGACACACCGTGAGGCCCAAACCATAGCTGCATTGTGAATTCACATGGAATTTTATGAATTTCTATTTTGGTTTTAATGAAAAACTGATAAAATTGCAGTTTAAACGTTAAGTCACATCCATACTTACAACCAAGTTCACCAACAATCACCCAACAATGTTTACAAACAAGAACCCACATGAAGCATTGATTAAATGTTATTAAACTTGGACCTCAAATGTAATACTTTTGCCGTCTGAGGTGCAATTGACTAAGGTGTGTGTCTGTCTGTGTAGGTCCAGGCGCTGGTATGTGTCTATGAGGCACAGCAGAAGGAACTGAAGAACCTTGGTGTGGAGGAAGGGCAGCTCAAGAGAGCTTTAGGGATGAAGATGGACAAGGAGTCCAAACAACACATACGGCGACAGAAGAAGAAGGAGATTAAGGATCAACACATTCAGGATGTACTGGGGTAGGAAGAGGAGGATGGGGTAGGAAGAGGAGGATGGGGTGGGTAGGAAGAGGAGGATGGGGTGGGTAGGAAGAGGGAGGGGTGGGGTTAGAGGAGGAGCAGGGGGAGATGAGAGGTGTGGGCAGAGTACCATATGAGTATGCTTAAATACATTTGTGTGTATAGTCAGTGTGACAATGTTTACCAGATTAATATATACTCAGCAAAAAATTAATTGACCTCTCACTGTCAACTGTTTATTTTTCAGCAAACATTTGTATGAACATAAGATTCAACAACTGAGACATATGTCTGTGGAACTTGTTCAGTTTGTGACTAACATAAATTGTATGATGTGTCTCTGAACAAATTGAATTGAATAATGTGTCCCTGGGTGTCAAAGGTACCAGTCAGTATCTGGTGTGGCCACCAGCTGCATTAAGTACTGCAGTGCATCTCATGGACCGCACCAGATTTGCCAGTTCTTGCTGTGAGCACTGATGGAGGGATTGTGCGTTCCTGGTGTAACTCGGGCAGTTGTTGTTGCCATCCTGTACCTGTCCCGCAGGGTTGATGTTCGGATGTACCGATCCTGTGCAGGTGTTGTTACACGTGGTCTGCCACTGCGAGGACGATCAGCTGTCCGTCCTGTCTCCCTGTCTTAGGTGTCTCACAGTACGGACATTGCAAATGTTTTGCCCTGGTCACATCTGCAGTCCTCATGCCTCCTTGCAGCATGCCTAAGGCACGGGGACCCTGGGCATCTTTCTTTTGGTGTTTTTCAGAGTCAGTAGAAAGGCCTCTTTAGTGTCCTAAGTTTTCATAACTGTGACCTTAATTGCCTTCCGTCTGTAAGCTGTTAGTGTCTTAATGACCGTTCCAGATGTGCAGGTTCATTAACTGTTTATGGTTCATTGAACAACATGGAAACAGTGTTGAACTCCTTTACAATGAAGATCTGGGTTTTTTTTTTTTTTTTTTACTAATTATCTTTGGAAGACAGGGTCCTTGAAGGGACTTTTATTTTCTTTTTTGCTGAGTATATGTCTCTATAGTCAGTGTGACAATATTTACCAGATGAATATCTCTCTATAGTCAGTGTGACAATATTTACCAGATGAATATCTCTCTATAGTCAGTGTGACAATATTTACCAGATGAATATCTCTCTATAGTCAGTGTGACAATATTTACCAGATGAATATCTCTCTATAGTCAGTGTGACAATATTTACCAGATGAATATCTCTCTATAGTCAGTGTGACAATATTTACCAGATGAATATCTCTCTATAGTCAGTGTGACAATATTTACCAGATGAATATCTCTCTATAGTCAGTGTGACAATATTTACCAGATGAATATCTCTCTATAGTCAGTGTGACAATATTTACCAGATGAATATCTCTCTATAGTCAGTGTGACAATATTTACCAGATGAATATCTCTCTATAGTCAGTGTGACAATATTTACCAGATGAATATCTCTCTATAGTCAGTGTGACAATATTTACCAGATGAATATCTCTCTATAGTCAGTGTGACAATATTTACCAGATGAATATCTCTCTATAGTCAGTGTGACAATATTTACCAGATGAATATCTCTCTATAGTCAGTGTGACAATATTTACCAGATGAATATCTCTCTATAGTCAGTGTGACAATATTTACCAGATGAATATCTCTCTATAGTCAGTGTGACAATATTTACCAGATGAATATCTCTCTATAGTCAGTGTGACAATATTTACCAGATGAATATCTCTCTATAGTCAGTGTGACAATATTTACCAGATGAATATCTCTCTATAGTCAGTGTGACAATATTTACCAGATGAATATCTCTCTATAGTCAGTGTGACAATATTTACCAGATGAATATCTCTCTATAGTCAGTGTGACAATATTTACCAGATGAATATCTCTCTATAGTCAGTGTGACAATATTTACCAGATGAATATCTCTCTATAGTCAGTGTGACAATATTTACCAGATGAATATCTCTCTATAGTCAGTGTGACAATGTTTACCAGAAGAGGCAGCAGATGGCAGACCAGATCCAGGAGACTGATAGAGAGAGTCAACACCTCCGCAGTCAGATGACCAACCTGAGAGACACCTGCAGCCAGGAGACTGAGAAAGCACAGGTAACACACCACATCTATAGATGACCAACCTGAGAGACACCTGCAGCCATATTCCCACCTGCCAACCTGACCCCAGAGACACCTACACACCTTACACTATAGATATTATACTGTCTATCTACCTATCTTTCATTCCCACCTGCCAACCTAACCCCAGAGACACCTACACACCTTACACTATAGATATTATACTGTCTATCTACATATCTTTCATTCCCACCTGCCAACCTGTGCACAGTTTGCGTACACGCTACACGATGAGGTCAAAGTACCTTTTTACTGAACTTGTCCAATTACCTTTTCATATTTTTCTATATTTCTACCAGGACCTGTTTGATCGTCTGCTGGCGGCTCTGGACCACTTCCATAAACGCATACAGAACCACGTTGTCGAGGGCAACAATGACATTGTCAAGATGACCGCTAATTTCTAACCCAGTGGAGTTTGCTTCTCTCCACATCCCTGTTAAGTTTAACATAAACATGCTACTTTTATTTGTGAATAAAAATCTCTCCTCCCTGCGGTGTCACCATCTGTTACTGTTTATTAATGTGACCACCTTTCAATCGTGTATATTAGACAAAACAATTGAATAGCATGAATATACAGTGGGGAGAACAAGTATTTGATACACTGCCGATTTTGCAGGTTTTCCAACTTACAAAGCATGTAGAGGTCTGTAATTTTTATCATAGGTACTCTTCAACTGTGAGAGACGGAATCTAAAACAAATCCCTCCAGTGTTCCTATCCCTCCAGTGTTCCTATCCCTCCAGTTTGGCTATCCCTCCAGTGTTCCTATCCCTCCAGTGTTCCTATCCCTCCAGTGTTCCTATCCCTCCAGTTTGGCTATCCCTCCAGTGTTCCTATCCCTCCAGTTTGGCTATCCCTCCAGTGTTCCTAGGGCTGGATTAAATGCATAGCACATAAGATCCATGTTCCCAGGTAGCAAAAATATAGGTTTTATAAACGTTGGTAATAGGTGTTATGCAACAATGGTGCGTTTGTAAATTCAGTCTGAGTATCCAGAGCGTAGAATAACTGATGAATTTATGAACGCACAACACTCGTTGAATATGGTCAGTAAACATTGGCAAAAAAACAAATTGTTGCCAGCAGAGGTGCTTAGGCTGTCCCTATAATCATACTTTATCAGCCGGTGTTTCTTTGTTGAAGTACATGCAGTGAAAACATACCAATTGTTTGTGAAAATTGAGTTGAGATCGATTATGTAACCGGTACCTTTCTGCGTTGTGTTCTGGTTAGGTGGAAGACCAGGCTCTGCCGGTTGTCTCTTTTAATGACTGCATGGAATTGATACAAATACAAGGCAAAAGTTCATGCTGCTGTCTGGACTCCCATAAGTATATTTGCCTGATAAGACAAAAGCCAGTACAGAATCCTGTGAGAACTGATGCTGTCTGCACCTGAAAGAGACCTTCTCCCTCCACAAAGCTAACGGTAGCTGGGCTAGCCTTGCAAAGTTGCACACAAACATTATCCCCATTCACAGTAATACATATTCCTACAATCAGTGACGATATTTTTTGCTTGTCTTTTCTTGTACATTGAAAAGACCGGAGCATACTAACATCCCTCTCCCCATCACACTCGAAGCAAACTGAGGAGCGAAAGCATGGCTCCCGTTGATGACATCACAGCATTAATACAATAAAATAGTTCACTCTTGAAAGTAGTGTAATACATCTGAAAATAACAGATTAAAATAAATGAGGGATTTTGGGTGAAATACATAAAGTATATGTTACACCTGTTACACAGCTTGTCAACCAGAGTCTAGCTGGTCGACGGCCTTGTAGCATTAAGGAGCCTCAGTTGCTCTGGCTAATTCTCAATTATGTGTTGCTTCATCAGTCTTCTACCTGACCGGGTCCCCAGCAGTTTGTAAAATGTCAGGTCAGTCTTCTGGGGGTCAGACTCAAGTTTACAAGTGATAGCTGTTATAACAGCTGTAAATGGAGTGTGGATCAGTTTCTGCCTTGTCTGTAGACCACTCACAAAGGGTGGTTCCCACCCAGTAGCAAAAACAGGTGTGTGTGTACGGTAAGTTGTGTGTGTGTACGGTAAGGTGCGTACGGTGTCACAGACCATGCTGGTGTCAGTACAAAAGTTTCAGGGCTGCGTGGCTCGTTCACCCTGGGACCGTTCCTGGACCAGTCTGAGCTGGGACAACATCCCCCAAAAATTATCACTCTACAACAACGTTACTTCACAACCTATAACATACAGACTAACATTATGTTCACGAGAATCACAACAGTAAAGTCCAAACTATCGATTAGAAACAGGGTCCTCAGGTTTAGCCTGAAGGACCATGGAACAGAAGTGGGATGTCACTTCCTGCAGGGAGTGCCTGAAGCAGAGGTCCTTTCAGTAAAAAGAGGTTGGCTCCGTCCTTAATGGAAGAGAAGAGGTGTGTCCATGTCTCCCAGAAACCCCCCACCCCCTATAACATCAGACAGTCAGCTGGCCAATCACAGCCAGCCCGGAGCATGGTATAGACCGGAACAGGGATGTCACCCTGCACCCACACTGAGGAGAAATGCATTGTCTGAGTCTCAAATGGCACCATATTCCCTACATGGTGCACTACTTATTGTTTAGGGAATATGGTTCCATTTGGGACGTATCTTCAGACAAACCACACTATGAATAGATGAAGCACTTTGGATGCCAAATTTGAAAACAAATCAACACTTTAATCGAACGCCCAGTACCCTTCAACCAAGGTAGCATCAGTAGAAGAACAAGGTCGTTATAGTCAGTCGTAGTTCTAATTGATTCACATCATATCAGTGTTGCTTCAGAACTGAGGAGTTGGTTATTGCTGGGCCACAACAAGAGTAAAGGCATGTAGCAATGGATGGAACTTCAGGGTCACTGGCACCCTAACCCTTTATAGAGCACTACTATAAAGCCCTGCGTGTCTCCTCCAGTCACAGGGTTCTGTTCAGGTTCTAGAAGGTTCTGTCCAGAGGGTGGGAACAGATATAGGCTCTCTTCTCCAGAACCTCTCTGGCAATCTTCTTAATGTTCTCATCTTGGTTCTCAGGTGAGTCTGGAACCAATAGAACATTCATTAGCCTACACACACACCCTTCATTATTAACACACACACCCTTCATTATTAACACACACACACACCCTTCATTACACACACAACTATTGATCTGATAAAACAATATACAGATGTTTTCTATCTGAGGATGTTGTGCAACTAAAACAAAGTATATGAGAGTTCACTAATTAAATGTTAATATGTTGAGGTGATGCTGTGGGTGGCTGGCTGGCTGGCTGGCTGGCTGGCTGGCTGGCTGGCTGGCTGGCTGGGTTAAATACACATGCGTAGATGTGAACTAGGATACATGTAATCACCCCACAATGAGCCCTCAAAGAGTGCACTATAAAAGTCAATAGGGTGCCAACTCTGTCCTACTCACTCCTCTGTAGCTGAGTTATCCAGTAGTTGTTCTTGAAGAAGGCATCGGTGCAGAACGTGTTAGCCAGCAGCACCTAGAACAATAGAACCGCTCACTTAGTTCATCACACTACAGAATACATGAGGAAGGTGGAGAAATCACACTGCTGTTGGTGTAGCAGCCAATACACTGCAATACTTATTAAGCATAGAAGTATTAACATCTTGTGTTGTATTCATACTTACTGACACGGTAGTGATACTGTATACATACTGATACTAACACTGTATACATACTGATACTGAATACTTACTGACACGGTAGTGATACTGTATACATACTGATACTAACACTGTATACATACTGATACTGAATACTTACTGACACAGTAGTGATACTGTATACATACTGATACTAACACTGTATACATACTGATACTGAATACTTACTGACACAGTAGTGATACTGTATACATACTGATACTGACACTGTATACATACTGATACTGAATACTTACTGACACAGTAGTGATACTGTATACATACTGATACTGAATACTTACTGACACAGTAGTGATACTGTATACATACTGATACTGAATACTTACTGACACAGTAGTGATACTGTATACATACTGATACTAACACTGTATACATACTGATACTGAATACTTACTGACAGAGTAGTGATAATGTATACATACTGATACTAACACTGTATACATACTGATACTGAATACTTACTGACACGGTAGTGATACTGTATACATACTGATACTGTAGTGATACACTGTATACATACTGACACTGTAGACACTGATACTGTTGTGATACTGTATACGTACTGATACTGTAGGGATAGTGACACTGACACTAGTGATACTGACACTGTAGTGATACTGACACTGAATAGGTACTGACACTGTAGTGATACTGATACTTTAGTGATACTGATACTGAATAGGTACTGATACTGTAGTGATACTGATACTGAATAGGTACTGATACTGATACTGATACTGAATAGGTACTGATACTGTAGTGATACTGATACTGAATAGGTACTGATACTGTAGTGATACTGATACTGTAGTGATACTGATACTGTAGTGATACTGATACTGTAGTGATACTGAATAGGTACTGATACTGAATAGGTACTGATACTGTAGTGATACTGATACTGAATAGGTACTGATACTGTAGTGATACTGATACTGAATAGGTACTGATACTGAATAGGTACTGATACTGTAGTGATACTGATACTGAATAGGTACTGATACTGTACTGATACTGAATAGGTACTGATACTGAATAGGTACTGATACTGAATAGGTACTGATACTGATACTGATACTGAATAGGTACTGATACTGTAGTGATACTGATACTGTAGTGATACTGATACTGTAGTTGCCAACTATGTGAAAACAGGCACCTCAAATGTTCTACTGCTTGAGCTCCTGTTCCTCGTATAGAATATTAGCTCATAAGTATTGTTGACCTCCTGCAACTACATATAAACAGTACCAGCACCTAAAATGAGAACCAGAACCTATTTCAGTCCAAGTCAAGCACTGATAAGAAGCCTATTTTATGACGTTTCCACTGGATCAGAGCAGGACATTTTTCCCTTTCATGCTGAGTGGTTATCGAAACAGAGAGAGCTGGAAATATTTATCAAATACATTGAGGAACTATTGTAATTCTCAATGGACGTAAAAACAGACTTTGTTTGCTTGCTGTTTGAGGTACTTTGAGAAGCTCCACAGGTCATTAGTGGTGGTGCGTTAAGCCAATCATAAAAACTATCAGATCCCCAACTGGGCACATTTATATCCCTACATTTGCACCCAGGCCAGGTAGCCTATAGACCTACTTCTATGCGTGTGAATCCTTATTCAACATTGACAGGAACGCTCCAAACAAAAGAGAGTAAATTGACAAAAGTGTAGCAATGTGTCCGACAATGAGAACGGGAAGACTGGAATAATATTATTGAATGCATTCAAATAAATGACAAAAGTAACAAACATTGTAGATGATAAATGATAGGAATGAATGGTAAATGTACTACTGGTGATGTAATGGGGAATAGATATACACTAACAAATAAAATGTAAACAATTCACACAAATTGGCGGGAGGCGCATTCTGGAGAGACAAGTGCATTGTGCATCTGGGCGCTGCATGGTCAATCTGACGTCTGTATTGGCCATGCAGCACTTATGGTGATCTGATGGTCTCAGCAGAAGTCAGTATATCAACAGTGCCTCAAATATACTCCATACTTCTATTATCAGAGTGCCTCAAATATACTCCATACCTCTATTATCAGAGTGCCTCAAATATACTCCATCCCTCTATTATCAGAGTGCCTCAAATATACTCCATACCTCTATTATCAGAGTGCCTCAAATATACTCCATACCTCTATTATCAGAGTGCCTCAAATATACTCCATACCTCTATTATCAGAGTGCCTCAAATATACTCCATACCTCTATTATCAGAGTGCCTCAAATATACTCCATACCTCTATTATCAGAGTGCCTCAAATATACTCCATACCTCTATTATCAGAGTGCCTCAAATATACTCCATACCTCTATTATTAGAGTGCCTCAAATATACTCCATACCTCTATTATCAGAGTGCCTCAAATATACTCCATACCTCTATTATCAGAGTGCCTCAAATATACTCCATACCTCTATTATCAGAGTGCCTCAAATATACTCCATCCCTCTATTATCAGAGTGCCTCAAATATACTCCATCCCTCTATTATCAGAGTGCCTCAAATATACTCCATACCTCTATTATCAGAGTGCCTCAAATATACTCCATACCTCTATTATTAGAGTGCCTCAAATATACTCCATACCTCTATTATCAGAGTGCCTCAAATATACTCCATACCTCTATTATCAGAGTGCCTCAAATATACTCCATCCCTCTATTATCAGAGTGCCTCAAATATACTCCATACCTCTATTATCAGAGTGCCTCAAATATACTCCATACCTCTATTATCAGAGTGCCTCAAATATACTCCATACCTCTATTATCAGAGTGCCTCAAATATACTCCATACCTCTATTATCAGAGTGCCTCAAATATACTCCATACCTCTATTATCAGAGTGCCTCAAATATACTCCATCCCTCTATTATCAGAGTGCCTCAAATATACTCCATCCCTCTATTATCAGAGTGCCTCAAATATACTCCATCCCTCTATTATCAGAGTGCCTCAAATATACTCCATACCTCTATTATCAGAGTGCCTCAAATATACTCCATACCTCTATTATCAGAGTGCCTCAAATATACTCCATACCTCTATTATCAGAGTGCCTCAAATATACTCCATACCTCTATTATCAGAGTGCCTCAAATATACTCCATACCTCTATTATCAGAGTGCCTCAAATATACTCCATACCTCTATTATCAGAGTGCCTCAAATATACTCCATCCCTCTATTATCAGAGTGCCTCAAATATACTCCATTCCTCTATTATCAGAGTGCCTCAAATATACTCCATACCTCTATTATCAGAGTGCCTCAAATATACTCCATACCTCTATTATCAGAGTGCCTCAAATATACTCCATACCTCTATTATCAGAGTGCCTCAAATATACTCCATACCTCTATTATCAGAGTGCCTCAAATATACTCCATCCCTCTATTATCAGAGTGCCTCAAATATACTCCATCCCTCTATTATCAGAGTGCCTCAAATATACTCCATCCCTCTATTATCAGAGTGCCTCAAATATACTCCATACCTCTATTATCAGAGTGCCTCAAATATACTCCATACCTCTATTATCAGAGTGCCTCAAATATACTCCATACCTCTATTATCAGAGTGCCTCAAATATACTCCATACCTCTATTATCAGAGTGCCTCAAATATACTCCATACCTCTATTATCAGAGTGCCTCAAATATACTCCATACCTCTATTATCAGAGTGCCTCAAATATACTCCATTCCTCTATTATCAGAGTGCCTCAAATATACTCCATACCTCTATTATCAGAGTGCCTCAAATATACTCCATACCTCTATTATCAGAGTGCCTCAAATATACTCCATACCTCTATTATCAGAGTGCCTCAAATATACTCCATACCTCTATTATCAGAGTGCCTCAAATATACTCCATACCTCTATTATCAGAGTGCCTCAAATATACTCCATACCTCTATTATCAGAGTGCCTCAAATATACTCCATACCTCTATTATCAGAGTGCCTGTTCCTTAAGAACCCACATTTTCTGTAAAGGGCAAAACTAGAATAGCTGTCACTCCATAGTTACACCCATAGCAACCTTATACCACAGATAAGGCCACCTAGACCTACTGTTGCTTCTAGGACCAAAATACATTAACTCACATTCCATAGCTACTTCATATCCTACAGAACGCAGCACAGAGACGGATGGCATAACATTCTCCTGTAGAATTCTGACACAGAGCAGAATTCATGGTTCCTTCTATTAAGGCAAGTCGTCCAGGTCACGAGGCAGCAGAAAAGGTCATGAGGGAGCAGAAAAGGTAATGAGGGAGCAAAGCATCCCCAAACCATCACCCTACCAAACCATCACCCTACCACCACACCACGCTTGACCGTTGGTATGAGGTTCTTACTGTGGAATGCAGTATTTGGTTTTCGCCAGACATGTTGCTAAAACCAGAAAGGGAGAAAATACTTTTGTACAGCACTGTATATCTACTAGATGGTGATAGTATTTCCTCATGGTTCCTGAGTCCTATAGAGATAGATCTACTAGATGGTGATAGTATTACCTCATGGTTCCTGAGTCCTATAGAGATAGATCTACTAGATGGTGATAGTATAACCTCATGGTCATGGTTCCTGAGTCCTATAGAGATATATCTACTAGATGGTGATAGTATTACCTCATGGTTCCTGAGTCCTATAGAGATATATATACTAGATGGTGATAGTATTACCTCATGGTTCCTGAGTCCTATAGAGATAGATCTACTAGATGGTGATAGTATTACCTCATGGTCATGGTTCCTGAGTCCTATAGAGATATATCTACTAGATGGTGATAGTATTACCTCATGGTTCCTGAGTCCTATAGAGATATATCTACTAGATGGTGATAGTATTACCTCATGGTCATGGTTCCTGAGTCCTATAGAGATATATCTACTAGATGGTAATAGTATTACCTCATGGTTCCTGAGTCCTATAGAGATATATCTACTAGATGGTGATAGTATTACCTCATGGTTCCTGAGTCCTATAGAGATATATCTACTAGATGGTGATAGTATAATCTCATGGTTCCTGAGTCCTATAGAGATATATCTACTAGATGGTGATAGTATTACCTCATGGTCATGGTTCCTGAGTCCTATAGAGATATATCTACTAGATGGTGATAGTATTACCTCATGGTCATGGTTCCTGAGTCCTATAGAGATATATCTACTAGATGGTGATAGTATTACCTCATGGTCATGGTTCCTGAGTCCTATAGAGATATATCTACTAGATGGTGACAGTATTACCTCATGGTCATGGTTCCTGAGTCCTATAGAGATAGATCTACTAGATCGTGATAGGACGGCCGTCATGGCGTACAGGTTGATCAGGACGTCAGCAACACGCTTCAGGATCAGCTGCTCCTCTACTATGGTCTGGAGGAACAGAGAGACAGGTGTTTAGTACAGTAGAGTTAGATCAGTCCACTGTCCTTCTCTCAGCACATATCAAAGCTGCAGGCTAAAGTTAAATCTAGACTTGGTTTCCTCCATCGTAATCACTCCTCTTTCACCCCAGCTGCCAAACTAACCCTGATTCAGATGACCATCCTACCCATGATAGATTATGGAGACATCATTTATAGATCGGCAGGTAAGGGTGTTCTTTACCATTCGGCCATCAGATTTGCCACCAATACTCCTTATAGGACACATCACTGCACTCTATACTCCTCTGTAAACTGGTCATCTCTGTTTACCCGTCACAAGACTCACTGGTTGATGCTTATTTATAAAACCCTTTTAGGCCTCACTCCCCCCTATCTGAGATATCTACTGCAGCCCTCATCCTCCATATACAACACCCGTTCTGCCAGTCACATTCTGTTAAAGGTCCCCAAAGCACACACATCCCTGGGTCGCTGGTCTTTTCAGTTCGCTGCAGCTAGCGACTGGAACGAGCTGTCTTAGGTCTCTCTTTGTGTATTTTGTCCTATATGCACTGGGACGAGGCAGGATGTTTTCCCTGTGCTGTGGAAAACATCCTGCCTCGTCCCAGTGCCCAAGAAGGCACACCCCACTGTCCTGAATGACTTCAGGACATCATGAAGACCCTGGAAAGGTTAGTCCTCGCTCACCTCAGACCCCTGGTGTGTTCATCAATGGACCCCCTGCAGTTCGCATATCAGTGCAACATCTGGGTGGATGATGCAATCATCTACCTTCTGCAGAGGGCCTACTCTCAACTGGACAACGCAGGTTGCACTGTGAGGGTCATGTTTTTTGACTTCTCCAGTGCCTTCAATACCATTCAGCCCCTGCTAATGGGTGAGAAGATGAGGAGGATGAAAGTGGAAGCACCCTTAGTCTCCTGGGTCACGGACTACCTGACCAGTAGGCCACAATTTGTGTGACTACAGAGCTGTGTGTCAGAACTGGCAGTGAGCAACACAGGGGCCCCCCAGGGAACGGTCCTGTCCCCCTTCCTGTTCACCCTCTACACCTCAGTCATAACTCTGAAACATGCCACCTACAGACGTTCTCGGATGACTCTGCTATTGTAGGGTGCATCAGGGGTGGGCAGGAGGAGGAGTACAGGAGCACAATCAGTGACTTTGTGGTGTGGTGTGAGCAGACATCAGTAAAACAAAGGAGATGGTGGTGGACTTCAGGAGAACCAAGGCCCAACTGACTGCAGTCCCTATACAGGGGATGGATGTGGAAATGGTTGGGTCATACAAGTTCCTGGGAGTCCATTTTGACAACAGGCTGGAATGGGCTGGCAACACCGGGGCCCTGTACAAAAAGGGCCAGAGCCGACTCTACTTTCTGAGGAGGCTCAGGTCCTTCAACGTGTGCAGTAAACTACTGCATACCTTCTACCAGTCTGTGGTGGCCAGTGCCATCTTTTTTGCAGTGGTGTGCTGGGGAGCAAACATAAAAGCCGGTGATGCTTCTCGGGTAAATAAGCTGATCAGGAAGGCTAGCTCTGTCCTGGGGATGAGCCTTGACACTCTAGAGGAGGTGGCGGAGAGACGGATCCTGGCCAAACTGCTGGCCATCATGGACAACGTCACACACCCTCTGCATGCCATGGTTATGACGCAGAGGAGCACCTTCAGTCACAGACTGATCCCACCACGGTGTGCCAGAGAGCGCTACAGGAGGTCCTTCCTGCCGGCGGCTATGAGACTATATAATGCCTCACCGGGGTGCCGTGCCGTCGGCAACATAGATCTGGAACTGTTGGGGTGTTAGGACCTAGTTTAACAATTATGCATCCATCCGTGAGTAACCCTGGTCCGTAATCACTCATTCACTCAGGACTTATTTATTAATTCAGGTCTGTATATACATACTCATGTACAGTAGTTATATCATATCACGTGCAATATTGCTAGTAATTCTTGGACCTAACTTACGTAGGCATTCACTCAGGAATGCATATTAGTATCCTGTCAGTTGTACCTTTTCTCATTGCTTTTAGTATATCAAATGTGCAATAAGTGCAGTTATCTGTAATTAAACCCTGCGCACTAAAGAATGTATTTTAGGGGAATTACTATTATTACCCCAATGATATCATACACACATTTAGCTATTAAAGTATCTCTTCCTGTCATTTACCTGTACAGTTAATGTAACCATGCAAGTATTCACTTATCTGTAAATATAACTGTATATTTACATGTACAGCTAATTTAACCATGCAAAATATTCACTTACCTGTTCATTTACCCAGTCTGTCTATTAAGTAAACTATTATTACCCTCGCTCATATCATATGCATTTTTAGCTACTGAAGTATTTCTCTGCCATCGACCTGTATAGTATAGTTTACTATGCAACATCCACCAATGTATAGTGTACATATTCAGCCAACCACTCATACTATGCAATGTCTTTTTATAGCTTTTTTTTGCACTCCAGATATCTTGTATTTCTATATTTTTCATACTGCCGCTCCATGTATCATGTGCCGTGTATCTGTCTTTTGTGTACTTTCGTTGTGGCATTTTGCACAAAGAAATTTCCCCCCGGGGATCAATAAAGTACCTCTCTATCTATCTTATAACCCCTCACACTAGACTACTGCAACACTGTTTCCCCTGACATAACCCCTCACACTAGACTACTGACAAAACCCCTCACACTAGACTACTGACATAACCCCTCACACTAGACTACTGACATAACCCCTCACACTAGACTACTGACATAACCCCTCACACTAGACTACTGACATAACCCCTCACACTAGACTACTGACAAAACCCCTCACACTAGACTACTGACATAACCCCTCACACTAGACTACTGCAACACTGTTTCCCCTGACATAACCCCTCACACTAGACTACTGACATAACCCCTCACACTAGACTACTGCAACACTGTTTCCCCTGACATAACCCCTCACACTAGACTACTGACATAACCCCTCACACTAGACTACTGACATAACCCCTCACACTAGACTACTGCAACACTGTTTCCCCTGACATAACCCCTCACACTAGACTACTGACATAACCCCTCACACTAGACTACTGACATAACCCCTCACACTAGACTACTGACATAACCCCTCACACTAGACTACTGACATAACCCCTCACACTAGACTACTGACATAACCCCTCACACTAGACTACTGACATAACCCCTCACACTAGACTACTGACATAACCCCTCACACTAGACTACTGACATAACCCCTCACACTAGACTACTGACATAACCCCTCACACTAGACTACTGACATAACCCCTCACACTAGACTACTGACATAACCCCTCACACTAGACTACTGCAACACTGTTTGCAAACAGGATGCATGTTTTGGAATATTTTTATTCTGTACAGACTTCCTTCTTTTCACTCTGTCATTTAGGTTAGTATTGTGGCATAACTACAATGTTGTTGATCCATCCTCAGTTTTCTCCTCACAGCCATTAAACTCTATAACTGTTTTAAAGTCACCATTGGCCTCATAATGAAATCCCTGAGCAGTTTCCTTCCTCTCTGGCAACTGAGTTAGGAAGGACACCTGTCTCTTTGTAGTGACTGGGTGTATTGATACACCATTCAAAGTGTAATTAATATCTTCAACATGCTCAAAGATATATTCAATGTCTGTTTTTTTTATTTTTACCCATCTACCAATAGGTGCCCTTCTTTGGGAGGCATTGGTTTGTTTAAAATTCACTGTTCGACTGAGGGTCCTTACAGATAATTGTATGTGTGCGGTACATAGATGAGGTAGTCATTCAAAAGTCATGTTGAACAAATGCAGGCTTGCCATAAGATAGATAGATAGGTACTTTATTGATCCCCCGGGGGGGACATTTCTTCGAACTGTGTTTTTAAGTGTATCTTAGCCAAAAGGCAGAGAAGCCATAACAAAGGTGGTTGAATACTACATTACAGGTTTTCATGTTTAATTAATTTGTAGAAATGTCTAAAAACATCATTCCACTTTGACATTATGTGATATAGTGTAAAGGCCAGTGACAAAAATCACAATTATAATCAATTATAAATATAGGCTGTAACAGAACAAAATGTGTAAAAAGGTGAGTCAATACTTTCTGAAGCACAATCCATTATAATGTGTACAGTTTTGATTTGAGTCATTTTAAGGTATATTGAGTTCCCCTCCACCCCTTAAAACAAATTATTTGTATATACAGTATATATATATATTATTTTAAACCACCGGCAGGAAGCTGAGACCCCGTCGCGGGCCGTATGCTTGACACCCCTGCGCTACACATTATACTCTGTTCAACACAGGATATTCTCCAGTTAAATCACCCTTTACATGTGTTTTGAATTTAACTAGGGAAGTCAGTTAAAAGCAAATTCTTATTTACAATGACGGCCTAGAAACAGGCATAGTAGTACAGCACCCCTGAAGCAAATTAGGGTTAAGTGCCTTGCTCAAGGGAGATTAATTCAGCTTTCAGCAGGACAATAACCTACAACACAAGGCCAAATATACACTGGAGTTTCTTACCAAGAAGATATTGAATGTTCCTGAGTGGCTGAGTTTCAGTTTTGACTTAAATTAGCTTGAAAATCTATGGGAAGTCCTGAAAATGGTTGTCTAGCAACGATCAACAACCAACTTGAGAGCACTTGAAAAGAATAACGGCCAAATGTTGCGCAATATAGGTGTGAAAGCTCTTACAGAGTTACCTAGAAAGACTCACAGCTGTAATCGCTGCCAAAGGTGATTCTAACATGTCTTGCCTCAGGGGTGTGAATACTTATGTAAATGAGATATTTCTGTATTTGTTATTATGGGATATTATGGAGATTACAGATGGAGATTACAGATGGAGATTACAGATGGAGGTTACAACCAGATGTTCAGGTTGTAACAACAGAATATGGAATAAGGGTATGCATACTTTCTAAAGGCACTTTGTATAAATAATGAGACTATAATGTACCTTTCCATATCTGTACAGCAGGTTCTCCACTGTGGAGCCAAATTGGGCCACATTCTGCTCCAGTTTCTTGGCACTGTCCTGGGAGAGAATAGGGTACAGGGAAACTGACTTCATTTATACATTCCATTCACTCATCACATCAGGGTTTCCCAACCTTGTCCTCGGGCCCCTCCAGACCTTTTAGCATGTTTGTTTAACCCTAAACACGCACACCTGGTTAAATTAGTCAAAGCCTTGATGAATATTCAACTAATTGAATCAGGTGCACCAGTTAAGGGTTAAAACAACCATGTGGAATGTCTGAGGGGCCCGAGAAGAGGGAAACTCGGCATTAGATCAATCCCACCAAAGTGACAGATTGGTTAAAAAGCAGGGTTTGTACAGACAGTGCAAGTAAAATTGAAGGACTTTTTCAAGCAATATTTTGTAATTGTTTCTAGTCGCCACCAGATGGCAGTAGAGTGCCACAACCTCATTCAAAACTAACTTACTATTCAGAACCAGCTTACAAGTTCTACTCAATACATTGTTTTACTACATACAGGAATGGTAAGTCAGTACTGATTATGATGATGTCATTTGAGTAGTGCTGCCAATGACTGGAACGAACTGTAAAAATCCTTGAAGCTAGAGGTTCCTATCTCCCTCAGTAACTTTAAGCATCAGCTGTCAGAGCTGCTTATCGATCACTACACCTGTATACAGCCCTTCTGTAAATAGTCCATCCTACTATCTCATCCCCATATTATTTTTGCTCATTTCCACTCCAGTATCTCTATTTGCACATCATCATCTGCACATCTATCAGTCCAGTGTTAATGCTAAATTGTAATTATTTCACCACTATGGCCTATTTATTGTCCTACCTTCCTAATCTTACTACATTTGCACTCTGTATATAGATTTTCTATTGTGTTATTGACTGTACGTTTGTTTACTGTGTAACTCTGTGTTGTTTTTCCTCGCACTGCTTTGCTTTGTCTTGGCCAGGTCACAGTTGTAAATGAGAACTTGTTCTCAACTGACCTACCTGGTTAAATAAAGGTGAAATAAAACCTACCTGGTTAAATAAAGGTGAAATAAAACCTACCTGGTTAAATAAAGGTGAACTAAAACCTACCTGGTTAAATAAAGGTGAAATAAAACCTACCTGGTTAAATAAAGGTGAAATAAAACCTACCTGGTTAAATAAAGGTGAAATAAAACCTACCTGGTTAAATAAAGGTGAAATAAAACCTACCTGGTGAAAAAAATAAATACAGCCAATCCATAAAACACATTTGGTGTGTCATCATAGTGGTCTCTGACTCGCTCAGGTGGAACAAACTTACATTTACAGATACGTTTTTTTTCTCTTGCAAAAACATCCTTTCTGAATCTATTTTTTCTTCTTCTTTGGGGCGGTAGGTAGCCGAGCGGTTAGTGTTAGGCCCGTAACTTAAAGGTTGTAGGATCTAATTAAAAATCTGATTACAATATTTTAGCTGTTAACGCAATGGATTACTGATACCGGTTACCCTGGTTATGGGTTAAATAAGGTACGCACCGCCAGACCAGGATGCACCACCCCGTCCGTCCCAGTCAGTCCCAGGTCCACCTTCCTCCCCAACGCGTCTCCCAACTTCTTGCCCAACATCTCCAAGGCCACGCCCACATTCCCCTTCTTCATCTCCCTGATTGGACAAGGCAGACAGACAGGTGACACGTTCAGAATGTTGCAGAGAGAAATGATTGAGCTGATTAGACCCCTCCATTCCACATGATACACTATAAACAGCAGTACGGGACACCCTTCAAATTAGGGGATTCTATTTCAGCCACAGCCGTGTATAACATCCAGCACACAGCCATGCAATCTCCATAGACAAACATTGGCAGTAGAATGGCCTTACAGGAGCTTGGTGACTGTCAGTGGCGCCGTCATGGGGTGACCTTTCCAACAAGTCATTTTGTCAAATTCGCTACAGCAGTGTTACTCACTATGTTTTAGAAGTTGGCTGCTTTGGGTTGAGAGTCTTTTCAAGGGACGAACAGATCTTACATCTGTTCTATTTTATCTTTCAAAAGGATCAATAGAAAGATCATTCAAAGCAATTGAACACATTCATTAATGTACATCACAAATATATACATGAACACAACAAGTACATCACATGTATGACCCATATTAAGGGTTAGGCTACATCACATGTATGACCCATATTAAGGGTTAGGCTACATCACATGTATGACCCATATTAAGGGTTAGGCTACATCACATGTATGACCCATATTAAGGGTTAGGCTACATCACATGTATGACCCATATTAAGGGTTAGGCTACATCACATGTATGACCCATATTAAGGGTTAGGCTACATCACATGTATGACCCATATTAAGGGTTAGGCTACATCACATGTATGACCCATATTAAGGGTTAGACTACCTCAGTAGTCTGTTTCTCTGTTTTTGTTTCACAATGTTCATTGTTGAAAATGTTGCTTCACATGAATAAGTGCTGACAAAATGTCACCTTTTGCTGCACTGCTTCAGAAGTGGATCCTCTGTGTGACACAAGGTTCCAGAAATCAGCAGCACCTGATCTTAGTTCACCTGGCAACGTGTCATTTACCTGCAGCTCCACTACCTCACTCTCTACTCCAGCACGGTCAGGACAGAGAGCGGTGATGACTGGAGTCACTCTCTACTCCAGCACGGTCAGGACAGAGAGCGGTGATGACTGGAGTCACTCTATTCCAGCACGGTCAGGACAGAGAGCGGTGATGACTGGGGTCACTCTCTATTCCAGCACGGTCAGGACAGAGAGCGCTGATGACTGGGGTCACTCTCTATTCCAGCACGGTCAGGACAGAGAGCGCTGATGACTGGGGTCACTCTCTATTCCAGCACGGTCAGGACAGAGAGCGGTGATGACTGGAGTCACTCTCTATTCCAGCACGGTCAGGACAGAGAGCGGTGATGACTGAGGTCACTCTATTCCAGCACGGTCAGGACAGAGAGCGGTGATGACTGGAGTCACTCTCTATTCCAGCACGGTCAGGACAGAGAGCGCTGATGACTGGAGTCACTCTCTATTCCAGCACGGTCAGGACAGAGAGCGGTGATGACTGGAGTCACTCTCTATTCCAGCACGGTCAGGACAGAGAGCGCTGATGACTGGAGTCACTCTATTCCAGCACGGTCAGGACAGAGAGCGGTGATGACTGAGGTCACTCTATTCCAGCACGGTCAGGACAGAGAGCGCTGATGACTGGAGTCACTCTATTCCAGCACGGTCAGGACAGAGAGCGGTGATGACTGGAGTCACTCTCTATTCCAGCACGGTCAGGACAGAGAGCGCTGATGACTGGAGTCACTCTCTATTCCAGCACGGTCAGGACAGAGAGCGCTGATGACTGGAGTCACTCTCTATTCCAGCACGGTCAGGACAGAGAGCGGTGATGACTGGAGTCACTCTCTATTCCAGCACGGTCAGGACAGAGAGCGCTGATGACTGGGGTCACTCTCTATTCCAGCACGGTCAGGACAGAGAGCGGTGATGACTGGAGTCACTCTCTATTCCAGCACGGTCAGGACAGAGAGCGGTGATGACTGAGGTCACTCTCTATTCCAGCACGGTCAGGACAGAGAGCGGTGATGACTGAGGTCACTCTATTCCAGCACGGTCAGGACAGAGAGCGGTGATGACTGGGGTCACTCTCTATTCCAGCACGGTCAGGACAGAGAGCGCTGATGACTGGGGTCACTCTCTATTCCAGCACGGTCAGGACAGAGAGCGGTGATGACTGAGGTCACTCTCTATTCCAGCACGGTCAGGACAGAGAGCGCTGATGACTGGGGTCAGAGATGACACTGGCACATGAAAGGGGTTCTCAAGGAAGTTGAAAAAGTCCTTGTACTCCATGATGTCATTGAATCTTGATTCAAACTCCAACTTCAACTGTTCCAACACATGAACGAATCCATCATAGCTAAATGTTGCAGTAGGTCTGTGTTGGATGTGGTGACTGCTCTGAGCTTTGGGAAATGAACTAAATCTCTGTCAGGTATGAACAGCGTGGTGATTTTGTCTTGAAATGCTGTGACCACACGTAGCATTTTACCCTGAGTTTTAGCCTTGGAGCTGGAGATGAACTGTGTTCAGGTGGCAGCTGATGCCAGCTTTAATATCCACCGCGGATCATCCAGCTCTGGCTCCTCTTCTCCTTTTATTTTAACTAATTCACGGATTTGAGGGAGGAGAGAGAAATCTTTCTAAAACTCAGCTAAGCGAACGCCATCTCACTTCATTGTGAAATATCAAGTCTGTATTCTGTCCGGTATTCCTCCTGCAATAACCATGTTCACTACGCGCACGACGTCCTGCATCACATTCTGTCATTCAATCTTTGAGTTTAGCCACAATGAAATGTAACAAACTTGGGAATATCCTCTCTCTTTCTCATCAGGCCTACGAGTCCCTTCTCCTTCCCTCGTATGTTTGGTGCCCCGTCAGGTCACACAGATGGCATGTTTGGTGCCCCGTCAGGTCACACAGATGGCATGTTTGGTGCCCCGTCAGGTCACACAGATGGCATGTTTGGTGCCCCGTCAGGTCACACAGATACAAGATGTGACCAGTCAATGTTATTAGCAGCAGAAACTGTAACCAGGGTTTTCAGAAGATCCTCTCCTCGTGTTTGTTCCTGAAGAGGCAGTAAACATGAAAGTTCCTCTCTGAGCAACTCATTTCATTCCTCTCCGATATCTTCTATATGTCTTGATATGGTCGAGTCAGAGAGTTGCAGTCTGTGAAGGACTTCTTGTTTCTTGCGAGTATCGTTTTCTCTGCCACAGTGCTAGACATGTTCATCATTTGTTGTGCTTTGAGTTGTGATATTTAGTTGTTTCTGAGGTTTCTTTGTGGAGGATATGTTTTGTAAATGGCCATGCTGTGATTGGAAATGTCTCTCTAAATGTCTTTTTTTAAAACAATTGACTGTCTTTTGGCAAATAAGTGAAATAAGTGAGCAGGTCGCATCATGCAGTACAAAAAAACATGTCTGTCCATTTCTCTTGGAACTTTCTGTGTTCTTCTCCAATCGACCGTATCCTTCTCTTAACCACCGGAGTCACTTTAACCAGAAGCACTTCCCCGCCACTATCTTCCTGATTTTCCCGGTTCCCCGGTGGTTGCTCGTTCACAGCTGTCACGCTGTTCTCCGGCTCTTCCCCCTCATTTACGTTTTAATAATAAACCCTCCCATGTCGACCAGACTGCAACAGTAGGCCGTAGTATCAATAGGAACCTGTGGCTGAGCTCTCTGGCTGAGCTCTCTGGCTGAGCTCTCTGGCTGAGCTCTCACGTTAAACGCTTAATTGCCTTTCTGTTCAACAACTGCTATACTGCCATCTATCTGCCGTCCAGGGAATAATAGATATAACGTGACTCAGGCCTGCATTAAACACATTGCTTTGAAATTCTGTCATTGTCATGTATAATTATTGGAAAATTGGAAAGTCACAGCGAGTTGCAAAATAAGGTCTCGCCCGCAAAGAGTAACACTGCGCTACAGCATACAATTACTTTCTAGACGATTCTGTGCTTCCAACTTTGTGGCAACAGTTTGGGGAAGGCCCTTTCCTGTTTCAGCATGACAATGCCCCTGCGCACAAAGCAAGGTTCATACAGAAATGGTTTTTCGAGATCGGTGTGGAAGAACTTGACTGGCCTGCACAGAGCCCTGACCTCAACCCCATGGAACACCTTTGGGATGAATTGGAACGCAAACTGCGGGCCAGGCCTAATCGCCCAACATCAGTGACCGACCTCACGAATGCTCGTGGCTGAATGGAAGCAAATCCCTGCAGAAAAATGCTCCAACATCTAGTAGAAAGTCTTCCTAGAAGAGTAGAGGCTGTTATAGCAGCAAAGGGAGGACCAACTCCATGTTAATGCCCATCATTTTGTAGTGAGATGTTTGATGAGCAGGTGTCCACATACTTTTGGTCATGTAGTGTACAGTCGTGGCCAAAAGTTGAGACAATGACACAAGTATTGGTCTCCACAAAGTTTGCTGCCTCAGTGTTGGTCATTTGCATATACTCCAGAATGTCATGAAGAGTGATCAGATGAATTGCAAAGTCCCTCTGTCATGAAAATGAACTTAATCTCCAAAAAACATTTTCACTGCATTTCAGCCCTGCCACAAAAGGACCAGCTGCCATCATGTCAGTGATTGTCTCGTTAACACAGGTGAGTGTTGACGAGGACAAGTCTGGAGATCACTCTGTCATGCTGATTGAGTCAGAATAACAGACTGGAAGCTTTAAAAGGAGGGTGGTGCTTGAAATCATTGTTCTTCCTCTGTCAACCATGGTTACCTGCAAGGAAACACCAGGACCGTCTCCTAAAGTTGATTCAGTTGCGGGATCGGGGCACCACCAGTGCAGAGCTTGGTCAGGAATGGCAGCAGGCAGGTGTGAGTGCATCTGCACGCACAGTGAGGCAAAGACTTTTGGAGGATGGCCTGGTGTCAAGAAGGGCAGCAAAGAAGCCACTTCTCTCCAGGAAAAACATCAGGGACAGACTGATATTCTGCAAAAGGTACAGGGATTGGACTGCTGAGGACTGGGGTAGAGTCATTTTCTCTGATGAATCCCCTTTCCGATTCTTTGGGCCATCCGGAAAACACCTTGTCCGGAGAAGACAAGGTGAGCGCTACCATCAGTCCTGTGTCATGCCAACAGTAAAGCATCCTGAGACCATTCATGTGTGGGGTTGCTTCTCAGCCAAGGGAGTGGGCTCACTCACAATTTTGCCTAAGAACACAGCCATGAATAAAGAATAGTACCAACACATCTTCCGAGAGCAACTTCTCCCAACCATCCAAGAACAGTTTGGTGACGACCAATGCCTTTTCCAGCATGATGGAGCACCTTGCCATAAGGCAAAAGTGATAACTACGTGAGGATGTGGCCCAGAAGTTAATTGACAGCATGCCAGGGCGGATTGCAGAGGTCTTGAAAAAGAAGGGTCAACACTGCAAATATTGACTCTTTGCATAAACTGAATGTCATTGTCAATGAAAGCCTTTGACACTTACGGAATACTTGTAATTATACTTCAGTGTTACCATAGTAACTACTGACATAAAGATCTAAGAACACTGAAGCAGCAAACTTTGTGGAGACCAATACTTGTGTCATTCTCTAAACTTTTGACCACAACTGTACGTTAATAACAACAACAAGTGACACTCAAACATGTTACACAGACAGGGGAACAGGTTACACAGACAGAGGAACAGGTTACACAGACCGAGAAACAGGTTACACAGACCGAGAAACAGGTTACACAGACCGAGAAACAGGTTACACAGACCGAGAAACATGTTACACAGACCGAGGAACATGTTACACAGACCGAGGAACATGTTACACAGACCGAGGAACATGTTACACAGACCGAGAAACAGGTTACACAGACCGAGGAACAGGTTACACAGACCGAGGAACATGTTACACAGACCGAGGAACATGTTACACAGACCGAGAAACAGGTTACACAGACCGAGGAACAGGTTACACAGACCGAGGAACATGTTACACAGACCGAGGAACATGTTACACAGACCGAGGAACATGTTACACAGACCGAGGAACATGTTACACAGACAGAGGAACATGTTACACAGACCGAGAAACAGGTTACACAGACCGAGGAACATGTTACACAGACCGAGGAACATGTTACACAGACCGAGGAACATGTTACACAGACCGAGGAACATGTTACACAGACCGAGGAACATGTTACACAGACCGAGGAACATGTTACACAGACCGAGGAACATGTTACACAGACCGAGGAACATGTTACACAGACAGAGGAACATGTTACACAGACCGAGGAACATGTTACACAGACAGAGGACATCAGCTGAAGTACAGTGATAACAATGTTAAATGTGGAGAATCAATGTTCCATTTAAACCCGTTTGAAGCTGGTGGACAAAACCGAAAGTAAAATATGAAGAACGGGAAGCATAGAAATAACACATAGAACAGGTCTACCTATTCTTAGACTGGCTTTCAATGAGAATAACAGACTCACATGTGAATTTGGTCAGGTCGCCCAAAAAGTTACATATTGCAGCTTTCAGTTACTTACTTGATTTTTCCTGTCAGTATTTTACCAGCGTACTGCATCCCAGTCAGAGCTATGTACATCCTCAGGATCTCATTGGTGCCCTGAAGAGACAGAACACACAAGGTCAAGTAAAGATGTCTTCATAACTACAATCTGACATCTTCATATCTAGAGCCTTCAGAAAGTATTCTCCCACATTGATGTTAAAGCCTGAATCAAGACGGATTAAATATAATTCTACACACAATACACCATAATGACAAAGTGAAATCACGTTTTTAGACATTTTAACACATTTATTGAAAATGAAATATAGAAATATCTAAATTTACATAAATATTCACACCAGTCACCTTTGGCAGCAATTACAGTTGTGAGTGTTTCTGGGTAAGTCTCTAAGAGCTTAACACACCTGGATTAGGCTTGGGCGACATACCGTTTATACTGTATACTGGGGTATTCCGAAATAAAGACAGTATGATTTTTCGCAGGGTGTGTGCCGTTTATAATTATAAGTTAAGTATAACAATAAGAAATCTAAGATGTGTCAAATAAATTATATCCAGCTCAGGACTACAGCTATGCATTTGGTTTGCTAACTTGCTAGCTAAGTGGCTAGATGTAAAGATCCAGCTTCTTGGTTACAGCAGAGACATTCAACCCCCTCCTGGATCAAGATCCCTGTTGCCTAAATGGTTGTGCACCATTCGGTAATACTGTATACCCCGGTATGCTACAGAAACGGTATGGAAATCTGGATACCGCCCAACCCTAACCTGGATTGTACAATATTTGCACATTATTCTTTTAAATATTCTTTAAGCTCTATCAAATTGGTTGTTGATCATTGCTAGACAGCCATTTTCAAGAATGCCATAGATATTCCATCTGATTTAAGTCAAAACTGTAACATTCAGTGTCTTCTTGGTCAGAAACTCCAGTGTATATTTGGCCTTGTGTTTTAAGTTATTGTCCTGCTGAAAGGTGAATGTCTGGTGGAAAGACTGAACCAGGTTTCCTCGTCTGTGCTTAGCTCTATTCCATTTATTTTTATTCTAAAAAAAAACCTCCCCAGTCCTTAACGATAACAAGCATTCCCAAAACATGATGCAGCACCAGCGAACAGACTGGTACTCAGATGTGTTGTGTTGGATTTGCCCCAAACATAACACTTTGTATTTGTACTTGTACTTTGTCACTTTGTAACACAGGACATGCATTTTTTGTAGTATTACTTTAGTGCCTTGTTGCAAACAGGATGCATGTTTTGGAATATTTTCACTCTGTCATTTAGGTTAGTATTGTGGCATAACTACAATGTTGTTGATCCATCCTCAGTTTTCTCCTATCACAGCCATTAAACTCTATAACTGTTTTAAAGTCATCAATGGCCTCATGGTGAAATCCCTGAGCAGTTTCCTTCCTCTCTGGCAACTGAGTTAGGAAGGACACAGGTCTCTTTGTAGTGACTGGGTGTATTGATACACCATTCAAAGTGTAATTAATATCTTCAACATGCTCAAAGATATATTCAATGTCTGTTTATTTTTGTTTTTTTACCCATCTACCAATAGGTGCCCTTCTTTGGGAGGCATTGGGAAACCTCCTTGGTCTTTGTGGTTGAATCGGTGTTTGAAATTTCTGAAGGCACGATAGATAGATGGATGGATGGATGGATGTCCGTTTCACCACCATTTGTTTAACACTTTTTTTGGTTACTACATGATTCCATACAGTGGGGAGAACAAGTATTTGATACACTGCCGATTTTGCAGGTTTTCCTACTTGCAAAGCATGTAGAAGTCTGTAATTATTATCATAGGTACACTTCAACTGTGAGAGACGGAATCTAAAACAAAAATCCTGAAAATCACATTGTATGATTTTTAAATAATTATTTAGCATTTTATTGCATGACATAAGTATTTGATCACCTACCAACCAGTAAGAATTCCGGCTCTCACAGACCTGTTAGTTTTTCTTTAAGAAGCCCTCCTGTTCTCCACTCATTACCTGTATTAACTGCACCTGTTTGAACTCGTTACCTGTATAAAAGACACCTGTCCACACACTCAATCAAACAGACTCCAACCTCTCCACAATGGCCAAGACCAGAGAGCTGTGTAAGGACATCAGGGATAAAATTGTAGACCTGCACAAGGCTGGGATGGGCTGCAGGACAATAGGCAAGCAGCTTGGTGAGAAGGCAACAACTGTTGGCGCAATTATTCGAAAATGGAAGAAGTTCAAGATGACGGTCAATCTCCCTCAGTCTGGGGCACCATGCAAGATCTCACCTCGTGGGGCATCAATGATTATGAGGAAGGTGAGGGATCAGCCCAGAACTATACGGCAGGACCTGGTCAATGACCTGAAGAGAGCTGGGACCACAGTCTCAAAGAAAACCATTAGTAACACACTACGCCGTCATGGATTAAAATCCTGCAGCGCACGCAAGGTCCCCCTGCTCAAGCCAGCGCATGTCCAGGCCCGTCTGAAGTTTGCCAATGACCATCTGGATGATCCAGAGGAGGAATGGGAGAAGGTCATGTGGTCTGATGAGACAAAAATAGAGCTTTTTGGTCTAAACTCCACTCGCCGTGTTTGGAGGAAGAAGAAGGATGAGTACAACCCCAAGAACACCATCCCAACCGTGAAGCATGGAGGTGGAAACATCATTCTTTGGGGATGCTTTTCTGCAAAGGGGACAGGACGACTGCACCGTATTGAGGGGAGGATGGATGGGGCCATGTATATTATTTAAAAATCATTCAATGTGATTTTCTGGATCCGTCACTCACAGTTGAAGTGTACCTTTGATAAAAATTACACTTCTACCTGCTTTGTAAGTAGGAAAACCTGCAAAATCGGCAGTGTATCAAATACTTGTTCTCCCCACTGTATGTGTTATGTCATAGTTTTGATGTCTTCACTTTTATTCTACAAATTGTGCAAATAAAGAAAAACCCTTGAATGAGTAATATTACAAATTTGTGGCCACCGGATGGTCTACAGGGCTTGCTGCCACCGGATGGTCTACAGGGCTTGCTGCCACCGGATGGTCTACAGGGCTTGCTGCCACCGGATGGTCTACAGGGCTTGCTGCCACCGGATGGTCTACAAAGGCTTGCTGCCACCGGATGGTCTACAAAGGCTTGCTGCCACCGGATGGTCTACAGGGCTTGCTGCCACCGGATGGTCTACAGGGCTTGCTGCCACCGGATGGTCTACAGGGCTTGCTGCCACCGGATGGTCTACAGGGCTTGCTGCCACCGGATGGTCTACAAAGGCTTGCTGCCACCGGATGGTCTACAGGGCTTGCTGCCACCGGATGGTCTACAGGGCTTGCTGCCACCGGATGGTCTACAGGGCTTGCTGCCACCGGATGGTCTACAGGGCTTGCTGCCACCGGATGGTCTACAGGGCTTGCTGCCACCGGATGGTCTACAGGGCTTGCTGCCACCAGATGGCTTTAATCCCTCCAGTCGTTTCTAGAAGCTCCCTACCTTTTTGCATGTTGTACGGCCCAACTTTGAATTCTGCATGACAAGCCAGTTCTTGCTTGTTCTTGAACTCCCTCTCCCGCAGAGTCTGACTCGCTAGTAGTAGGCCTAGTAGCTGGTGGAGGTGCCGGTGGTGATGGTGATGCCAGTTCAGCACCAGGAGCAGTTTGCCCCTCACTCCTCTCCTCCAGCACTGACAGTTCTCTGGCTCGTTCTGGGTTTGATTCACCATCTTGGATTTTTGGACTTAAAACGTCAAACTCGATTGGCTTTTCCTATAAAAAAATGTATTTGTCTTTCCCACGACACAAATTCAGTAGGGAGACGACTAGAAGGCAACGTTACGTGATTACGTAGGGACCTCTTCACTAGCTGATCACCACTACCAAGACCTATGTCAAGATCAGTTACTAACCCCACCGGCCGTCCCCATAACCTCTATGTAGAAATAAGAGAGCAGGTCTGGAATCAGTTTGGAGGATAGGATGATTACATAGAAGGATCACCAGGCTTTTACACGATGGTCTTTCTGTGGGCCGGAGAAATAACGAGGAGGCGACTTGATTTAACGCTGATGGCTTTTATTAGAATGTCTAGTGAAATAATGACTAAATCATGTCGTGATCGATAACGGAAAAAGGTGCCGAAACAAAGTCAAATCTGAGAGGAAACAGATCCTGTTCCTTGTCGTTCAGGGGACGTTCTGACGCTGTAACTGACGCTGTAACTGACGCTGTAACTGACGCTGTAACTGATTATACCCTCAATCTATCTATAAGTCTTTACTAGGTAAATCCCTGCCTTATCTCAGCTCGCTGGTCCCCATAGCAACACCCACCCGTAGCATGCGCTCCAGCAGGTATATCTCACTGGTCATCCTCAAAGCCAACACTTCCTTTGGCCGCCATTCCTTCCAGTTCTCTGCTGCCAATGACTGGAACGAATTGCAAAAATCATTGAAGCTGGAGACTACCATCTCCCTCAATAACTTTAAGCATCAGATCACTGCACCTGTATATAGCCCTTCTGTAAATAGCCCATCCTACTACCTCATCCCCATAATAGCCCATCCTACTACCTCATCCCCATATTGTTATTTTTGCTCATTTGCACCCCAGTATCTCTATTTGCACATCATCATCTGCACATCTATCAGTCCAGTGTTAATTCTAAATTGTAATTATTTCACCACTATGGCCTATTTATTGTCCTACCTTCCTAATCTTACTACATTTACACTCTGTATATAGATTTTCTATTGTGTTATTGACTGTACGTTTGTTTACTGTGTAACTCTGTGTTGTTTTTGTCGCACTGCTCTGCTTTGTCTTGGCCAGGTCACAGTTGTAAATGAGAACTAGTTCTCAACTGGCCTACCTGGTTAAATAAAGGTGAAATAAAACCTACCTGGTTAAATAAAGGTGAAATAAAACCTACCTGGTTAAATAAAGGTGAAATAAAAATAATTTTAAAAATGGAATGTCCTTTTTGTCTCCATGGATTGACATTAACTTTTTCTGCCCGTTCCCTGTGTAGGCTATTTGGATGTGTAAAGTCAGTTAAAGTCTGTTATTATTTGGCTGTGTAAAGTCAGTTAAAGTCTGTTATTATTTGGCTGTGTAAAGTCAGTTAAAGTCTGTTATTATTTGGCTGAGTAAAGTCAGTTAAAGTCTTATTATTTGGCTGTGTAAAGTCAGTTAAAGTCTGTTATTATTTGGCTGTGTAAAGTCAGTTAAAGTCTGTTATTATTTGGCTGTGTAAAGTCAGTTAAAGTCTGTTATTATTTGGCTGAGTAAAGTCAGTTAAAGTCTGTTATTATTTGGCTGTGTAAAGTCAGTTAAAGTCTGTTATTATTTGGCTGAGTAAAGTCAGTTAAAGTCTGTTATTATTTGGCTGTGTAAAGTCAGTTAAAGTCTGTTATTATTTGGCTGTGTAAAGTCAGTTAAAGTCTGTTATTATTTGGCTGTGTAAAGTCAGTTAAAGTCTTATTATTTGGCTGTGTAAAGTCAGTTAAAGTCTGTTATTATTTGGCTGTGTAAAGTCAGTTAAAGTCTTATTATTTGGCTGAGTAAAGTCAGTTAAAGTCTGTTATTATTTGGCTGAGTAAAGTCAGTTAAAGTCTGTTATTATTTGGCTGTGTAAAGTCAGTTAAACCCTAAAGTTTAGGCTTATGCACCAATACCAGATACAACCTCAATATAGAGGTTATAATATAAAATGGATGTAATTTCTATGGTATTCTTTCTCTTTATTCAACCCTTCCTTCAGCCACACTAAACCCATCCACCCATGGATATAACTACAGGGACTGGGTTATGAGTCAACCCACGCATCACTGGTGTCTAGTCTGTCAAGTTGGACATCTGCCCTCTGGTGGACACTACATAGTTCAGCTTTACACGGTTCACTCTGTATTGCTCTCGGTACTGCACCATGTTTTCAGTGTGTGTGTGTATGAGATACCTCGAAGATGAGCAGGATACGGCAGTCTCTGAGGTAGCGTTCATAGGGATAGTCCTTAGTGTAGCCCAACCCTCCTAGAACCTGCAACGCCTCAGACACACAGATCCAGCCTCCCTCAGAGCTGAACACCTACAGAGAGAGAGGTGAGCAAAGACAGACTAAGGTTTTTTTAAAACACTTTTTCTCCCCAATTTCGTCATATCCAGCTGGTAGTTCCAGTCCTGTCCCATCGCTGCAACTCCCGTACAGACTCGGGAGAGGCGAAGGTCGAGAGCCCTCCGAAACACAACCCACCAAGCCATACTGCTGCTGCTGCTACTACTACTACTACTACTAGTACACCTATCACTAGCCTGCTCAACCTCTCTTTCGTATCATCGGAGATCCCTAGAGATTGGAAAGCTGCCGCGGTCATCCCCCTCTTCAAAGGGGGAGACACTCTAGACCCAAACTGTTACAGACCTATATCCATCCTGCCCACCGTACCTTCTCTGCTATGCAATCTGGTTTCCGAGCTGGTCATGGGTGCACCTCAGCTACGCTCAAGGTACTTAACGATATAATAATCGCCATCGATAAAAGACAGTACTGTGCAGCCGTCTTCATCGACCTGGCCAAGGCTTTCGACTCTGTCAATCACCGCATTCTTATTGGCAGACGCAACAGCCTTGGTTTCTCAAGTGACTGCCTCGCCTGGTTCTCCAACTACTTCTCAGACAGAGTTCAGTGCGTAAAATCGGAGGGCCTGTTGTCCGGTCCTCTGGCAGTCTCTATGGGGGTGCCACAGGGTTCAATTCTTGGGCCAACCCTTTTCTCTATATACATCAACGATGTCGCTCTCGCTGCTGGTGACTCTCTGATCCATCTCTACGCTCACGACACCATTCTGTATACATCTGGCCCCTCTTTGGACACTGTGTTTACTAACCTTCAAACAAGCTTCAATGCCATACAACACTCCTTCCATGGCCTCCAACTGCTCTTAAATGCTAGTAAAACTAAATGCATGCTTTTCTATCGAACGCTGCCCGCACCCGCCCACCGGACTATCATCACTACTCTGGACGGGTCTGACTTAGAATACGTGGACAACTACAAATACCTAGATGTCTGTTTAGACTGTAAACTGTAGTCTATCACAGTGCCATCCGTTTTGTTACCAACGCCCCATATATTACCCACCACTGCGAGCTGTATTCTCTCGTTGGCTGGCCCTAACGTAGTGTAACACACTACTGTTACACTATAGACACACACTACTGTTACACTATAGACACACACTGCTGTTACACTATAGACACACTACTGTTACACTGCACTATAGACACACTGCTGTTACACTGCACTATAGACACACTGCTGTTACACTATAGACACACTGCTGTTACACTATAGACACACTGCTGTTACACTATAGACACACACTACTGTTACACTATAGACAAACACTGCTGTTACACTATAGACACACTACTGTTACACTATAGACACACTACTGTTACACTGCACTATAGACACACTACTGTTACACTGCACTATAGACACACTGCTGTTACACTGCACTATAGACACACTGCTGTTACACTATAGACACACTGCTGTTACACTATAGACACACTGCTGTTACACTATAGACACACTGCTGTTACACTATAGACACACTACTGTTACACTATAGACACACTACTGTTACACTGCACTATAGACACACTGCTGTTACACTATAGACACACTGCTGTTACACTATAGACACACTGCTGTTACACTATAGACACACTGCTGTTACACTATAGACACACTGCTGTTACACTATAGACACACTGCTGTTACACTATAGACACACTGCTGTTACACTATAGACACACTGCTGTTACACTATAGACACACTACTGTTACAATATAGACACACTACTGTTACAATATAGACACACTACTGTTACAATATAGACACTACTGTTACAATATAGACACACTACTGTTACACTACACTATAGACACACTACTAACAGCAGTAGTAGTAGTAACAGTATCAGCAGTATTATTATTAGTAGTAGTAAGAGTAGTAGCAGTAACAGTAGTAGCAGTAGTAGTAGTAGTAGTAACAGTAGTAGTAGTAACAGTAGTACTAGTAACAGTAGTATTAGTAACAGTAGTAGTAGTAGTAGTAGCAGTAGTACTAGTAACAGTAGTAGTAGTAACAGTAGTAGTAGTAGTAGTAGTAGTAGTAGTAGTAGTAACAGTAGTAGTAACAGTAGTACTAGTAACAGTAGCAGTAGTAGTAGTAGCAGTAGTAGTACCACAGTATAGTGGTAATAAAAGTACCTTAACCATAGCAGCCTCTAGAGAACAGTCAGGGACCCCCGGTCGGTCCATCATCCCAGCAGTCAGGTACGCCATGCTCTCCATCACAAATGCATTCTGGGCCATCACCGCAAACTTCTCTTGGATCATCCCAAACTCACTGAGGTTCTTACCAAACTGTTTTCTGCTGCCAGCGTACTCTGCTGTCATCTCTGGAGACGGAGACAAGAAGTATAATGTTCACTACCACCACCACCATCATCATTACTATAACCATAATCATCTTCATTATCACACTCCAGCTTATACCAATTAGTTTCTTGATCATTCCAGAGCTGGCGCTGCCCATACTGAACCTGCCAGAGTTCAAGATGTTCATCGCTACCTGGATAAGGACACACAGAGAATCAGTCAAGGTTTGTGTGAAAACACGTGTACAAAGTTATGGTGAACCAGTCAAATGTGACAGTTAACTGTAGCACCAATACACCATGCAAATGACCCGGCAAGTAGCCTTGTAGGGTTGGAACTTCTGTAGGCTTTTAGAATGGATGTCAAATGGGCAAAAACGTAGTTCAATGGTCTTCAGAAGTCAATTCATCCACAAACAAACTATTTCATATAAATATGTTACTTCAAGTCTATAGTCGTATGTACGAAATGCTGGCTTGCAGGTAACAATACAGTACATAACTCAGTAGAATACAATACATAACTCAGTAGAATACAATACAGTACATAACTCAGTAGAATACAATACAGTACATAACTCAGTAGAATACAATACATAACTCAGTAGAATACAATACATAACTCAGTAGAATACAATACATAACTCAGTAGAATACAATACATAACTCAGTAGAATACAATACATAACTCAGTAGAATACAATACAGTACATAACTCAGTAGAATACAATACAGTACATAACTCAGTAGAATACAATACAGTACATAACTCAGTAGAATACAATACAGTACATAACTCAGTAGAATACAATACAGTACATAACTCAGTAGAATACAATACAGTACATAACTCAGTAGAATAAAATACATAACTCAGTAGAATACAATACATAACTCAGTAGAATACAATACAGTACATAACTCAGTAGAATACAATACAGTACATAACTCAGTAGAATACAATACAATACATAACTCAGTAGAATACAATACAATACATAACTCAGTAGAATACAATACATAACTCAGTAGAATACAATACATAACTCAGTAGAATACAATACAGTACATAACTCAGTAGAATACAATACATAACTCAGTAGAATACAATACAGTAAATAACTCAGTAGAATAGAATCAACATTATAGCATCAGTATAATACAGTAAATAACTCAGTAGAATAGAATCAACATTATAACATCAGTATAATACAGTAAATAACTCAGTAGAATAGAATCAACATTATAACATCAGTATAATACAGTAAATAACTCAGTAGAATAGAATCAACATTACAGCATCAGTATAATACAGTAAATAACTCAGTAGAATAGAATCAACATTACAGCATCAGTATAATACAGTAAATAACTCAGTAGAATAGAATCAACATTACAGCATCAGTATAATACAGTAAATAACTCAGTAGAATAGAATCAACATTACAGCATCAGTATAATACAGTAAATAACTCAGTAGAATAGAATCAACATTACAGCATCAGTATAATACAGTAAATAACTCAGTAGAATAGAATCAACATTACAGCATCAGTATAATACAGTAAATAACTCAGTAGAATAGAATCAACATTACAGCATCAGTATAATACAGTAAATAACTCAGTAGAATAGAATCAACATTACAGCATCAGTATAATACAGTAAATAACTCAGTAGAATAGAATCAACATTATAGCATCAGTATAATAAAGTAAATAACTCAGTAGAATAGAATCAACATTATAGCATCAGTATAATACAGTAAATAACTCAGTAGAATAGAATCAACATTACAGCATCAGTATAATACAGTAAATAACTCAGTAGAATAGAATCAACATTACAGCATCAGTATAATACAGTAAATAACTCAGTAGAATAGAATCAACATTACAGCATCAGTATAATACAGTAAATAACTCAGTAGAATAGAATCAACATTATAACATCAGTATAATACAGTAAATAACTCAGTAGAATAGAATCAACATTATAACATCAGTATAATACAGTAAATAACTCAGTAGAATAGAATCAACATTATAATACAGTAAATAACGCCAAACCACCGAGTCATGGGCTCTAAGTATCCCTCTAGGGTTGTTGTTTGGGGTATGTCCGGATATGACTGTGTTTTCATGAATGTGATGATATAACCTTGAAGCCCATTCAAAAGACCAACGTATAATGTAGGAACACATCACTGCAGGCGTATAATAGTGATGGGAAGTTGGCCTCTTTTTAATTAAACCCTGCGCACTAAGGACTGTATTTTAAGGGAATTACTATTATTACCCCAAATTATATCATACACACATTTAGCTATTTAAGTATCTCTTCCTGTCATTTACCTGTACAGTTAATGTAACCATGCAAATATTCACTTATCTGTGAATATAACTGTACAGCTAATTTAACCATGCAAATATTCACTTACCTGTTCATTTACCCAGTCTGTCTATTAAGTAAACTATTATTACCCTCGCTCATATCATACGCATTTTTAGCTACTGAAGTATTTCTCTGCCATCGACCTGTATAGTATAGTTAACCATGCAAATATTCCTTATTTATCTATATCAACTTGCAATATTTTTATAATTTATTTTCACCTAACACTCTGTAACAATGTATAGTGTACATATTCAGCCATCCACCCATACTACGCAATGTCTTTTTATGGCTTATTGCACTCGACTTCATGTATTTCTATACGTTTTCATACTGCCGCTCTATGTATCATGTATCGTGTATCTGTCTTTTGTGTATTTTCGTTCTGGCATTTTGCACCTGCCCTGTGTTTTTTAAGTAGCTGTTTGATCTTTAAACTCTAAAGAATCGTGATTCTACAAGACTTCCGTTCACCACAGGGACTTTGTGACAGACTTGGAAAGTTGTGCTTCAGACACTGTAACGTGTGATGGCTAGGCAGAAAACTGGATGCTTTATAGTTTCTTTGAAATTACGTCTAGTTGCAGCAGCAACAGGACTAGATTGCGAACGACTCTTGGCGGAATTCTTGACTGCCGCAATATTGTTGGCGAACTGCAGCAGCCCTCCCAACCTATCTGTTCAAGAGTTGATCAGAGGCAGGCTGTGTATGTATTGGTTCTACAAAGCTTCCTTCTTCCACCATGCGATCAGTTAAAAGTTCTAAATATGTATTTTTGTTCTCTATGCTCATGATCCATTTCCTGCGAGCCTATAATACCGTTGGTGGTCGGAGCACGTCTCTGGAGCGTCTACTGCAGCCAGCACTAGTAGGCCAACTGCACATCACTAGCCTATAACAGAGTGAAAAGGGGAGTGACATCACCTTGAAGCCTCCTCCTACTTCTCCTATTACATTCTCCACAGGGACTGGACAGTTGTCGAAGGACACTTCACATGCTGGGGGACAGAAACACATCAGTTATATAACAGTTATATTCTTTTAAATCCTTGAAGAAGAGGAGTGAATTAGTATTGTCTCTGTAGTTTCTATCTTACTGTTGGATCCCCTGATGCCCTGTTTTCCTCTGGCTTTCGGCTGGTGATTACCTCTAGACTAGGCTAGGCTAACATCAACAGAAGTACTGTCGTTTACTCCACTAGGCTAGGCTAACATCAACAGAAGTACTGTCGTTTACTCCACTAGGCTAGGCTAACATCAACAGAAGTACTGTCGTTTACTCCACTAGGCTAGGCTAACATCAACAGAAGTACTGTCGTTTACTCCACTAGGCTAGGCTAACATCAACAGAAGTACTGTCGTTTACTCCACTAGGCTAGGCTAACATCAACAGAAGTACTGTCGTTTACTCCACTAGGCTAGGCTAACATCAACAGAAGTACTGTCGTTTACTCCACTAGGCTAGGCTAACATCAACAGAAGTACTGTCGTTTACTCCACTAGGCTAGGCTAACATCAACAGAAGTACTGTCGTTTACTCCACTAGGCTAGGCTAACATCAACAGAAGTACTGTCGTTTACTCCACTAGGCTAGGCTAACATCAACAGAAGTACTGTCGTTTACTCCACTAGGCTAGGCTAACATCAACAGAAGTACTGTCGTTTACTCCACTAGGCTAGGCTAACATCAACAGAAGTACTGTCGTTTACTCCACTAGGCTAGGCTAACATCAACAGAAGTACTGTCGTTTACTCCACTAGGCTAGGCTAACATCAACAGAAGTACTGTCGTTTACTCCACTAGGCTAGGCTAACATCAACAGAAGTACTGTCGTTTACTCCACTAGGCTAGGCTAACATCAACAGAAGTACTGTCGTTTACTCCACTAGGCTAGGCTAACATCAACAGAAGTACTGTCGTTTACTCCACTAGGCTAGGCTAACATCAACAGAAGTACTGTCGTTTACTCCACTAGGCTAGGCTAACATCAACAGAAGTACTGTCGTTTACTCCACTAGGCTAGGCTAACATCAACAGAAGTACTGTCGTTTACTCCACTAGGCTAGGCTAACATCAACAGAAGTACTGTCGTTTACTCCACTAGGCTAGGCTAACATCAACAGAAGTACTGTCGTTTACTCCACTAGGCTAGGCTAACATCAACAGAAGTACTGTCGTTTACTCCACTAGGCTAGGCTAACATCAACAGAAGTACTGTCGTTTACTCCACTAGGCTAGGCTAACATCAACAGAAGTACTGTCGTTTACTCCACTAGGCTAGGCTAACATCAACAGAAGTACTGTCGTTTACTCCACTAGGCTAGGCTAACATCAACAGAAGTACTGTCGTTTACTCCACTAGGCTAGGCTAACATCAACAGAAGTACTGTCGTTTACTCCACTAGGCTAGGCTAACATCAACAGAAGTACTGTCGTTTACTCCACTAGGCTAGGCTAACAGTATGTATAGATGTGTTCTTACTGTTAGACCCCCTAATGCCTAGTTTGTCTTCTGGCTTTCCGCTAGTGATTCCTCCGAAGGCTCGCTCTACGATGAAGGCACTGATCTTATCTTTCTTCACGCCATCCTCTCCCAACACCTCCGTACGAGCAAACACTGTCATCAGGTCTGCAAACCCCCCGTTGGAGATCCAGATCTGGCCAGAAGATACAGAAACATTACTTAGTTACTGACCTTAAGGTTTCATCATCATATATCATGGAAATACAGTCACACAACACAACTGGCCTTTTCATTGAATCATCATAGCTAACACATGACTGACAGGCAAAACACAGGTAGAAGGATAATGTGTCTGACCTTTGACCCGTTGAGCAGGTATGTTTTCCTGTCCTCTGATAGGGTGGCTTTGGTCTGAATGGATGCAGCGTCACTCCCACTGAAACACACAGGATCCACATGAAACACTGTCAGATTCAGTGAACATGTCAAAACCAAACATTAAAATACACAGTTCTGTCAATTGTTGGTATTACAAGAGCTGGAAAGCTTTACGATACGCAGATCCAGATGATATGGGTTGGAAAGGAGAATGGTGTCATCCAGAGTTGGTTCAGCATGGTAAGCATTCAGCAGGCTGTGTTGCAGTGGGTACGTACCTGCCAGGCTCAGTGAGACAGAAGGCTGTGTTGCAGTGGGTACGTACCTGCCAGGCTCAGTGAGACAGAAGGCTGCTACATGTTCTCCTGAAGCCAGCTTGGGAAGATATTTGGCCTTCTGCTCCTCACTACCAGCTATCAGAATCCCCTAACACACAGCAAGGCAAACAGCAGTAACATTATACAACACAGATAAAAAGAAACAGTCTTGAAGCCATCGGTGCAGGACTCTTTACCTTGAGTCCGATGGCTTGGTGGGCAGCCAGTGTAACTGCTATGGATCCATCCAGAGAGATGATCTCTCCTAGTCGGGCGTACATGGTGTTGGACAGACCCAGACCACCTAGGAAGAGACAGGAAGTTATGTTGAGTGTCCAGAAATTTAGTTATGTTAGAATGTGTGTCCAGAAGTAAAACAATGGTCTCTGATACAGTATGAAGACCTTACCAGTGATAGGCCTAATGTTTGTACAGGCTGTGACCTTACAATACTCTGATATTGAACTCCTCACCATACTCTTCAGGCACCTGAATACCGAACAGTCCCAGCTCCTTCAGTCCGTTCAGAGTCTCTGGAGGAATCTTAGCTTCATGGTCGATACGCTTGGAGTCCACTGGAATACAAGGACAGGTGTCAGAATACAACAAAGTCTCAGAATACAACGAGACGCATCCATGAAACACAAGGTCTCTTAGAATATCTCTCATAATAAGATAATAATATGCCATTTAGCAGACGGTTTTAACTCAAATAATAACTGACTGCGGTGACTAGACAAGATCTCTTAAAATATAACAGCACTGAAAGACAACAGTCCCTCTAAACACTTCACTAGTATGAAGGTCTGTTAGAATAGAACCAGGCTTTGTCTCACCCTCCTCAGTGAAGAACTTCTCCACCGGAGCAACAAACGAGTTCATCTCCTCCAGCTCTTCATTTCTCAACTCTGGATAGGGGAAACACTCGGCCTGGAGGAGACACACACACAGTAGGAATCACATTAAAATATCCTTCTGGGTTATTACGACAAGACGAGCTAAAGGTTAAAAATGGCTTGGCTCTGTCTAGAGGTGACAGCTGACAATAACAATACAAAGAATGCTATGGGTGGCACTGACTGACAATAACTGAGCAGGTTATCACATATTTCTTAGCCAGTATGGCTAATCAACCTTGTATTCATTGTGTAGAATTAAAAAAACATAATACATAAATATCTATCTAGCTAGTCGCTTACTTTGTTAACTTGGCCAAGGAACAGATCCTTGGCGTAGGCAAGATCCCTGGCATGAGTTCTGATGGTTCTGTGAGGGAAGGTCACTTCTTTCGCCGTATCTCTTGCGTTAGATGTTTGTAAAATCTTTCCAAATTTAACAGATTTGGATAAAGCTAGAAGTCTGTTGATATTCATTGTCCTGACAAACGTTCACCGTCTTCTGCTGCTTCCGAAAATGGGTTAAAATCAGGTTGAACGATGGTCGTAGCTATCTGGGATCCATGGGACGTCCCAACACTGACGTCACCCATTGAAGTAGACATTTCAAACTGTTAAGGTTAGGATTAAGGTTAGGTAAGTTATGGTTACGGTTAGGAAGGTTAGGAAGGTTAGGGTTAGGATTTAGGGTATGGACGTCCCAAGGATCCCGGGTAGCGCTAACCACCGACCAACATTGGGATAACTTTCACCTCCTTCTGTCGCATACTGATGACGCCAGGTGAGCGTTTTGTAATGAATCAGCTGCCTGCAGTTCTTCATTATACCGCTAGAGGGACATGTTTAGTCAAGAACAACATTTACATGGAAGGGCTCAGGCCTGCTAAAAACAAGGGACACCTTTTTCTATACTGTACATGTATACTGAACCAAAATATAAACGCAAGATGCAACAATTTATAAGATTTTACTGAGTTACAGTTCAAATAAGGAAATCAGTCTATTTAAATAAATTAATTAGTCCATAATCTATGAATTTCACATGACTAGGAATATAGATATTCTTTATTTTATTGTATTTATTTAACCTTTATTTAACTAGGCACGTCAGTTTAGAAAAAAAAAAGTCAGAAAATCTCCTGCAGGGACGGGGGCTGGGATTAAAAATATATATATATGACCAAACACACATCACGACAAGAGAGACAAAACAACACTATCTAAAGAGAGACACCACAACACTACATAAAGAGAGACACCACAACACTACATAAAGAGAGACACCACAACACTACATAAAGAGAGACACCACAACACTACATAAAGAGACACCACAACACTACATAAAGAGAGACACCACAACACTACATAAAGAGAGACAAAACAACACTACATAAAGAGAGACACCACAACACTACATAAAGAGAGACACCACAACACTACATAAAGACAGACACCACAACACTACATAAAGACAGACACCACAACACTACATAAAGAGAGACACCACAACACTACATAAAGAGAGACACCACAACACTACATAAAGAGAGACACCACAACACTACATAAAGAGAGACACCACAACACTACATAAAGAGAGACACCACAACACTACATAAAGAGAGACACCACAACACTACATAAAGAGAGACCCAAGACAACAACATAGCAAGGCAGCAACACATGACAACACAGCATGGTAGCAAAGTAACATGACAACAACATGGTAGCAACACAACATGGTAGCAACACAACATGACAACAACATGGTAGCAACACAACATGGTAGCAGCACAAAACAGGGTACAAACATTATTGGGCACAGACAACAGCACAAAGGGCAAGAAGGTAGAGATGACAATACATCACACAAAGCAGACACAACTGTCAGTAAGAGTGTCCATGATTGAGTCTTTGAATGAAGAGATTGAGATAAAACTGTCCAGTTTGAGTGTTTGTTGCAGCTCGTTCCAGTCGCTAGCTTCAGCGAACTGAAAAGACGAGCGACCCAGGAATGTGTGTACTTTGGGGACCTTTAACAGAATGTGACTGGCAGAACGGGTGTTGTATGTGGAGGATGAGGGCTGCAGTAGATCTCAGATATTTGAGAGGAGCCACGGGTGGAATATTTTAGCTTCTCAAGTTTAAGATGGGCCATAACATCCCTGACCCAGTGAGCATGCGATGGTGGGGTAACTGACTTCCACTTAAAGAGAATAAGTCGGTGGGCCAGAAGGGACGAGAAGGCTATGGCGTCTGCTTGGGTGTTACAAAGAGTAAACCCTTCGGGGGCTACCCTGAAAATAGCGACAGAGGGATCTGGGGCAATTTCCTTATTGCATATACAGTGGGGAGAACAAGTATTTGATACACTGCCGATTTTGCAGGTTTTCCTACTTACAAAGCATGTAGAGGTCTGTCATTTTTATCATAGGTACACTTCACAAAAATCCAGAAAATCACATTGTATGATTTTTAAATAATTAATTAGCATTTTATTGCATGACATAAGTATTTGATCACCTACCAACCAGTAAGAATTTCGGCTCTCACAGACCTGTTAGTTTTTCTTTAAGAAGCCCTCCTGTTCTCCACTCATTACCTGTATTAACTGCACCTGTTTGAACTCGTTACCTGTATAAAAGACACCTGTCCACACACTCAATCAAACAGACTCCAACCTCTCCATAGTGGCCAAGACCAGAGAGCTGTGTAAGGACATCAGGGATAAAATTGTAGACCTGCACAAGGCTGGGATGGGCTACAGGACAATAGGCAAGCAGCTTGGTGAGAAGGCAACAACTGTTGGCGCAATTATTAGAAAATGGAAGAAGTTCAAGATGACGGTCAATCTCCCTTGGTCTGGGGCACCATGCAAGATCTCACCTTGTGGGGCATCAATGATCATGAGGAAGGTAAGGGATCAGCCCAGAACTACACGGCAGGACCTGGTCAATGACATGAAGAGAGCTGGGACCACAGTCTCAAAGAAAACCATTAGTAACACACTACGCCGTCATGGATTAAAATGGATTAAAATCGCATGGATTAAAATGGATTAAAATCGCACGCAAGGTCCCCCTGCTCAAGCCAGCACATGTCCAGGCCCGTCTGAAGTTTGCCAATGACCATCTGGATGATCCAGAGGAGGAATGGGAGAAGGTCATGTGGTCTGATGAGACAAAAATAGAGCTTTTTGGTCTAAACTCCACTCGCCGTGTTTGGAGGAAGAAGAAGGATGAGTACAACCCCAAGAACATCATCCCAACCGTGAAGCATGGAGGTGGAAACATCATTCTTTGGGGATGCTTTTCTGCAAAGGGGACAGGACGACTGCACCGTATTGAGGGGAGGATGGATGGGGCCATGTATCGCGAGATATTGGCCAACAACCTCCTTCCCTAAGGAAGAGCATTGAAGATGGGTCATGGCTGGGTCTTCCAGCATGACAATGACCCGAAACACACAGCCAGGGCAACTAAGGAGTGGCTCCGTAAAAAGCATCTCAAGGTCCTGGAGTGGCCTAGCCAGTCTCCAGACCTGAACCCAATAGAAAATCTTTGGAGGGAGCTGAAAGTCCGTATTGCCCAGCGACAGCCCCGAAACCTGAAGGATCTGGAGAAGGTCTGTATGGAGGAGTGGGCCAAAATCCCTGCTGCAGTGTGTTCAAACCTGGCCAAGAACTACAGGAAACGTATGATCGCTTTTCTGGTGTATCAAATACTTATGTCATGCAATAAAATGCAAATTAATTACTTAAAAATCATACAATGTGATTTTCTGGATTTTTGTTTTAGATTCCGTCACTCACAGTTGAAGAGTACCTATGATAAAAATTACAGACTTCTACATGCTTTGTAAGTGGGAAAACCTGCAAAATCGGCAGTGTATCAAATACTTGTTCTCCCCACTGTATATGAGAAAGTCTCAAAGATCGAGAACCAGAATGGAACTAGTGTCGGGCATGACCAGTACGTGTGATACAGAGTGGCGGGTGCCTGATGGCATCTAGAGCAGGTTGGGTCTATTTCTGGATACAATCTGGCAAGTCTACTCCTGCAAAAGTGTAGGTGATGAAATACTTCAAACTGTAGTAACCCATGCCTAATGCAGATAGAGGAGGAGTGTATCCTGTCAATTGCAGACTGCCAGGTGATATCGGAAATCTCACTTCCAAACTCTCCCTCCCATGAGCGCTTTACATGGTCAAGAGTGGGGCATGCAATATTCTGAATAATGTCATATAGCTTAGAACTGTGTCCCCTTGCATAGGGATCCAGGTGCAGACATGCATCACGCCAGCTGGTGGGTGGGGAGAGATGGGAACGAGGGGGAAATCTTTATGTAAAGTTACGAATCTGCAGGTACCTGAGTGCTTTTCCATAAGGGACCACACCGGTCCATCCCCCTCTAAAAATGTAGAGACCCAAAAGGTTATCTTGTGAATATTAGCAGCCCAATAGTAATGGAGGACATTGGGAAAGACCCCCCTCGCCTTTCTGTCTCTCCAAAATGGCTTTACGCAACCGTGGGATCTTTTTATTCCAAATGAAAGTAGATATATGTCTATCCAGTTCTTTAAATAATTATTTTGCTATAAAGATGGGAATATTCTGAAACAAATACAGGAATCTTGGCATGATGACCATCTTGACCGAGTTGACTCTGCCAGTGAGTGATATGGGGAGAGTCGACCAGCGAGTGATATGGGGAGTGTCGACCAGTGAGTGATATGGGGAGAGTCGACCAGCGAGTGATATGGGGAGAGTCGACCAGCGAGTGATATGGGGAGAGTCGACCAGAGTGTGATATGGGGAGTGTCGACCAGCGAGTGATATGGGGAGTGTCGACCAGCGAGTGATATGGGGAGTGTCGACCAGCGAGTGATATGGGGAGAGTCGACCAGCGAGTGATATGGGGAGAGTCGACCAGCGAGTGATATGGGGAGTGTCGACCAGCGAGTGATATGGGGAGTGTCGACCAGCGAGTGATATGGGGAGTGTCGACCAGCGAGTGATATGGGGAGAGTCGACCAGCGAGTGATATGGGGAGAGTCGACCAGCGAGTGATATGGGGAGAGTCGACCAGCGAGTGATATGGGGAGAGTCGACCAGCGAGTGATATGGGGAGAGTCGACCAGCGAGTGATATGGGGAGAGTCGACCAGCGAGTGATATGGGGAGAGTCGACCAGCGAGTGATATGGGGAGAGTCGACCAGCGAGTGATATGGGGAGAGTCGACCAGCGAGTGATATGGGGAGAGTCGACCAGCGAGTGATATGGGGAGTGTCGACCAGCGAGTGATATGGGGAGTGTCGACCAGCGAGTGATATGGGGAGTGTCGACCAGCAAGTGATATGGGGAGTGTCGACCAGCGAGTGATATGGGGAGAGTCGACCAGCGAGTGATATGGGGAGTGTCGACCAGCGAGTGATATGGGGAGTGTCGACCAGCGAGTGATATGGGGAGAGTCGACCAGCGAGTGATATGGGGAGAGTCGACCAGCGAGTGATATGGGGAGTGTCGACCAGCGAGTGATATGGGGAGAGTCGACCAGCGAGTGATATGGGGAGTGTCGACCAGCGAGTGATATGGGGAGTGTCGACCAGCGAGTGATATGGGGAGAGTCGACCAGCGAGTGATATGGGGAGAGTCGACCAGCGAGTGATATGGGGAGAGTCGACCAGCGAGTGATATGGGGAGAGTCGACCAGCGAGTGATATGGGGAGAGTCGACCAGCGAGTGATATGGGGAGAGTCGACCAGCGAGTGATATGGGGAGTGTCGACCAGCGAGTGATATGGGGAGAGTCGACCAGCGAGTGATATGGGGAGAGTCGACCAGCGAGTGATATGGGGAGTGTCGACCAGCGAGTGATATGGGGAGAGTCGACCAGCGAGTGATATGGGGAGAGTCGACCAGCGAGTGATATGGGGAGAGTCGACCAGCGAGTGAGGTCTTCCTTAGCCTTCTCCAAGGCTTGCTTGAAATTAAAATTGAACAGGTCTTTGAATTTCTGAGTCACACAGTGAAGGTATTGAGAGCTACCGTGAAAGGAAATGAATCCAACGATAGATCTATTGCTTGCTTATTGAGCGGAAAGAGAAAGCTTTTTGTGAAGTTGATTTTGTAACCTGAAACCTTGACACATCTGGAGATGGTATCTATAGCGATTGGGATAGATGTGATGGGGTCTGACATATACAGTAGGAGGTTGTCAGCATACAGAGACAGTTTGTGGACCTGCCCTCCTCCACTTATACCTGTCATCCCCGCGCTGCCTCTCAGGGAGATGGCTAGGGTTTCCATGGCTATATCAAACAGGAGAGGACTCAGCGGACAGCCCTGACGATTTCCTCTATGTAGGGAGAAATATTGTGAGAGGGTGCTGTTAGTACGAACAGATGCTTGAGGAGCTGAGAAGAGGGCCTTTATCCACAAGACAAAAGTAAGGCCTAATACAAATCTTTCAAGTGCAGTAAAAAGGTATTCAAATTCAATACAGTCAACGGCCTTCTGGGATCCAGAGAGATCAGGGCTTCTGGAGTGGAGGAAGAACTTGATGAGTAAAGGTCCTCGTAGAAATGTCTGGATTGATCATTAATACACTTTAATTGATCATTAATACACTTTAATTGATCATCAATACACTTTAATTGATCATTAATACACTTTAATTGATCATTAATACACTTTAATTGATCATTAATACACTTTAATTGATCATCAATACACTTTAATTGATCATTAATACACTTTAATTGATCATCAATACACTTTAATTGATCATTAATACACTTTAATTGATCATCAATACACTTTAATTGATCATCAATACACTTTAATTGATCATCAATACACTTTAATTGATCATCAATACACTTTAATTGATCATTAATACACTTTAATTGATCATCAATACACTTTAATTGATCATCAATACACTTTAACTGATCATCAATACACTTTAATTGATCATCAATACACCTTAATTGATCATCAATACACTTTCATCAGTGCATATTTCTAAACAACTTAGCATGACCTGATCTGTTGATGTACAGTATTTAGGTGTGACTGAATTGCATGTCTTTAATAAATTGCATAGGCTTATATTTGAATATATTTCCCTAATATATAATATATTTAATCGAAATGTTTACTTTCTTCAACAATTTTTTTTTTAACAATCATTGTAAAATTAATTTCAAAGAAGTAGCCATTGGTCCCTTAAAATGGACCATCTCATTCCAGCATTCCTTCAACATTGTGCACAATAAATCTCTCTTGCTTTCTCTGGTCCAGAGTAGATAGGTAGGCTAATGTGTCTTAACCAAATGTAGGCCTACTAATTTGCTTAAACAATTAGCCTATTTTAGCATGCAAAGTAGGTTTAATAGATGTTTCCTTCCTTCCTCGTGTCTGAGAGGCTGGCTCGTCTAAGGAGGGGAGGGGCATAGAAAGGGAACTCCTTCTTATAAGCCTTGAACGCCGGTCCTCCGTGCATACCTTCCGCCACGCTATAGCCTACCGTAAAAAGGGGTAGACTGCATTACTTGATATTGGCAGGAAATGTTACATCGTGATGACACTTTGAGGACGTTTGGTTCCATATTGTAATCTGCATAGCTGGGTTTCAACAAAGAAACTGTTGGAGAAGTTTACATTTAAGGAGATTAGAAGTGGATGTTGGATGTTGGATTCAGCCACCGCGCAGCATCAGGACGGGTTTATTTATTTGTCCACTTGAGGATGTTAACTTCCATCCCTGCACCAGAGTGACGTATTCTCTCCCAGTGTTGTAGAGTGAGAAGGGACGGCTGTTTAAATGTGAATTCATGTCTCTACGGTATATATAGACTAACCCAAGTAGGAAGAAACAGTGACGTTTTTATTGCACTCCGTTTCTCCTGCTGACTGAACTGAACCATGCAGCATCCCTTGGACTTGGCTCACTACTATCCTCCGGAGGCTTACCCCGACCACCGCTCCCACTCACACCGCTACCGGAGCTTCATGATCGAAGAGATTCTGACAGACCACCATAAGGTGTCTAACCCAACAGGGGAGCTGCTCAAGTTCGGAGTACAAGCTCTGTTATCGGCGCGGCCATACCACAACCACCTGGGTAAGATGTTGCTGAACTTTATGCTAATTAGTCTCAGTCTTAGTCTTTGTTGTATAGTATTCTCTAGACCAGGACCGAGTTTGGGAAACCCTGCTCTATCTATCTAATCAATAAAGTACCTATCTATCTATCTATCTATCTATCTATCTATCTATCTATCTATCTATCTATCTATCTATCTATCTATCTATCTATCTATCATCTATCTATCTATCTATCTATCTATCTATCTATCTATCTATCTATCTATCTATCTATCTATCTATCTATCTATCTATCTATCTATCTATCTATCTATCTATCTATCTATCTATCTATCTAATTGTCCCAAATGACGCGCGTAAAACAAGTTCATTTAATGCTTCTTTGCATATGAGCCTATTTACATGTGTTTTTCTGGTATTATTTACTTATACAAAGTGCACGATCTAGAAACATTTCACATGTATATAGGCTACAATAGTAGACTACAGGGCAAAGGTGTACCAACGGTTTCTTTGATGCACCCCAAAACAAGCAATCCAGAGAAGCGCGTTACCGGTGCTTGCCATAGGCCTGCCTATATGTCAATATTAACCACCGTATTTCAAAAACAAGATGAGCATTTCATTGGATCTTTAAGAAGGTTTCTAAAGTATATATTGCTATATAAACTGCATCAAAAAATGTACATAAGTTTTCTTGTGAATGTTTCCTCTCGAGCGAATGGTCACACTGGGTCACCAAGCTTTAGAAAGTGCGATGCGGACCTTATGCTTCACGCAGCCGGTCTCTGCCTTCACAGTATTGGGCTCGTGTTCTTTTTCCAGAGTAGTATTACACGTGTTTACATTGATTGGTCATAAGATTTATCAAACTAGTACTTGTTTATCGAATACCACTATTTATACATACAGGAAAAAATATACATTTGGGTCAGGGAAATTGTGTTGGTGGGCGAAGCAACGCAATAAGACAATAGTAGTATGAAGTAGATACATTTTGTTACATATGATATTAATTTTAATTATCCTTTCATTGTTAATAAGAATATACATATATAATGCTTATAATAATATAACTATTGCTATAGACATTACCATAATTATAAAATAAATACTATACCATTTTACAATTAAATGATTCTTATTTGTAGTGGGCCTGTAGTGGCCTATCGTAGTATGACGTAATAATAACAACTAAATATTAAATAGGCTACAATACTACTATGACTTAACTATTATTAAAATTATACACAGTTATAAAAATATAATAATACAAATAATTATTATTATAAAATAAAATGTTATAGTAACATTTTACTGTATTAATGTTAACCTTTATTTTACCAAGAGAACTGTCATCATCAGTCTGTAATTACCCAGCTAGACGTAGAATAATTCAATTTAAATGTGGTATTGTTGGACTTTAACTTGCAGTTTTGAAGGCCGACCAGTCGGCTATCCTGAAGTTCCCCATGTCGCCACTCTCTTGTTCACTTGGATCACCGTTAGGCTCCGCTCTCCTATCCGGGGAACCGGGCCTGCACAGCGGCTCTGCCTCCCACCACCTCCCGCTGGACCTCCACCTCCGAAGCAAGCTGGAGCACTGCGGCGACAGCAGCAATAAGAGCAGAAAGGGCCGACGGAGCAGGACGGTCTTTACTGAGCTACAGCTCATGGGCCTGGAGAAGAGATTTGAGAAACAAAAGTACCTTTCAACACCAGACAGGTATTCATATTAATTCAATGAACTTTTATTTTCAGTATTTTTTTTATAAATACTGATGCTCGGACCACCAACGTTAATATTCCTCTTTGTGTATCTCCAAACCCTTTATTTTCATTGACTATCGACAGCTTTTAGTTCAAGGCAGCATCATAGTATTGATATTGGAGAATGTAAAGAAAATCTCTCTAATCGCTTCTGTCTTTGTCCATGCAGAATAGATCTGGCTGAGTGTCTGGATCTGAGTCAACTACAAGTCAAGACTTGGTACCAGAACAGGAGAATGAAATGGAAGAAAATAGTAAGTTCTTATTTCTTATTCTGAATAATATGACAAGGAGGAGGTGAATGATTTTGATAAAGAATTATATGAGTTTACTTGTCACTTAACTTTAATGATAGGCGTAAACCGTTTAATTGTAGCTTTTAGTATATCAAATGTGCAATAAGTGCAGTTGTCTGTAATTAAACCCTGCGCACTAAGGACTGTATTTTAAGGGAATTACTATTATTACCCCAATGATATCATACACACATTTAGCTATTAAAGTATCTCTTCCTGTCATTTACCTGTACAGTTTGTGTAAACATGCAAGTATTCACTTATCTGTAAATATAACTGTATACCTAACTGTACAGCTAATTTAACCATGCAAAATTTTCACTTACCTGTTCATTTACCCAGTCTGTCTATTAAGTAAACTATTATTACCCTCGCTCATATCATATGCATTTTTAGCTACTGAAGTATTTCTCTGCCATCGACCTGTATAGTATAGTTAACCATCCAACATCCACCAATGTATAGTGTACATATTCAGCCAACCACTCATACTATGCAATGTCCTTTTATAGCTTTTTTTTGCACTCCAGATATCTTGTATTTCTATACTTTTTCATACTGCCGCTCTATGTATCATGTACCGTGTATCTGTCTTTTGTGTACTTTCGTTGTGGCATTTTGCACCTGCCCTGTGTTTTTGTTGTAGCTGCTTGATAATGAAATTTCCCCCCCGGGGGATCAATAAAGTACCTATCTATCTATCTATCTATCTATCTATCTATCTATCTATCTATCTATCTATCTATCTATCTATCTATCTATCTATCTATCTATCTATCTATCTATCTATCTATCTATCTATCTATCTATCTATCTATCTATCTATCTATCTATCTATCTATCTATCTATCTATCTATCTATCTATCTATCTATCTATCTATCTATCTATCTATCTATCTATCTATCTATCTATCTATCTATCTATCTATCTATCTATCTATCTATCTATCTATCTATCTATCTATCTATCTATCTATCTATCTATCTATCTAGACTATTGAATTGTTTCCACTTAAACTTTAATTGTTTCCACTGTACAGGTTCTACAAGGAGGAGGATTGGAATCTCCAACCAAACCAAAAGGCCGACCGAAGAAGAACTCCATCCCCTCGAGCGAGCAGCTTTCGGAGCAGGAGAGGTCTCGAGACGTCGACAGTAAATCGGACGGTTCCACCTCGTCACATTCAGACACTAACCAAGAGGAATAATAACGTTGGTGCTCGGAGCCTCTGGGATGAGTAACGTTGCATGTTTGATCGAAGTGGCTTGACGTCGATATGTTGGCACTTAGAGAGAGACTGATGTTGGTCTCCCGTAGGAGAGGCGGAACTCTATTTTTTACTACTAATCTCGCTCATCCTGGGACGATGTTACTTTTTGTATGCTAAATCACATCTTCTTTCATAGTCAATGTGTTCTCAATCTACTATGCGTCCCTCCGCGTCACGACGAACTGTTGCTGCTGCGGAGCGGTAGAGAGGAAGGAGTGAGGAACAAAGGCCTCCATTCGAAGGTCCCACTTTAACACACTTCTGTTCTTACTTTGTTTGTTTTGCATATTTACATGTTTTATTCTGTTTTTAATAGAAGGACATTTTTGGATGTAATTAAATATTTTTTCCCTTACACTTAATTGTTATTTAGTTTGTATTTTATATGATATTATTTTGGCTCCCGTGCGGCGCAGCGGTCTAAGGCACTGCGTCTCAGTACTAGAGGCGTCACTACAGACACCCTAGTTCGATTCCAGGCGTTCTCACAACCGGCCGTGATTGGGAGTCCCATAGGACGGCGCACAACTGTCCCAGCGTCATCCGGGTTCGGCCGGTGTAGACAGTCATTGTAAATAAGAAATAGTTCTTAACTGACTTGCCTTATGAAATAAATGTTAAATTAAAAATATACATATATTGAAAGGAAATTAGACAAAAATTGATATTTCCTGCAATCACAAAATAATGTTTGATGTTGGGAGGTCATTTTACCATTCTGCTACACAAGGCCTGTCCACCTGCTGTTCCAACGCTGTGATGTGTAAAAATAACATTTTATCAGTGCTACAATGTCTTGGTGGATAGGCCTAACATCACGGAGAATTCTGCATAATATAGACAGCCCTAGGTTTATTTGGACGAAAACGAAATGTAACGACCAAAGCGAAATATGATTGCTTAATAATATGACATTATTGTAATTTAACACAAGTAGGCTAACTCCATAGAAAACTGCCACTGGCACACGTTTTTAACAAATAACCTTCTGGGTCAATAATGACACCACATATCTACATTTCTGTCTAAGGCTATAAGACACTGAGGGCATTGTACTTCATTTTCCAACCACTGAGTCAGTTAAACAAGTGAACAGTTTGCAGGTCTCAAATAAGAACTCTCACAACATTAGTTTCTGATACATCCCTTTCATATTCCCAATAGGAGAAATTCCAACACGAGTTAAACCCGCATAAATCAACATATCAGCTTTCCCACAGGGTATACCCTACTGTTGTATATTATTCTCCATATTATAATTATATGTACACTATTCCAACATTACCATGGGTTGAAGAACTGAACATTTTCAGAATGAATCAAACCACTGTTTTCTTTCTTTCAGGCTTAAAGGCTCTTCAAACCTGTTTTTAATACCATAATACTTATAAACCTAAATATTCTACAAAATCAGATTATTTTTAAATCTACCAACGGAGATTAATATACATATATTTGGATGGCTTTCATTAACTGATCCTTAACATCCTCTCGAGTGTGTCGACAAAATTCAAAATGTAAATGAATAAATGTACTGAAAACAATATTGAATGAAAATTCCACAAGAAAATCTGTGTGTCAGCAAGTTGTCAGCGTTAAATTCCTAAATCGGTCCCCACGAGAATATAAAATCAAATCAAATCAAAATGTATTTGTCACGTGCGCCGAATACAACAGTTGTAGACCTTACAGTGAAATGCTTACTAACAAGCCCTTAACCAACAATACAACAGGTGTAGACCTTACAGTGAAATGCTTACTAACAAGCCCTTAACCAACAATACAACAGGTGTAGACCTTACAGTGAAATGCTTACTAACAAGCCCTTAACCAACAATACAACAGGTGTAGACCTTACAGTGAAATGCTTACTAACAAGCCCTTAACCAACAATACAACAGGTGTAGACCTTACAGTGAAATGCTTACTAACAAGCCCTTAACCAACAATACAACAGGTGTAGACCTTACAGTGAAATGCTTACTAACAAGCCCTTAACCAACAATACAACAGGTGTAGACCTTACAGTGAAATGCTTACTAACAAGCCCTTAACCAACAATACAACAGGTGTAGACCTTACAGTGAAATGCTTACTAACAAGCCCTTAACCAACAATACAACAGGTGTAGACCTTACAGTGAAATGCTTACTAACAAGCCCTTAACCAACAATACAACAGGTGTAGACCTTACAGTGAAATGCTTACTAACAAGACCTTAAGCAACAATACAACAGTGTAGTTTAAGTAAAAAGTATTATGTAAACAACAGATAAGTGAAGAAATAAAAAAACTGTAAAATGACAGTAAAAAATACATAGGCTATATACAGGTGGTATACAGGTGGTATACAGGTAGTATATACAGGTGGTATATACAGGTGGTATATACAGGTGGTATACAGGTGGTATATACAGGTGGTATATACAGGTGGTATACAGGTGGTATACACAGGTGGTATATACAGGTGGTATATACAGGTGGTATACAGGTGGTATATACAGGTGGTATACTGGTGGTATACAGGTGGTTTACACAGGTGGTATACACAGGTGGTATACAGGTGGTATATACAGGTGGTATACACAGATGGTATATATAGGTGGTATACAGGTGGTATACACAGATGGTATATACACAGATGGTATATACAGGTGGTATATATAGGTTGTATACAGGTAGTATATACAGGTGGTATACAGGTGGTATATACAGGTGGTATACAGGTGGTATACAGGTGGTATATACAGGTTGTATACAGGTGGTATATACAGGTGGTATATACAGGTGGTATATACAGGTGGTATACAAGTGGTATATACAGGTGGTATACAGGTGGTATATACAGGTGGTATACTGGTGGTATACAGGTGGTATATACAGGTGGTATATACAGGTAGTATATACAGGTGGTATATACAGTTGGTATATACAGGTGGTATACAGGTGGTATACAGGTAGTATATACAGTTGGTATACAGGTTGTTTATAGGTGGTATATACAGTTGGTATATACAGGTGGTATATACAGTTTGTATACAGTTTGTATACAGGTGGTATATACAGGTGGTATATACAGGTGGTATATACAGGTGGTATACAGGTGGTATATACAGGTGGTACCGGTACAGAGTCAACGTGCAGGGGCACCAGTTAGTCGGGCTAATTTAAGTAATATGTACATGTGGGTATAGTTTAAGTGACTATGCATAGATGATAAACAGAGACACACACACACATACACACACAATGCAAATAGTCCGGGTAGCCTTTTGATTAGCTGTTCAGGAGTCTTATGGCTTGGGGGTAAAAGCTGTTGAGAAGCCTTTTGGACCTAGACTTGAAGCTCTGGTACCGCTTGCCGTGCAGTAGAAGAGAGAACAGTCTATGACTAGGGTGGCTGGAGTCTTTGACAATTTCTAGGTCCTTCCTCTGACACCGCCTGGTATAGAGGTCCTGGATGGCAGGAAGCTTGGCCCCAGTGATGTATTGGGTCGTACGCACTACCCTCTGTAGTGCCTTGTGGTCGGAGGCTGAGCAGTTGCCGTACCAGGCGGTGATGCAACCAGTCAGGATGCTCTCGATGTTGCAGCTGTAGAACCTTTTGAGGATCTAAGGACCCATGCCAAATCTTTTCAGTCTCCTGAGGGGGAATAGGCTTTGTCAGGCCCTCTTCACGACTGTCTTGGTGTGTTTGGACTATGATTGTTTGTTGGTGATGTGGACACCAAGGAACTTGAAGCTCTCAACCTGCTCCACTACAGCCCTGTCGATGAGAATGGGGGCGTGCCCAGTCCTCCTCCTCTTCCTGTAGTCCACAATCATGCTATTCATCTGCTATTACTTTTTTGTGTGGAGATCAAAGAAATGAAGGCGTGGCAGAGGTGTGTCTACAGATACACCATATTCTGACCTTGACTTAAGGTCGTTGAAGTGGAACATCCACATCTACTTTATTTTTCATGCACTGCCATGTTAATACACGCATATTCAGCCCATATTCAGCCCATATTCAGCCCATATTCAGCCCATATTCAGCCCATATTCAGCCCATATTCAGCACCAATTGGCAGATTTAAAAATACTCTGATCTTGTATATTAATTAGGGTTAGGTAAATATATAAAATGTTTTGGCGAGCCTTTACGCAGTCCCACCCCCTTTCTTTGTCCTGGCAGCCCATTGGTGGAACCAGCTTCTCCCTGAAGCTGGAGCAGCCCCCCCCCCTACTAACGTTGACTTTGTTGATAGCTACTTTATTGAGGAAATGTGTACTTACAATGACTGTGATATGTGCTTGTCCTGCCTATTTTAAGATTATTAGACTAACTGTACATTGATCTGGATAAGAGTGTCTTCTAAATCACTAAAATGAAAATGTGAATATATTGATGAATCAAAAATAAAGTGGTTTGATTCATCCTGAAAGTTGTCATATTCAAATTCAATCCATTAATAATTGAAAGATGGAAAAAAGTGTACAATAGTGGTTGAACAAAAGTCCCATATATCTACTTGACTAATCCTCACTGATCATGAACATGGAGCTCCAGTTTCATTGCAACTTGTGTTGTGAGTTCCATAGTGATTCAAATAGGCAACATGTCCCAAATGATTGCACAACATTAGCCTAATATGATCCGTTAATGCTAGCGACCCCCAGTAACAACTACATGGACGTGACAGGAAAGAAAGGTCAACGGAACGGAAAGGAATGATGTGTAGACTACAAATGGAAGGAAACTAACCCTAAAGTGACAGTTGTAAATGTATGTGGGTGTTACTGACGTGGCTCCCGGATAGTGGCTAATATTTAACATGATATAAATGTTAAAATCTGGTTCGGCCCTACAGAAGCCTATAGCTTGGGTCTCCAAATTTCATCCACGCAAATTATGAGGGTATACAATGAAAATGCTGAATAAAGGCACAGCTATTTATAGCCTACTTTACTGTGGAAAAGGAGCCACAATACATGTCATGTTGATAGGATTTTCAGTTTGCTTCCAAATGACTGGTTTCACATTCACAGGGATCATAATGAAAAATCATGTAAAACAATGAATGTGTATTTACAATCTCCTTCTCCAAACGGATTACTCTTATCAATAGCTCTTATCAATTTATAAATGACCGTGCATGGAGAATACTGTTATTTCTATTGGAAAAAAGAAAGTCCGCTTTCCCCACGTGGACCTTATTCATGGATTCCTCGCACGTAAAGGTGGTGGAAGTTTTAGGGAATTGAGTCAAGGTCAGAATATGGCGTATCTGTAGACACACCTCCGCCACACCTTCATTTATTAAATCTCCACCCAAAACTAATAGCGGGTCAATAGCATGTTATTCTGATGCTTGAGTTCAAGATCAGAATACGCATGTAGAGAAAAGTGCATTAAAAGGGGATTCTGTTCCATTTACGTTTAACTCGGGTCGGAATTTCCCGATTAAGAGATGAATCCTTGATATGCCTCATCAGAGATGTAATGTTTTATGGGGCAGGTTGCTGACCATGCATTTACACAGTGTATCCCTACTACTATCATACATACATTTGAAAAGAGAGGACTGTCTGGTACATTAGTGTGTATATCAATATGGTGTTAATAATACCTATTGCAGATTGATCAACACCGATTATTGACAGACATGTCAGCTCTGAAAGATAATGTCAAACCCTATCATATGCATCAGGACAACTATTCTAAATCTAACAAATGTTGAGGTAGCATTTTAATGTTTTTAGTCGCAGTAATGACATGAGCTTGATTTCAAAAACATGATTGGGATTTTCCTCCTTTCAAAGGAAGATATATTTAAGCCTGCGTGTGTACAGAGTGGAAATAGTCATCTCAGCCGAACAGCTGTTGACGCTCTTCAAATAAAGCTAGTTCGGTTGAGCCACATCACGACGATGGCTTTTTAAATGTCCAATTTCAGGATGTAGTGTTTAGCAATAAAGTTGTTTGCGGGAGATCTTACATTACATTAAACCCTCCGTTCTGTGAGTGGTCGTGTTTACACTGACTGGTAAATATGTGGTAATGCAAGAATATTTACAGAACTCTCACATCAAAGGATTTGACTAAAATTAACTTCGGTTGGTTTGAATAATAATGTATTTGTGTCTGTAATAAAGCTTTTTTGTCGGGAAAAAACGAATACTGGTTGTCAGTGCCTGGCTCCCCAGTGGGTGGGAGTGGCTGCAAAGTGGGTGGGCCTATGCCCTGGAAGACCCACCCATAGCTGCAGCCCTGCCCAGTCCCCAGTCATGTGAAATATATTAGGGCCTAATTAATTTATTTCAATTGACTGATTTCATTATATGAACTGTAACTCAGTAAAAACACTTTTGTTCAGTGTATATAAACATATATAATATTGTTATCATATCGCACCAAAAAGCATACGCTTTGAACTTTAACTAACACTAGACCTAAATGGCTTGTTTGGCAATGAGCTAAACACAATGTTGCTACAATGTTTTTATTTTATTCTTTTTAAATTTTATTTCACCTTCATTTAACCAGGTAGGTTTTATTTCACCTTTATTTAACCAGGTAGGTTTTATTTCACCTTTATTTAACCAGGTAGGTTTTATTTCACCTTTATTTAACCAGGTAGGTTTTATTTCACCTTTATTTAACCAGGTAGGTTTTATTTCACCTTTATTTAACCAGGCAGGTTTTATTTCACCTTTATTTAACCAGGTAGGTTTTATTTCACCTTTATTTAACCAGGTAGGTTTTATTTCACCTTTATTTAACCAGGTAGGTTTTATTTCACCTTTTATTTAACCAGGTAGGTTTTATTTCACCTTTATTTAACCAGGTAGGTTTTATTTCACCTTTATTTAACCAGGTAGGCCAGTTGAGAACTAGTTCTCATTTACAACTGTGACCTGGCCAAGACAAAGCAGAGCAGTGCGACAAAAACAACACAGAGTTACACAGTAAACAAACGTACAGTCAATAACACAATAGAAAATCTATATACAGAGTGTAAATGTAGTAAGATTAGGAAGGTAGGACAATAAATAGGCCATAGTGGTGAAATAATTACAATTTAGAATTAACACTGGACTGATAGATGTGCAGATGATGATGTGCAAATAGAGATACTGGGGTGCAAATGAGCTAAAATAAATATGGGGATGAGGTAGTAGGATGGGCTATTATGGGGATGAGGTAGTAGGATGGGCTATTATGGGGATGAGGTAGTAGGATGGGCTATTTACAGAAGGGCTGTATACAGGTGCAGTGATCTGATGCTTAAAGTTATTGAGGGAGATGGTAGTCTCCAGCTTCAATGATATTTGCAATTCGTTCCAGTCATTGGCAGCAGAGAACTGGAAGGAATGGCGGCCAAAGGAGGTGTTGGCTTTGCCGATGACCAGTGAAATATACCTGCTGGAGCGCATGCTACGGGTGGGTGTTGCTATGGTGACCAGCGAGCTGAGATAAGGCAGGGATTTACCTAGTAAAGACTTATAGATGATCATTCAGCCTATTTAATCCAGGATGGCATCGTGTAAAGAACAGCCACAGTAACATATACATAATGCCGTTTTTTTTTAGGTATTTCAGCACGTGTGCAACGACCAGTAGACGTTGTGTAGAACAAAGTAGATTTTCCCATGGCCCAAGGTGCATCAGGTTTTCCAATCTGGTAAAAGCTTCCCTGCTCCTAGCCTTCAGTGCGCACCTGCTCTCGTGTAGACAGACGCACCTGACTCCGCGCTCCAACTCCAGACAGGTGTAGGCTACAGTTTACAAGCAGCAGAGGCAGAAGAAAAGGCCTTCTCAATCTGAAATCTTTCTACAAGCAAATCTTGTAAAATAGACACAGATCTAAAAATAATAGTTGTTATATAAAGCATCCACCTTCACATCCAAAGTGTTTGCTTCAGTATCAGGGCTCATTAAAACATAACAACTCTTAAAACTCTGATCTCAAGGATCAGACATACAAACGGACAGACTGATTGGCTGACATCTTGGATTGGGGATATTATTAATGTTTTATTTTTCATTCATAAAGACCTTGCGGGGATGTCTGGTACGCCAGTACATCCAACACAAGGGACACACTGCACGGCGTGCCCCGCCCATGGAAATAAATGGGCTTCCACCGGAATGCACAAAGTTTGACGCCACCGGTCAGGAGGCTTAAGGCCTCATTACCGCAAAGTGCATGTTAGTAAAATAAAGGATAAACTGCTGTGAAAGCACAGCTACAGTAACCTCTAAAACCTATTCTGTAACAGTTTTATCAGTCATCTAGAAACCACGGATGGCCCTCTCAGCTCAAGGGTTTGTCCTTCAGGCCACTTAATGGTTTGAGGGTGCATCAACAACTACCATTGGATGTCCCACTGCAAAGCTTTTCCTGAAGCAATGCTGCATTGTAGCTGAATGTCATTTCAGTTCCACAACCCCTTAACAAACCTCTTGTGGGATATCACTTTTAAATACTCCTAGAGTTATAATGGAGTATTCCAGATCATCATAATCATTATAACTCCAGGAGTACCAGTGCACGTTTCAGGAGAAGACCCAGATGCAGACAGTGTCAAAGTAACACAACCTTATTACAATAACAGGGGCAGGAAAAAAACGACAGATCAAGGTCAGAAAGAGGTCAGTAATCCAGATCCAAAAGGTCCAGAACGGCTGGCAGGCTCAGGCTCAGGCTCAGGCTCAGGGTCAGGGTCAGGGTCAGGATGGTCAAAACCGGGAAAACTAGAAAACAGGAACTTTAGAAAAGACAGGAGCAAGGGGAAAAACGCTGGTAGGCTTGATTAAACAAAACGAACTGAAAACAGACAGAGAACACAGGTATTAATACACTGGGGATCATGGGGAAGATGGAGACACCTGGAGGAGGTGGAGACACCTGGAGGAGGTGGAGACACCTGGAGGAGGTGGAGACAATCACAAAGACAGGTGAAACAGATCAGGGTGTAACAATTTTTTATGCTTTCAGACACTGCACAATAAATTGTGCACAAAAATGACTAAAAGTTAACTTGAGTTAACTGATTAACTCTGACAGCTCTAAACTGAACTGGTAAAAATAGTTAGCAAGGAGGCTTTCTCTGTTCTTCTTTCTGATCAACATATGAAGAAGGGAGGCGTCTGCTGTACGGACGGGCGACGGAACATCATAACACAAGTAAACACTAGAGGGCCTTCAAGGAGGGGGACAAGGACAAGGACAAGGACAAGGACAAGGACAAGGACAAGGACAAGGACAAATTGAAATGCGTCCAGAGGGAGCTGAAGTTGCGGATTGCTGAGGGGAAGAGAGGGTATAAGGAGAAGATGGAGGACAAGCTGAGGCAGAGCCAGGTGAGAGAGGTGTGGAAGGGTATGAGAAATCACTGGCATCAAAAAGTCAAACAGTGGGCAGACGGAGAGGACCCAGGACAGAGCCAATGAGCTGAACCAATTTTTTAACAGGTACGATATTAGCTCTGTCCACCTCCCCTCCAGCTCTCCAGGCCACACACCCTCATGGCTGTCCCACCCCCACTTTGGTAGTAACATGTCTATATACAGGGAGTACCAGTACTGAGTGGATATGCTGGGGTACGAGGTAGTAACATGTCTATATACAGGGAGTACCAGTACTGAGTGGATATGCAGGGGTACGAGGTAGTAACATGTCTATATACAGGGGTACGAGGTAGTAACATGTCTATTTCCCCCCCGGGGGATCAATAAAGTACCTATCTATCTATCTATCTATCTATCTATCTATCTATCTATCTATCTATCTATCTATCTATCTATCTATCTATCTATCTATCTATCTATCTATCTATCTATCTATCTATCTATCTATCTATCTATCTATTGGAGTGGATTTGCTGGGGTACGAGGTAGTAACATGTCTATATACAGGGAGTACCAGTACTGAGTGGATATGCTGGGGTACGAGGTAGTAACATGTCTATATACAGGGGTACGAGGTAGTAACATGTCTATATACAGGGAGTACCAGTACTGAGTGGATATGCTGGGGTACGAGGTAGTAACATGTCTATATACAGGGAGTACCAGTACTGAGTGGATATGCAGGGGTACGAGGTAGTAACATAGAAGCTGTTCAGGGTCCTGTTGGTTCCAGACTTGGTGAAGCGGTATCACTTGGTAGCAGAGAGAACTTTAACAGAATATTGCACCTAAAACAATGACATGAGCTCTGTTCCAATTCATCTCTGCTCATCTCCTTATTTCCTCTCGACTCGCTTCCTTCTCAAAACATTTTGGAGGAACCTTGGGTCGTCTCCTCCAATGGGGTTTTAGGAGGCGCGGTCCTTGCATCCATATCTATGTCTATGAATTTGAGAGTGGTTACATTTCTTAAGCCCCAAACTTTTTACTGAAGTTCCCTTTGTTACTGTTTCAACTAACGATTTCCGGTTTCAGAAACCCATAAATGAGCATACAAGTATATTTAAGCATACATGACTGTTGGGAGTGTGGTGCCATACCTTTAGCTCTCAGGTGCAGCAGATGTCTTGACTACTCTGGCTGTTCTCTAGACAGTGATAGCGCTGGAAAGTGTCCCAGGCACTGTTTGTGGCCACTACACCTCCCTCAGAACCAGGGAAGATCTGCAGGTTCTTACAGTGGGCATCAGTATAATCTATAGAGAGCAGAACAATACAGGAGATGGAATTAGATGTATTATTGAGTCCAAGTCCTAATTTAAAATCATTGTACAATCCATTGACATTGGCAAAAAGGCTAACAAAAGTATGGTACTGGAGTTGAGGAAGGTGGAGTGATACATGTGCCGAGTATTTTCACATCTCACTAGCCCGCTACCACCTGGTTACTCAACCCTGCACCTTAGAGGCTGCTGCCCTAAATACATAGACATGGAATCACTGGTCACTTTAATAATGGAACACTAGTCACTTTAATAATGTTTACATCCTGCATTACCCATCTCATATGTATATACTGTATTCTATACTATTCTACTGTATCTTAGTCACTTTAATAATGTTTATATATCTGACATTACTCATCTCATATGTATATACTGTATTCTATACTATTCTACTGTATCTTAGTCACTTTAATAATGTTTATATATCTGACATTACTCATCTCATATGTATATACTGTATTCTATACTATTCTACTGTATCTTAGTCACTTTAATAATGTTTATATATCTGACATTACTCATCTCATATGTATATACTGTATTCTATACTATTCTACTGTATCTTAGTCACTTTAATAATGTTTATATATCTGACATTACTCATCTCATATGTATATCCTGTATTCTATACTATTCTACTGTATCTTAGTCACTTTAATAATGTTTATATATCTGACATTACTCATCTCATATGTATATACTGTATTCTATACTATTCTACTGTATCTTAGTCACTTTAATAATGTTTATATATCTGACATTACTCATCTCATATGTATATACTGTATTCTATACTATTCTACTGTATCTTAGTCACTTTAATAATGTTTACATATCTGACATTACTCATCTCATATGTATATACTGTATTCTATACTATTCTACTGTATCTTAGTCACTTTAATAATGTTTATATATCTGACATTACTCATCTCAAATGTATATACTGTATTCTATACTATTCTACTGTATCTTAGTCACTTTAATAATGTTTATATATCTGACATTACTCATCTCATATGTACATACTGTATTCTATACTATTCTACTGTATCTTAGTCACTTTAATAATGTTTATATATCTGACATTACTCATCTCAAATGTATATACTGTATTCTATACTATTCTACTGTATCTTAGTCACTTTAATAATGTTTATATATCTGACATTACTCATCTCATATGTACATACTGTATTCTATACTATTCTACTGTATCGTAGTCACTTTAATAATGTTTATATATCTGACATTACTCATCTCATATGTATATACTGTATTCTATTCTACTGTATCTTAGTCAATGCCACTCTAACATTGCTCATCCTAATATTTATATATTTCTTAATTCCATTTACCACTCTTTGCTTTGGGCAACTGACCAACAGTCCACCAGAACCCTGCTGAAAGGGAGTAGAAAGGTGCAACCGGAACAGCTTGGTTCGGGTTTACTGGTCCTCTGGCAAACGTGACAGGATATACAGTAAGCCCCAACATCCTGTTTCAGGACATCATGAGCCAACCTCAGTATCTCTTGTCAAAGTATAACTGGAACAATTTGAGATGCACTGGGCCAATCATCTGGCCCAGATGTGGCGCAAGAATGCTATTTCCTCATCAGAACACCATCTCTGTTAAAGTAACTCACACACATTTCTGGACGTATCTCAGCCAAAAGTCTGAAGAGGGAAACATCTTTACTCTGTTCAGCAACCAGATGCTTTCTAGGGACCCTCTCTTCCTTCAGTGGTCCTACAAACCCACTCACCTTTTGAGGTTTTCACTCAGGAGGTTTACCGATATTAGGATCACACATAAACGTCTCAGACAGATTGAACGTGATGGGATCGCTGACATCCTCCTCAACACTAGACATAGCATGTATAATGGCTAAATGCTAGGGTACTTTTCGGATAGGTTCCGCTACTCTGGGTTCCTTACAAACAACAGGATTTGGCACAACCTTCCCTCTAGCAAAATGTTTGCCCAAAATAAATGAGACCCCCTTCACCGGTAGGCTAGGCTTCACTCCAATAACAACGGAACCAGAAATGAGACCAGACTCGAGTTCCAGATTACACAAGGGAACGTCCATGCAACCTATCTCCACGCCTTGTACTGACACACTGTAACCAGTTGCTGAAGTGTTAGACAAAGGCAAAACACCCTCCAAAATGAAGGGCTGGGCTGCTCCAGTGTCTTGCAATATCTTCTGCTTAACAGCATCGCCACTGTTAAGACACAAAACCTTCTGAAAAAAAGGGTTCATACATCTGATCCAAAATCTGGGGGGAATTGACTGAAACCTTGTGGTAGGAGGCGACTTCTCTGGATTGCTTTTTGTGTAGGGATAACTACTGGGTGCTTTTGTTTGTGAAGGTAGTTTTATGTGTCAACACAAACTCATCTGCAAGGATTGCAGATTTCACAAAGTTAGATCTTTGTGCTCATAAACGTAGGTAGCAACTCTTTTGTGAAGGCAATTTTTGAAATGCTAGAGAAGTTTGAGTGTCTGTAAATCCTCAAGGTCCTTGACCTCCTGGGAATCACAACACTGATCAAAAAGACTTGTTCCCTTGCTAACTCAAAATGACTTTGTCTTTTATAATTGACAGAAATGTTGTCTGTATGCCAACTCATAAGCCTCAAGGATAGCAGCTTTAACAGTGTCATAATTTGAACACTGGTCAAGAGATAATGCAATGTACACTTTCTGAGCTTTTCCCACCAGAACACTTTGGAGGAGCAGCGACCAAATATCTTGCTCCCGTTTTAGGGATGTGGCAATCCTCTCAAACAGAGAGGCGGTACAATCTGGCTGTTCCGGACAAGATCAAACTCTGAGGATGTAGGATGGCCTGACTTAATTAAGAGTACTTCCAGATGCTTCCAGCTCCATCTCTTTTAATCGAATAGCTCACGTTCCTGTTCTTGTTGTCTGACGTTATCTTTCCCTATCATTGTGCTTGAGTTCTAATTTCTGTTGTTCCCATTTTGCCTCTCCCAGGTTCTACAGGGTTTAGTTCTGCCTCTCCCAGGTTCTACGGGGTTTAGTTCTGCCTCTCCCAGGTTCTACGGGGTTTAGTTCTGCCTCTCCCAGGTTCTACAGGGTTTAGTTCTGCCTCTCCCAGGTTCTACAGGGTTTAGTTCTGCCTCTCCCAGGTTCTACGGGGTTTAGTTCTGCCTCTCCCAGGTTCTACAGGGTTTAGTTCTGCCTCTCCCAGGTTCTACGGGTTTAGTTCTGCCTCTCCCAGGTTCTACGGGGTTTAGTTCTGCCTCTCCCAGGTTCTACAGGGTTTAGTTCTGCCTCTCCCAGGTTCTACGGGGTTTAGTTCTGCCTCTCCCAGGTTCTACAGGGTTTAGTTCTGCCTCTCCCAGGTTCTACGGGGTTCCCTCTAGGGAAGCCCTCTCTACTGTTAGAGCAGTGGATAGAGAGACACTGATCTAGGATCAGCTCTCCTCTAGGGAAGCCCTCTCTACTGTTAGAGCAGTGGATAGAGAGACACTGATCTAGGATCAGATCTCCTCTAGGGAAGCCCTCTCTACTGTTAGAGCAGTGGATAGAGAGACACTGATCTAGGATAAGCTCTCCTCTAGGGAAGCTCTCTCTACTGTTAGAGCAGTGGATAGAGAGACACTGATCTAGGATCAGATCTCCTCTAGGGAAGCCCTCTCTACTGTTAGAGCAGTGGATAGAGAGACACTGATCTAGGATCAGCTCTCCTTTAGGGAAGCCCTCTCTACTGTTAGAGCAGTGGATAGAGAGACACTGATCTAGGATCAGATCTCCTCTAGGGAAGCCCTCTCTACTGTTAGAGCAGTGGATAGAGAGACACTGATCTAGGATCAGATCTCCTCTAGGGAAGCCCTCTCTACTGTTAGAGCAGTGGATAGAGAGACACTGATCTAGGATCAGATCTCCTCTAGGGAAGCCCTCTCTACTGTTAGAGCAGTGGATAGAGAGACACTGATCTAGGTATGTGCAACGTTGATGTCATAATGGTTAACATTTATCTAGTATCTGCCATGTTGGATTTTCTACAAATGCTTCCAACATAAAGTCCACGGCTTATTAAAAAATTTATAAAGGGCCTGTATGTTAAAATAATTCCACCAATCTTATAACCCCTCAGTGGTTGTCAGTGACCAAAACCACAAAAGTGTCTTGAATAGTCAAACATCTGGGCACAGTAGAGCTTCCGAGTAGGTGATTAGAGAGACAATCCACTCAGACAGAAGGGGAACTAACAACAACCAAAACGAAACAGATGGGGTTCTAGGAGGGGTTCTGAAAGACACTCACAGGGGTGTCCACTGAACGTTGACTAGCAACAACAACTGGGACCTAAAAGACTCCCACCATGAGGGAAATAACACCTGGGACCTGACTAGCAACAACAACTGGGACCTAAAAGACTCCCACCATGAGGGAAATAACACCTGGGACCTGACTAGCAACAACAACTGGGACCTAAAAGACTCCCACCATGAGGGAAATAACACCTGGGACCTGACTAGCAACAACAACTGGGACCTAAAAGACTCCCACCATGAGGGAAATAACACCTGGGACCTGACTAGCAACAACAACTGGGACCTAAAAGACTCCCACCATGAGGGAAATAACACCTGGGACCTGACTAGCAACAACAACTGGGACCTAAAAGACTCCCACCATGAGGGAAATAACACCTGGGACCTGACTAGCAACAACAACTGGGACCTAAACGACTCCCACCATGAGGGAAATAACACCTGGGACCTGACTAGCAACAACAACTGGGACCTAAAAGACTCCCACCATGAGGGAAATAACACCTGGGACCTGACTAGCAACAACAACTGGGACCTAAAAGACTCCCACCATGAGGGAAATAACACCTGGGACCTGACTAGCAACAACAACCATGAGCGCTCACTAAATCTGCCCAAGAAGAGGCAAACTAAATTTGCCAGCCACTCTGAAATAACACCTGGCACAGCCACTCTGAAATAACACCTGGGCCAGCCACTCTGAAATAACACCTGGGCCAGCCACTCTGAAATAACACCTGGGCCAGCCACTCTTAAATAACACCTGGGCCAGCCACTCTGAAATAACACCTGGGCCAGCCACTCTTAAATAACACCTGGGCCAGCCACTCTGAAATAACACCTGGGCCAGCCACTCTTAAATAACACCTGGGCCAGCCCCTCTTAAATAACACCTGGGCCAGCCACTCTGAAATAACACCTGGGCCAGCCAGTCTGAAATAACACCTGGGCCAGCCACTCTTAAATAACACCTGTGCCAGCCGCTCTTAAATAACACCTGGGCCAGCCACTCTGAAATAACACCTGGGCCAGCCACTCTGAAATAACACCTGGGCCAGCCAGTCTGAAATAACACCTGGGCCAGCCACTCTTAAATAACACCTGGGCCAGCCACTCTTAAATAACACCTGGGCCAGCCACTCTGAAATAACACCTGGGCCAGCCACTCTTAAATAACACCTGGGCCAGCACAGGTGAAACACCTTCTGACTAACGAGATGGACAGCAAAGGTGTAACACAGACTGACTAACGAGGTGACACCAATCGGTGCACCCTACGTGCTAACGTTCAACCTGGAAATATAAGAAAAAAACAAAGCCTGTAACAAGTGTAGTGGTACCAGCAGTGACCCGTCATTCAGGACATGTCATGTAGAGTGTAGTGGTACCAGCAGTGACCCGTCATTCAGGACATGTCATGTAGAGTGTAGTGGTACCAGCAGTGACCTGTCATTCAGGACATGTCATGTAGAGTGTAGTAGGACCAGCGGTGACCCGTCATTCAGGACATGTCATGTAGAGTGTAGTAGGACCAGCGGTGACCCGTCATTCAGGACATGTCATGTAGGTGTAGTAGGACCAGCGGTGACCCGTCATTCAGGACACACACACACACACACACGCACACACACACACACACACAGACACAGACACACACACACAAACACGCACGCACAGAAAGAACATTCCCCTCCGTCCACCTGTTGCACATCTGGGAGCTTACCAAACATATGTCTCACACACACGTGCTTGCTCGCTCAGGACCTCTGTTTTAAAGCATTGTATCTGTGGACTGCTATTTTAATCAAGTATGAATGTTTCTATAGCCTTGCAATCAAACCCAACGAGGAAGGATTGGTTGGACAGCTGTGTTTTGGACAGCTTGTGTGTGTTGTCTGAGGGCAAAGTTTGAATTGGGACCCAGAAGTTAGATGTTTGTACCGTTGGGTGTGAGTATAAAAAATGGTGTGTGAAGATTTGAGAAAATGGTGAGTTGTTCTAGGAATTTTGTCTAAGCAATTGAGAAAAACTGTAAAACCCACCACAGCCCTCTACCCTGTCCTAAACCACAGCCCTCTACCCTGTCCTAAACCACAGCCCTCTACCCTGTCCTAAACCACAGCCCTCTACCCTGTCCTAAACCACAGCCCTCTACCCTGTCCTAAACCACAGCCCTCTACCCTGTCCTAAACCACAGCCGTCTACCCTGTCCTAAACCACAGCCCTCTACCCTGTCCTAAACCACAGCCCTCTACCCTGTCCTAAACCACAGCCCTCTACCCTGTCCTAAACCACAGCCCTCTACCCTGTCCTAAACCACAGCCCTCTACCCTGTCCTAAACCACAGCCCTCTACCCTGTCCTAAACCACAGCCCTCTACCCTGTCCTAAACCACAGCCCTAATCTAATGTGAAGTTGTCCTCTTCCTTGACGTAATAGAACAATCTAGCGGACCAGATGGTCACGGTGAGCACTGAGTCAAGAATGTGTTTTAAACAATCAACCCAAGATTAAGGACCCTAAAAGCAATCACAGCGCTTTGTTTTGACAAGTTAAAATATTTCTCAGAAATAATATTTACGCCAGACAACCATCTTCTCACTAGTGGTGGATGGGTTCCGTAAGTGGTAGCTGCTAATGTTCCGACTCCGTCCTGCTAACATCAGAACACATACATGAGGCCCTTTAGTCTGATGTGTCTTCACACTGCGTACCTCACGTCCTGCTCTATTATTGTCCTGGGCTAAAGAGGCAGGGGGTTAGTGATGTGGAATGTGTCCCAAAATGGCACCCCTTTTCCTATAAAGTGCACTTCTTTTGACCAGAGTCCTATAGAGAATAGGGTGCCGTTTGGGTCACAACATAGAAAGGGGAGAGAGACCCAGCTGGTCCTATTAGGCTCTGCTCTACACGTAAACACACTGACATCATTCTGACAGTGTGCAGGTGTCCTCCTCTCTCTCTCTCTCTCTCTCTCTCTCTCTCTCTCTCTTTCCTCCTCCTCCTCCTCCTCCTCCTCCTCCTCCTCCTCCTCCTCCTCCTCCTCCTCTCTCCTCTGCAGCACATTAGAGAACAGCACAACTTCATCCACCCCCCCTCTCCCCCACCAGGTCAGGGACTCCCTTCAACAGCCCAGCCAGTGTACCTTGACCCCCTGTGAGCCTTAAGGCCGGGTAACTTGAGGCAGAGGGAGGCCAGGCTTTGACCAATGACCTACAACCCAATCCTCCAGAACTACAATGGTTCTGATGGATAGCCTGTAAGAGGCCCAGGCTGCCTGCTTGTACATAGAAGTCATTAGTCTCTCTCTCTCTGTCTCGCTCTCTCACTCTCTCACTCTGTCTCTCTCACTCTCTCTCTCTGTCTCGCTCTCTCACTCTGTCTCTCTCTCTCTCTCTCTCTCTCTCTCTCTCTCTCTCTCTCTCTCTGTCTCTCTCTCTCTGTCTCTCTCTCTCTCTCTCTCTCTCTCTCTCTCTCTCTCTCTCTGTCTCTCTCTGTCTCTCTCGCTCTCTCTGTCTCTCTCTGTGTCTCACTCTCTCTGTCTCACTCTCTCTGTCTCTCAATTCAATTCAATTCAAATTCAATTCAAATTCGGCTTTATTGGCATGAAAGTTACAACTTAACAATATTGCCAAAGCACTTTACAATGTAACTTTACACTTTACAACATATTATTATTAACAACAACAACAAAAATATAGTCTCTCTCTCTGTCTCACTCTCTCTGTCTCTCTCTCTGTCTCTCTCGCTCTCTCAGTCTCTCTCTGTCTCTCTCTGTGTCTCACTCTGTCTCTCTCTGTCTCTCACTCTGTCTCTCTCTGTCTCTCTCTCTCTGTCTCACTCTCTCTCGCTCTCTCTGTCTCTCTCTGTCTCTCTCTGTGTCTCACTCTCTCTGTCTCTCTCTGTGTCTCACTCTCTCTGTCTCTCTCTGTGTCTCACTCTCTCTGTCTCTCTCTCTGTCTCACTCTCTCTGTCTCTCTCTCTGTCTCACTCTCTCTCTCTCTCTGTGTGTAAGTTGAGCTAACTAACAGCAGCATGTTGGGGAGTGCTGAAAGTACCCAATGCTGCTCCCCTCTCCTGTCACTCTGGAATGAATAGCCGTTGATTTGTATTTAATGCTCAATGTCCCCTCTATTATTACAGGCAGAACACAGCAGGCAGAGCAGAGTGGACTGGGGCTTTTCTCTCTCAGCCTCCTCCATTATCTGTCTATCTCTCTTTCTCGCGCTCTTTTTTACGCCCCTCAGTTCTCTCTCTCCCTCTCTCTCCTCCCTCTCTCATTCCTCAGATGACAAATAGCTTGACCAAATGTTACTAAGATTTCAGATAGCATCCTATTAAGGAATAATACTCAGGATGGGGTCAGAATCAGAGGGAGGGAGGGTATAAAAACGGGGCAAATCCTTTTGTTGTGCTATACAGAACCTTAGGAAAGAGTTCTGTATAGCACCATAAAGGGATATGCTATGGTTAAAGTCAAACAATTATTTGGGCCCTGGTCGAAAGTAGTGACCTATATAGGAAATATAGAGCCTTCAGAAAGTATTCTTACCACTTGACTTCTTCCACATTTTGTTGCGTTACAGCCTAAATTCAAAATGGATGTGTAACGTTGATAACCAACAGGATTTTCCCAGTAGAAAACCAACAGCTTAAGTCTGTATTCCTGATACCACCCCTCGTAGGTACACTCTTAGAAAAAAATGGTTCTTCGGCTATCCTTATAGGAGATTCTTTATATCCATCTGTTGAAGATATTGGTAGTGAGGTTGTTATTGACAAATAGACACAGACTGCCACCCCTTGTCTTACCGGAGGCAGCTGTTCTATCTTGCCGATTCACAGAAAACCCAGCCAGCTGTATGTTATCCATGTTGTCACAGCTCTGTATAGTGATTCAGAGGCATGCTCCCTCCTGCCTGTCACAGATCTGTATAGTGATTCAGAGGCATGCGCCCTCCTGCCTGTCACAGATCTGTATAGTGATTCAGAGGCATGCTCCCTCCTGCCTGTCACAGATCTGTATAGTGATTCAGAGGCATGCTCCCTCCTGCCTGTCACAGTTCATTAATGAATCAGAGAGGTAAAGAACTCTGGTCAGTTCATTAATGAATCAGAGAGGTAAAGAACTCTGGTCAGTTCATTAATGAATCAGAGAGGTGAAGAACTCTGGTCAGTTCATTAATGAATCAGAGAGGTGAAGAACTCTGGTCAGTTCATTAATGAATCAGAGAGGTGAAGAACTCTGGTCAGTTCATTAATGAATCAGAGAGGTGAAGAACTCTGGTCAGTTCATTAATGAATCAGAGAGGTAAACAATCGTTCCTTTGACACCTGGCAGGGTCAGTGGTCGGGACCCCGGGGTAATTACAGCCCTTTTACCCCCCATACCTCCCCCCAGCCCTAAGCCTTGCACAGCCTCTCAAATGAAGGCCTGTGATTAGCAAGGAAATGGTAATTAACAGAAACATTTGTGGAAGGCGGTCTCAGTTTAGCTGGGAGCAGAGAGAGGGAAGGGGTAGGAGAGGGGGAGGAGAGAAGAGGGACTGAGGCCTGATTGGAGTGTTCCCCAGAGGGAGGGAGTGAGGGGGAGGAGGGCCATGGGTCACCCCTACACCAAATTACTAGTGTCTCGGCCGCCTCTGCAGAAATTACTGGGAGGCCGGTGTGCAATTAGTGGTTTGTTGCTTTTAGACTGAAATATGGCCATAATTCATAGCTTTCAAACCTTTTCATTGGGAAGATGTATGTCATGGCTGGGCTGGAGAGGGTCATTGTAACACATCATATGGCAATATTTTCCCCAAGCAGCCAGCTAGACAAGCTATCTGCTGTATGACAACAGAACAGTCAGGACAGAGGATACCAGGGAGTATCAGAACAGTCAGGACAGAGGATACCAGGGAGTATCAGAACAGTCAGGACAGAGGATACCAGGGATTAACAGAACAGTCAGGACAGAGGATACCAGGGATTAACAGAAAAGTCAGGACAGAGGATACCAGGGAGTATCAGAACAGTCAGGACAGAGGATACCAGAGAGTATCAGAACAGTCAGGACAGAGGATACCAGGGATTAACAGAACAGTCAGGACAGAGGATACCAGGGAGTATCAGAACAGTCAGGACAGAGGATACCAGGGATTATCAGAACAGTCAGGACAGAGGATACCAGGGATTAACAGAACAGTCAGGACAGAGGATACCAGGGAGTATCAGAACAGTCAGGACAGAGGATACCAGGGATTAACAGAACAGTCAGGACAGAGGATACCAGGGAGTAACAGAACAGTCAGGACAGAAGATACCAGGGAGTAACAGAACAGTCAGGACAGAAGATACCAGGGAGTAACAGAACAGTCAGGACAGAGGATACCAGAGATTAACAGAACAGTCAGGACAGAGGATACCAGGGAGTAACAGAACATTTTCTAATGAAGCCGGTGACGGAGGTGGTTAGCTCGTCAATGTTATCGACAGGAAGTCCAGGACCCAGTTGCACAGGGCGGGGTTCAGACCCAAGGCCTCAAGCTTGATGATGAGCTTGGAGGGTACTATGGTGTTGAATGCTGAGCTATAGTCAATGAACAGCATTCTTACATAGGTATTCCTCTTATCCAGATATGATAGGGCAGTGTGCAGTGTGGTGGCGATTGCATCATCTGTGGATCTATTGGGGCGGTAAGCAAGTTGAAGTGGGTCTAAGGTGTCAGGTAAGGTAGAGGTGATATGATCCTTGACTAGTCTCTCAAAGCACTTCATGATGACAGAGGTGAGTGCTACGGGGTGATAGTCATTTAGTTCAGTTACCTTTGCCTTCTTGGGTACAGGGACAATGGTGGCCATCTTGACCCTTCTCCACCCTTCTGCTTCCCTGAGAGATGTTTATTCCTGTTGGCGCGATGAACTGAGAAAACATCTGGCTTTACGGAGTCAGACAATACATCCTGAGAAAGCCATGTTTCTGTGAAGCAGAGTATCTTACAATCCCTGGTGTCTCTCTGAAAAGCAACTCTCTCCTTGAGCTCATCAACTTTATTATCCGGAGATTTGACATTAGCGTGTAAAATACTCGGGAGCGGTGGGTGGTGTGCACGCTTCCTAAGTCGGACCAGAAGACCGCCCCGAGTACCTCTCCTCCACTGGCGTTGCTTTGGATCAGTCTCTGGAATAAGTTAAATTGCTCTGGGGAGAGCAAACAAAGGATCTGGTGAGTTACCACCGCTCTAATATCCAACAGTTCTTCACAACAATTCCTGAGCTAATAACGTAAAAAAAATAGAGTTTCCTAAGAGCTAGCAGCGAAGCTGCCATCTCAGTCGGTGCCATCTCACCATAATTGCTTGTGTGTAGATTAACAGTGGTCTAGGACTTTATTGCCACCAAGTGGCATTGTTAAAAGAAGTTGGGCGTGACATGGAATTAAAATTGCCTGCAACTAAAAAAGCAGCCAGTTTTCTTGCTTGTACAGTTTGTTATTTTTCTTGTCCTGACGTGTATACAACAGTCACGATAACAGCTGAAGGTAGAAGGGTCAGCATTTGACCATTAGGTATTTCAAGACAGGTGAAGATTGGATCAACACATTAATCGCGTTGGATTTAGCACATCAGTTGGAGTTGATGTGGAGGCAAACCCCTCCCCCACTCAATTTCCCTGACTCCACTGTCCTGTCTGCCCGGTGGATGGAGTTGGATAGCCCAGGAGGGTAACTTGTCCGAGAGCCATGTTTTAGAAAAGCAAAGAATATTGCAGTCCTTTTGGTAGCAAATCCACAATCAGAGGTCATCCATCTTATTATCAAGTGACTGCCAGTAGAATGGAGGGAAGGGGTCTAAATACACCAGAACCCCCCCCCCCCCACCTCTGTAAAGCCGGTGTTTCCTCTGTAAAGCTGGTGTTTCCTCTGTAAAGCCGGTGTTTCCTCTGTAAAGCCGGTGTTTCCTCTATAAAACCGGTGTTTCCTCTGTAAAGCCGGTGTTTCCTCTATAAAGCCGGTGTTTCCTCTGTAAAGCCGGTGTTTCTTCTGTAAAGCCGGTGTTTCCTCTGTAAAGCGGGTGTTTCCACTTGGGTAGAGCCCAGGGCAGATGAGTCAGTTGAAGCTGAAATTGGGATAAGTAACTGCTGATCTGATGTTGAAAAGTTATTGTTGGTTGTAAGAAATAATAGAGGATACATTTAGAGAAAATAAAGTAAAAATAATCACAAAAAATAAAAGTTGGGTCGGAGCAAACAGGCGGCCATTCAGTACGGCGGATCACTAATGCTTCCAGTCCCGGTCTGAAGAGTCTAAATACTGTAGTACTGCATACATCTTACATAAAATACACTGAGACTGGATATATCTTACTTTAAATACACTAAGTTAGGGTAACACTAGATAGAACCAGTGGCAACCCGTCATTCAGGGCAGAGTTAATAAAACCTCATACAAACAATGGTCTCTTTTTTGCTTTCTTGAGTAAGGCAGCTCCAAAATGCAGGTGTTTCAGCCTGGCTCAGTGCTCTCTGTGGTTGTGGGGCAGCCAGCGGAAAATAGAGTGTAGGTGTTGGTAATGTTCTCTAGTTGTGCCGTGATTGGCTCAGTGTTCTGTCACTCATTGGGAAACTTGCCATTGATTTGACTGATCATGTCAACATCATACTTTCAAAATCTTAGCTAGCAGTCATCCTCATGAATCAAGAGGACAATCTACTGGCAAATCCTTTTTAGTCCTTGTCATATGAAGAGAAATAATGAAAATAAATTATAGATAAAATGTATCGGTGCTCATCAGCCATTGGACATAAACATTACACAACAAATTGGAAATCACAAATTCAACAATGAGTGGTTTGGAAGGAATCAGTGGCATTGCAAAGCAATCACTAGCCTGCTATTCAGTGGAGTGGGTGTGTGGTTTAAGGGTCTCTTTTCCAAGCTTAAAAGGATAAACATTCACATCCCATGGGCCAGAAAGGGTTGAATACATTGGCCATGCTGTCAATCAAGCGTGACTTCTGCCACGTTCAAAAAGCCTGGAAACTCGGAACTGGGAAATTTCAACTCGGAATTCCAAGTCGGGAACTCGGACCTCTTTCTAGAGTTCTGACCTGAAAAAAACTGACCTCATGATTCTACCTTATTTTTTTCTGAGTTGTCTTGAAAGCACCATAAATCCAGAGAATGCCAGACATTGATGGCAAAGTCTGATAACAAAATTTGCCCAATAAAGAACCACAGCGCCACCTTCCTGTTCAAGTGAGCACAGCACAACAAGGTGAGTCCAAAAATATCTTGCTGCTGCATAACTGATGTAATGTGCCAGGGAGATATGTATAGTGTAGCTAAGAAAGTAATACTAAGTGTATGTTGTGTAGTAAGCTGTTAGTAGCCCATGGTGTATTCAACTAGTCTATTGGTAAATACTGTCTGTGCTGAATTCAACTAGTCTAATGGTAAATACTGTCTGTGCTGAATTCAACTGGTCTAATGGTAAATAGTGACTGTGCTGTATTCAACTGGTCTAATGGTAAGTACTGTCTGTGCTGATCTATTCAACTAGTCTAATTCTACCAGTCTGTAGTGCCATCTTTTTTGCAGTGGTGTGCTGGGGAGCCAACATAAAAGCCGGTGATGCTTCTCGGGTAAATAAGCTGATCAGGAATGCTAGCTCTGTCCTGGGGATGAGGAGCACCTTCAGGAGCACTTTCAGTCACAGACTGATCCCACCACGGTGTGCCAGAGAGCGCTACAGGAGGTCCTTCCTGCCGGCGGCTATTAGACTATATAATGCCTCACCGGGGTGCCGTGCCGTCGGCAACACAGATCTGGAACTGTTGGGGCGTTAGGACCTAGTTTAACAATTATGCATCCATCCGTGAGTAACTCTGGTCTGTAATCACTCATTCACTCAGGACTTATTTATTCATTCAGGTCTGTATATACATACTCATGTACAGTAGTTATATCATATCACGTGCAATATTGCAAGTAATTCTTGGACTGAACTTACGTAGTCATTCACTCAGGACTGCATATTAGTATCCTGTCAGTTGTATCTTTTCTCATTGCTTTTAGTATATCGAATGTGCAATACGTGCAGTTGTCTGTAATTAAACCCTGCGCACTAAGGACTGTATTTTAAGGGAATTACTATTATTACCCCAAATTATATCATACACACATTTAGCTACTTAAGTATCTCTTCCTGTCATTTACCTGTACAGTTAATGTAACCATGCAAATATTCACTTACCTGTAAATTTAACTGTATATTTACCTTTACAATTAATTTAACCATGGAAAATGTTCACTTACCTGTTCATTTAACCAGTATGTCTATTAAGTAAACGATTATTACCCTCACTCATATCATATGCATTTTTAGCTATTGAAGTATTTCTCTGCCATCGACCTGTATAGTATAGTTAACCATCCAACATCCACCAATGTATAGTGTACATATTCAGCCAACCACCCATACTATGCTATGTCTTTTCATAGCTTTTTTTGCACTCCAGACTTCTTGTATTTCTATACTTTTACATACTGCCGCTCTATGTATCATGTATCTGTCTTTTGTGTATTTTCGTTCTGTTAGCAGCCTTCATATTGTGTCAGTGATGTTGTTAGCAGCCTTTATAATGTGTCAGTGGTGTTGTTAACAGCCTTTATATTGTGTCATTGGTGTTGTTAGCAGCCTTTATAATGTGTCAGTGATGTTGTTAACAGCCTTCATATTGTGTCAGTGATGTTGTTAGCAGCCTTTATAATGTGTCAGTAATGTTGTTAGAAGCCTTTATATTGTGTCATTGGTGTTTTTAGCAGACTTTATAATGTGTCAATGATGCTGTTAGCAGCCTTTATAATGTGTCAGTGCTGTTGTTAGAAGCCTTTATAATGTGTCAGTGGTGTTGTTAGCAGCCTTTATATTTTGTCAGTGGTGTTGTTAGCAGCCTTTATAATGTGTCAGTGGTGTTGTTAGCAGCCTTTATAATGTGTCAGTGATGTTGTTAGTAGCCTTTATAATGTGTCAGTGGTGTTGTTAACAGCCTTTATATTGTGTCAGTGGTGTTGTTAGCAGCCTTTATAATGTGTCAGTGGTGTTGTTAGCAGCCTTTATAATGTGTCAGTGGTGTTGTTAACAGCCTTTATATTTTGTCAGTGGTGTTGTTAGCAGCCTTTATAATGTGTCAGTGGTGTTGTTAGCAGCCTTTATAATGTGTCAGTGGTGTTGTTAGCAGTCTTTATAATGTGTCAGCGATGTTGTTGGAAGCCTTTATAATGTGTCAGTGGTGTTGTTAGCAGCCTTTATAATGTGTCAGTGGTGTTGTTAGAAGCCTTTATAATGTGTCAGTGATGTTGTTAGAAGCCTTTATAATGTGTCAGTGGTGTTGTTACGGATGATGGTAAAGTCTTTGTTCCAGTCCTGAAAAACAGCTGTGTCTTCTGCACTCCTCTGCTGGACTAGGGATATAACTGGTAATATGGAGTGATTTGGGACACAGCCTATATTATACAGTCATGGTCTGTTGTCAGATAGACCATCCAACTGGGAATCAGTTAAGATACTAATCAGGTTAGCAATTAAATGCGTCATTGAATTTTGAATGTTCTCTCTCTCTCCTTCCCTCTCTCTCTCCGTCTCTCTCTGTCTCTCTCCTTCCCTCTCTCTCTCTCTC
>CM042409.1:420000-427500 GCA_023634145.1 Thymallus thymallus
GCTGTGATGGTGGAGAGGAACCAGGCTCTGAGGGGTGGCCAGTCCTCTTCTGGCTGTGATGGTGGAGAGGAACCAGGCTCTGAGGGGTGGCCAGTCCTCTTCTGGCTGTGATGGTGGAGAGGAACCAGGCTCTGAGGGGTGGCCAGTCCTCTTCTGGCTGTGATGATGGAGAGGAACCAGGCTCTGAGGGGTGGCCAGTCCTCTTCTGGCTGTGATGGTGGAGAGGAACCAGGCTCTGAGGGGTGGCCAGTCCTCTTCTGGCTGTGATGGTGGAGAGGAACCAGGCTCTGAGGGGTGGCCAGTCCTCTTCTGGCTGTGATGGTGGAGAGGAACCAGGCTCTGAGGGGTGGCCAGTCCTCTTCTGGCTGTGATGGTGGAGAGGAACCAGGCTCTGAGGGGTGGCCAGTCCTCTTCTGGCTGTGATGGTGGAGAGGAACCAGGCTCTGAGGGGTGGCCAGTCCTCTTCTGGCTGTGATGGTGGAGAGGAACCAGGCTCTGAGGGGTGGCCAGTCCTCTTCTGGCTGTGATGGTGGAGAGGAACCAGGCTCTGAGGGGTGGCCAGTCCTCTTCTGGCTGTGATGATGGAGAGGAACCAGGCTCTGAGGGGTGGCCAGTCCTCTTCTGGCTGTGATGGTGGAGAGGAACCAGGCTCTGAGGGGTGGTCAGTCCTCTTCTGGCTGTGATGGTGGAGAGGAACCAGGCTCTGAGAGGTGGCCAGTCCTCTTCTGGCTGTGATGGTGGAGATTATAACAATTCATGGCCATTAATCCTGTGCTACGTGCCAAATAGCACCATATTCCCTATATGGTGCTCTATTTTGACCAGTGTATATTGGGACAATATGTAGGGAATAGGGTGCCATTTGGCTGTGGTCAAAAGAAGTGCACTATATTGGGACTCCTCCCTCCCTGTCTGTCTGTGTGTGTGTCTCTAGCAGAGCGTCGTGCTGTCATGGTAACCCTTTCCCTTTACAGTGGTGTGTGATTCTGATAAACTAGTGTTGTCACAAGGCTACAGGACCTGATGGAATATCCTCAAGAAGTTACACCAGCCTGGCATCCTCTCTTTCAGCTCTCAGTTGACACAGACATGGTCACGCTGCTGTGGAAGAAATACATTATCCGTCCAGTCCCTCAGAAACCATGGCCTGTAGTGAATAAAGACTTCAGACCAATCGCTGTCACATCCAGAGTGGAAATCTAAGCACCAATGTCCAACAATCTGATAAGCTACTCTACTCTACTACTCTACTACTCTACTCTACTAATCTACTACTCTACTCTACTCTACTCTACTCTACTCTACTACTCTACTCTACTACTCTACTCTACTACTCTACTCTACTACTCTACTCTACTCTACTCTACTCTACTCTACTCTACTCTACTCTACTACTCTACTCTACTACTCTACTCTACTACTCTACTCTATTCTACTCTACTACTCTACTCTTCTATTCTACTACTCTACTCTACTACTCTACTCTACTACTCTACTACTCTACTACTCTACTCTACTACTCTATTCTACTACTCTACTCTATTCTACTCTACTAGTCTACTCTACTACTCTACTCTTCTACTCTACTACTCTACTCTACTACTCTACTCTACTACTCTACTACTCTACTACTCTACTCTTCTATTCTACTACTCTACTCTACTACTCTACTACTCTACTACTCTACTACTCTACTACTCTACTACTCTATTCTACTACTCTACTCTATTCTACTCTACTACTCTACACTACTACTCTACTCTACTACTCTACTCTACTACTCTACTCTTCTATTCTGTCCAACAATCTGATAAGCTACTCTACTCTACTACTCTACTACTCTACTCTACTAATCTACTACTCTACTCTACTCTACTCTACTACTCTACTCTACTCTACTACTCTACTCTACTACTCTACTCTACTCTACTACTCTACTCTACTCTACTCTACTCTACTACTCTACTCTACTACTCTACTCTACTACTCTACTCTACTACTCTACTCTATTCTACTACTCTACTCTTCTATTCTACTACTCTACTCTACTACTCTACTCTACTACTCTACTACTCTACTACTCTACTCTACTACTCTATTCTACTACTCTACTCTATTCTACTCTACTAGTCTACTCTACTACTCTACTCTTCTATTCTACTACTCTACTCTACTACTCTACTCTACTACTCTACTACTCTACTACTCTACTCTACTACTCTACTCTTCTATTCTACTACTCTACTCTACTACTCTACTACTCTACTACTCTACTACTCTACTACTCTATTCTACTACTCTACTCTATTCTACTCTACTACTCTACACTACTACTCTACTCTACTACTCTACTCTACTACTCTACTCTTCTATTCTACTACTCTACTCTACTACTCTACTCTACTCTACTACTCTACTCTACTACTCTACTCTTCTATTCTACTACTCTACTCTACTACTCTACTCTACTCTACTACTCTACTACTCTATTCTACTCTACTACTCTACTACTCTACTCTACTACTCTACTCTACTACTCTATTCTACTACTCTACTCTATTCTACTCTACTACTCTACTCTACTACTCTATTCTACTCTACTACTCTACTACTCTACTCTACTACTCTACTCTACTCTACTACTCTACTCTACTACTCTACTCTTCTATTCTACTACTCTACTCTACTACTCTACTCTACTACTCTACTCTACTCTACTCTACTACTCTACTCTACTACTCTACTCTACTCTACTACTCTACTCTACTACTCTACTCTACTACTCTACTCTACTACTCTACTCTATTCTACTCTACTACTCTACTCTACTACTCTACTCCTCTACTCTACTACTCTACTCTACTACTCTACTCTACTACTCTACTACTCTACTCTACTACTCTACTCTACTACTCTACTCTTCTATTCTACTACTCTATTCTACTACTCTACTCTATTCTACTCTACTACTCTACTCTATTCTACTCTACTACTCTACTCTACTACTCTACTACTCTACTCTACTCTACTACTCTACTACTCTACTCTATTCTACTCTACTACTCTACTCTATTCTACTCTACTACTCTACTACTCTACTCTACTACTCTACTCTACTCTACTACTCTACTCTACTCTACTCTACTCTACTCTACTCTACTACTCTACTCTATTCTACTCTACTCTTCTATTCTACTACTCTATTCTACTACTCTACTCTATTCTACTGTACTACTCTACTCTACTACTCTACTCTACTACTCTATTCTACTCTACTACTCTACTCTACTACTCTATTCTACTACTCTACTCTACTCTACTACTCTATTCTACTCTACTACTCTATTCTACTACTCTATTCTACTACTCTACTCTACTCTACTCTACTCTACTACTCTACTCTATTCTACTCCTCTACTCTACTACTCTACTACTCTACTACTCTACTACTCTACTCTATTCTACTCTATTCTACTGTACTACTCTACTCTACTCTACTCCTCTACTCTACTACTCTACTACTCTACTCTACTCTACTACTCTACTCTACTACTCTACTACTCTACTGTACTGTACTGTACTACTCTACTCTACTACTCTACTCTACTACTCTACTCTACTACTCTACTCTACTGTACTACTCTACTACTCTACTGTACTACTCTACTCTACTACTCTACTGTACTGTACTACTCTACTACTCTACTCTACTGCACTACTCTACTCTACTACTCTACTCTACTGTACTACTCTACTACTCTACTCTACTCTACTCTACTACTCTACTCTACTACTCTACTCTACTCTACTACTCTACTCTACTACTCTACTCTACTACTCTACTCTACTACTCTATTCCTCTAATCTACTCTACTCTACTACTCTACTCTACTACTCTACTCTACTCTACTGGGGTGGGGCAGGGGAGAGGTTATAGGGGGTGTGTCAGGGGAGAGGTTATAGGGGGTGGGGCAGGGGAAGGTTATAGGGGGTGGGGTAGGGGGAGGTTATAGGGGGTGGGGCAGGGGAAGGTTATAGGGGGTGGGGCAGGGGGAGGTTATAGGGGGTGGGGCAGGGGAGAGGTTATAGGGGGCGGGGCAGGGGAGAGGTTATAGGGGGTGGGGCAGGGGAAGGTTATAGGGGGTGGGGCAGGGGAGTGGTTATAGGGGGTGGGGAAGGGGAAGGTCATAGGGGGTGGGGCAGGGGAGAGGTTATAGGGGGTGGGGCAGGGGAGAGGTTATAGGGGGTGGGGCAGGGGAGAGGTTATAGGGGGTGGGGCAGGGGAGAGGTTATAGGGGGTGGGGGAAGGTTATAGGGGGTGGGGCAGGGGAGAGGTTATAGGGGGTGTGGCAGGGGAGAGGTTATAGGGGGTGGGGCAGGGGAAGGTTATAGGGGGTGGGGTAGGGGGAGGTTATAGGGGGTGGGGCAGGGGAAGGTTATAGGGGGTGGGGCAGGGGGAGGTTATAGGGGGTGGGGCAGGGGAGAGGTTATAGGGGGCGGGGCAGGGGAGAGGTTATAGGGGGTGGGGCAGGGGAAGGTTATAGGGGGTGGGGCAGGGGAGTGGTTATAGGGGGTGGGGAAGGGGAAGGTCATAGGGGGTGGGGCAGGGGAGAGGTTATAGGGGGTGGGGCAGGGGAGAGGTTATAGGGGGTGGGGCAGGGGAGAGGTTATAGGGGGTGGGGCAGGGGAGAGGTTATAGGGGGTGGGGGAAGGTTATAGGGGGTGGGGCAGGGGAGAGGTTATAGGGGATGGGGCAGGGTAGAGGTTATAGGGGGTGGGGCAGGGGAGAGGTTATAGGGGGTGGGGCAGGGGAGAGGTTATAGGGGGTGGGGCAGGGGAGAGGTTATAGGGGGTGGGGCAGGGGAGAGGTTATAGGGGGTGGGGCAGGGGAGAGGTTATAGGGGGTGGGGGAAGGTTATAGGGGGTGGGGCAGGGGAGAGGTTATAGGGGATGGGGCAGGGTAGAGGTTATAGGGGGTGGGGCAGGGGAGAGGTTATAGGGGGTGGGGCAGGGGAGAGGTTATAGGGGGTGGGGCAGGGGAGAGGTTATAGGGGGTGGGGCAGGGGAGAGGTTATAGGGGGTGGGGCAGGGGAGAGGTTATAGGGGGTGGGGCAGGGGAGAGGTTATAGGGGGTGGGGCAGGGGGAGGTTATTGGGGGTGGGGCAGGGGGAGGTTATAGGGGGTGGGGCAGGGGAGAGGTTATAGGGGGTGGGGCAGGGGAGAGGTTATAGGGGGTGGGGCAGGGGGAGGTTATTGGGGGTGGGGCAGGGGAGAGGTTATAGGGGGTGGGGCAGGGGGAGGTTATAGGGGGTGGGGCAGGGGAGAGGTTATAGGGGGTGGGGCAGGGGGAGGTTATTGGGGGTGGGGCAGGGGGAGGTTATAGGGGGTGGGGCAGGGGAGAGGTTATAGGGGGTGGGGCAGGGGAGAGGTTATAGGGGGTGGGGCAGGGGGAGGTTATTGGGGGTGGGGCAGGGGGAGGTTATAGGGGTGGGGCAGGGGAGAGGTTATAGGGGGTGGGGCAGGGGAGAGGTTATAGGGGGTGGGGCAGGGGAGAGGTTATAGGGGGTGGGGGAAGGTTATAGGGGGTGGGGCAGGGGAGAGGTTATAGGGGATGGGGCAGGGTAGAGGTTATAGGGGGTGGGGCAGGGGAGAGGTTATAGGGGGTGGGGCAGGGGAGAGGTTATAGGGGGTGGGGCAGGGGGAGGTTATTGGGGGTGGGGCAGGGGGAGGTTATAGGGGGTGGGGCAGGGGAGAGGTTATAGGGGGTGGGGCAGGGGAGAGGTTATAGGGGGTGGGGCAGGGGAGAGGCGGGCTGCGTTGTGACAGAACACAGACATAGCAGTCTGTTCCAACACATAAACACTGACCTCGTTAGAACCTGGGTAGATAGGGAGCGGACTGCCCCACACACAACCGCACACACACACACACATACATACACACACACACTAGGAACGGGCTGCCCTGACATCTATCACACACTAATTAACTGTTAATTTGCCAACCTTTGGGTTCATGCAGCCAATTCATCACCACCAGCTAACAGCCAGCGAACACACACACACAGGGTTAGTGTGAGCTCTCTGGGGGACCACCCCTTAGGAGACAGAGTGAGGCAGACTGGATGTTTCTACCAGAAGACCAGACTTAGGAGACAGAGTGAGCCAGACTGGATGTGTCTACCAGAAGACCAGACTTAGGAGACAGAGTAAGCCAGACTGGATGTGTCTACCAGAAGACCAGACTTAGGAGACAGAGTGAGCCAGACTGGATGTGTCTACCAGAAGACCAGACTTAGGAGACAGAGTGAGCCAGACTGGATGTGTCTACCAGAAGACCAGAATTCCCCACAAGAACAGTAACCCAACAACAAGATTACCAGGTGGGGATATGGTGTTAGTCTCCACACGGTCAGATACTATTTCTAGAGGATTTAGGGTTAAGGTTAGAATAAGGGTTATAATAGGGTTAGGGTTAGGAGCTAGGGTTAGGAGCTAGGGTTAGGGTTAGGAGCTAGGGTTAGGAGCTAGGGTTAGGGTTAGGAGCTAGGGTAAGTTTTAGGGTCAAGGTTAGGAGCTAGGGTTAGTTTTAGGGTTAGGGATAGGAGCTAGGGTCAGTTTTAGGGTTAGGGTTAGGGTCAGTTTTAGGGTTAGGGTTAGGGTCAGTTTTAGGGTTAAAGTCAGTTTTAGGGTTAGGGTTAGGGTTAGGGTCAGTTTTAGGGTTAGGGTTAGGAGCTAGGGTCAGTTTTAGGGTTAGGGTTAGGGTCAGTTTTAGGGTCAGGGTTAGGAGCTAGGGTTAGTTTTAGGGTTAGGGTTAGGAGCTAGGGTTAGTTTTAGGGTTAGGGTTAGGAGCTAGGGTCAGTTATAGGGTTAGGGTTAGGAGCTAGGGTTAGTTTTAGGGTTATGGATAGGAGCTAGGGTCAGTTTTAGGGTTAGGGTTAGGAGCTAGGGTCAGTTTTAGGGTTAGGAGCTAGGGTCAGTTTTAGGGTTAGGGTTAGGAGCTAGGGTCAGTTTTCGGGTTAAGGTTAGGAGCTAGGGTCAGTTTTAGGGTTAGGAGCTAGGGTCAGTTTTAGGGTTAGGGTTAGGAGCTAGGGTCAGTTTTAGGGTTAGGGTTAGGGGTTAGGGGTTAGGGTTAGGGGTTAGGGGTTAGGGAAAATAGGATTTTGAATGAGACTGAGTTGTGTGTCCCCACAAGGTTAGTTATACAGGACTGTGTGTGTGTGTCGCCTGACAGCATGAGGAATCAACTCTCTTTGTTAGGGGGCTAAGTTGAACTTTAGGAAACAAACAGTCTTGTTTACTCAAGAGGAAAATACTGATTGTCTGGTCATTGTCTTTCTGCTTGGATTTTACCATTTGATAAATTCACACACACCTCCCACCACGTCTGTTAACACAATCATCACACACACCTCCCACCACGTCTGTTAACACAATCATCACACACACCTCCCACCACGTCTGTTAACACAATCATCACACACACCTCCCACCACGTCTG
>CM042409.1:435000-650000 GCA_023634145.1 Thymallus thymallus
TATTGACCCCACCACAGTGAGGAGGATGTGTATCTATATTGACCCCACCACAGTGAGGAGGACGTGTGTCTATATTGACCCCACCACAGTGAGGAGGACGTGTGTCTATATTGACCCCACCACAGTGAGGAGGACGTGTGTCTATATTGACCCCACCACAGTGAGGAGGATGTGTATCTATATTGACCCCACCACAGTGAGGAGGACGTGTGTCTATATTGACCCCACCACAGTGAGGAGGACGTGTGTCTATATTGACCCCACCACAGTGAGGAGGATGTGTATCTATATTGACCCCACGCACAGTGAGGAGGATGTGTGTCTATATTGACCCCACCACAGTGAGGAGGATGTGTATCTATATTGACCCCACCACAGTGAGGAGGATGTGTATCTATATTGACCCCACCACAGTGAGGAGGATGTGTGTCTATATTGACCCCACGCACAGTGAGGAGGATGTTAGAGTGGCCAAAACATCTCCAAGGATCACAGCTGGAGAATAGCAGATGTTTGTTGGGTCTTGGGGTCAGAAAGTCTCAAACTACGAACAGACGCTACCTACATAACCACAAGTTGTTTGGGAGTGTTGCCATAATAAAGCCTTTGCTGTCAACAACAACAACCTCAAGCACCTACAGTTTTCCAAACGTTACTGGAACTTTCAATGGAACCGGGTTCTATGGTCAGATGAGACCAAGATAGAGCTTTGTGGAAACAAACACCAGAGGTGGAAGTATGGTAGTGGATCAAATAAAATAAAATTTTATTGGTCACATACATGTGTTTAGCAGATGTTATGGCGGGTGTAGCGGAATGCTTGTGCTTCTAGCTCCGACAGTGCAGTAATATCTAACAATTACACAACATATACCCAATACACACAAATCTAAGTAAGGAATTAATTAAGAATATTAACATTTATGGACGAGTGATGTCAGAGCAGCATGGACTAAGATACAGACCAAAGGGCTCAAGGTTAATGATGAGCTTGGAGGGAACTACGGTGTTGAATGCTGAGCTATAGTCAATGAATAACATTCTTACATAGGTATTTCTCTTATCCAGATGTGATAGGGCAGTGTGCAGGGAGATGGAGATTGCATCTTCTGTGGATCTATTGGGGCGGTAAGCAAATTGAAGTGGGTCTAAGGTGTCAGGTAAGGTAGAGGTGATATGATCCTTGACTAGTCTCTCTAAGTACTTCATGATGACAGAGGTCAGTGCTACGGGCGATAGTCATTTAGTTCAGTTACCTTTGCTTCCTTGGGTACAGGAACAATGGTGGACATCTTGAAGCATGTGGGGACAACAGACTGGGATAGGGAGAGATTTAATATTTCTGTAAACACACCAGCCAGCTGGTCTGCGCATGCTCTGAGAACGCGGCTAGGGATGCCGTCTGGGCCGGCAGCCATGCGAGGGTTAACACATTTAAATGTTTTACTCACGTCGGCCACAGAGAAGGAGAGCCCACAGTCCTTGGTAGCGGGCCACGTTGGTGGCACTGTGTTATCCTCAAAGCGGGCAAAGAAGGTGTTCAGCTTGTCCGGAAGCAAGACATCGGTCTCGGTGACGTGACTGGTTTTCCTTTTGTAGTCCGTGATTGTCTGTAGACCCTGTCACATACTTCTCGTGTCTGAGTCGTTGAATTGTGACTTCACTTTGTCTCTATACTGAAGTTTTGCTTGTTTGATTGCCTTGCAGGGTGAGTAACTACACTGTCTATATTCTGCCATATTCCCAGTCACCTTGCTGTGGTTAAATGCGGTGGTTTGCGCTTTCAGTTTTGCGCGAATGCTGCCATCTATCCATGGTTTCTGGTTAGGGTATGTTTTAATAGTCACAGTGGGTACAACATCTCCTATGCACTTCTTTATTAACTCAGTCACCGTTTCAGTGTATACGTCTAGATTATTTACCTAGAACATGTCCCAGTCCACGTGATCAAAACAATTCTGAAGCATGGATTCCCGTTGGTCAGACAAGCGTTGAATAGTCCTTAGCACAGGTTCTTCCTGTTTGAGTTTCTGCCTATAGGAAGGGAGGAGCAAGATGGCCCTTCTACTTCCCGGAGAGATATTTATTCCTGTCTGTGCGATGGACTGAGAATCCTACTGGCTGCACCGACTATGACAGAGTATCCCGAGAGAGCCATGTTTCCGTGAAACAAAGTATGTTACAATCCCTGATGTCTCTCTGGAAAGAAGTCCTTGCCCTGAGTTCGTCACCTTTGTTATCCAAAGACTGAACATTAGTGAGTAATATACTCAGAAGCGGTGGGTGGTGTGCACGCCTCCTAAATCCAACCAGCAGGCCGCCTCGAGTGACTCTCCTTCGGTGGCAATGTTTTGGGTCGGTCTCTGGAATCAGGACAATTGCCCAGAAGAGAGTGAACAAAGGATCTGCTCCAGGGAAGTCATATTCCTGGTTGTAATGCTGGTAGTTCTGGTGAGTTACCACCACTGTAATATCCAATAGTTCTCCAGGGAAGTCATATTCCTGGTTGTAATGCTGGTAGTTCTGGTGAGTTACCACCTCTCTAATATCCAATAGTTCACCAGGGAAGTCATATTCCTGGTTGTAATGCTGGTGGTTCAGGTGAGTTACCACCACTGTAATATCCAATAGTTCTCCAGGGAAGTCATATTCCTGGTTGTAATGCTGGTGGTTCTGGTGAGTTACCACCTCTCTAATATCCAATAGTTCTTCCCGGCTGTATGTAATGACACAAAACATTTCCTGAGATAATAATGTAAAAAAAACTAATTAAACAAACAAAATACTGCCAAGTTTCTTAAGAGCTAGTCGCGAGGTTGCCATGTCCGTCGGTGCCATATCTTTGATATTGTGGGGCTGTTTTTTTCCCCAAAGGCCCTGGACAACTTGTTAGGATACATGGTATCATGAACTTCAAGTACCAGCAGATATTAAATCAAAACCTGACTGCCTCTGCTAGGAAGCTTAAACTGGGCCGTGGTTGGATCTTCCAGCATGACAATGATCCAAAATAAACACAAATGGTTCACTGACCACAGAATCAAGGTTTTGCCATGGCCAGTCCCATGACCTAAACCCCATAGAAAACCTGTGGGATGAGCTGAAGAGGAGAGTCCACAAGCGCGGACCTGGGAATCTGAAGGTTCTGGAGAGATTCTGTATGGAGGTATATGGTCTCAGATCCCTTGCCTTGTGTTCTCCAACCTCATTACACATTATAGGAGAAAACTCAGAGCTGTTGTCTTGGCAAAGGGAGGTTAATAAAGGATTGTACTTTAATTAAAGGTTAGATTTTAGTGAATATTTTTAATGATAGACCAAGAGGATAAACAATAATACTAAATAATTTACTGAGGTTTTATATTAGTGGAGGGACTGTCGTACATCCGTTTATATTAGTGGAGGGACTGTCGTACATCCGTTTATATTAGTGGAGGGACTGTCGTACATCCGTTTATATTAGTGGAGGGACTGTCGTACATCCGTTTACATTAGTGGAGGGACTGTCGTACATCCGTTTATATTAGTGGAGGGACTGTCGTACATCCGTTTATATTAGTGGAGGGACTGTCGTACATCCGTTTATATTAGTGGAGGGACTGTCGTACATCCGTTTATATTAGTGGAGGGACTGTCGTACATCCGTTTACATTAGTGGAGGGACTGTCGTACATCCGTTTATATTAGTGGAGGGACTGTCGTACATCCGTTTACATTAGTGGAGGGACTGTCGTACATCCGTTTATATTAGTGGAGGGACTGTCGTACATCCGTTTACATTAGTGGAGGGACTGTCGTACATCCGTTTATATTAGTGGAGGGACTGTCGTACATCCGTTTACATTAGTGGAGGGACTGTCGTACATCCGTTTATATTAGTGGAGGGACTGTCGTACATCCGTTTACATTAGTGGAGGGACTGTCGTACATCCGTTTATATTAGTGGAGGGACTGTCGTACATCCGTTTATATTAGTGGAGGGACTGTCGTACATCCGTTTACATTAGTGGAGGGACTGTCGTACATCCGTTTATATTAGTGGAGGGACTGTCGTACATCCGTTTACATTAGTGGAGGGACTGTCGTACATCCGTTTATATTAGTGGAGGGAGTGTCGTACATCCGTTTATATTAGTGGAGGGACTGTCGTACATCCGTTTATATTAGTGGAGGGACTGTCGTACATCCGTTTATATTAGTGGAGGGACTGTCGTACATCCGTTTATATTAGTGGAGGGACTGTCGTACATCCGTTTATATTAGTGGAGGGACTGTCGTACATCCGTTTATATTAGTGGAGGGACTGTCGTACATCCGTTTATATTAGTGGAGGGACTGTCGTACATCCGTTTATATTAGTGGAGGGACTGTCGTACATCCGTTTATATTAGTGGAGGGACTGTCGTGCATCCGTTTATATTGCTTCGATTTAAATAAAGACTTGAGCCACTTAAGTACTGTGGTTGGTTTCTATAACCTTATAAATTAAAGTATAGTGGCTGGAGGGGGTCTACTTGGGGTGAGTGTGTCCTCCAAGACACTGAAATGGGATGAGTGGAGAAGTGTCTGATGCCCTCCCAGTCACACCATCCCAATCACCCGTATACATAACAAGGTGGATGAGCTTGAGGGGCTGGTCCATGGGCAAAGAGTCTACCGGGAAGCTAGTATATTGTGCTTTACAGAAACATGGCTGAATGATAACATCCCCATAGAGAATGTAACTATCGGCGGTTTCCAGACCATCAGAACGGACATTTACAGCGCTTCTTCCTGTAAGAGTAAGGGACATTGAGCTGTTAGCCGTTAGCCCTCCGCTGACACAAACACAGCGTGTGACGTCATCCACTCTATTATCGCGAGGTTACAGACAGCGCATCCCAGTGCTTTCTTTGCCATTTCGGGGGATTTTAACCATGCATCTCTCTCTTCAACGCTGCCCACGTTCAAACAGTTCGTGAAGTGCCCAACCAGGAATAATACAACTCTGGACTTGTTATATGCTAATGTGAAGGATGCATACAACTCTACTGCACTCCCTCCCCTCGGTAGATCGGATCACAACCTTGTCCACCTCACTCCACTCTACAGGCCTTTGGTCCAACAGCAGCCAGCAACCACTAGGACCATTAGGAGATGATCCCCGGAGGCGAATGAGGCCCTACAGGCCTGCTTTGAAACAACAGACTAGGATGTGCTCTGTGAGGCTCATGGGGAGGACATTGATGGACTTACAGACTGCATAACGGACTATATACATTTTTGTGTAGACAACACTGTACCCACCAGGAAGGTACGCTGTTTTCCAAATAATAAATCCTGGGTCACCAGCGACCTGAAGGCCCTGCTGAATGAGAAGAAGATGGCCTTCAAGGAGAGGGACAAGGACAAATTGAAATGCGTCCAGAGGGAGCTGAAGTTGCGGATTGCTGAGGGGAAGAGAGGGTATAAGGAGAAGATGGAGGACAAGCTGAGGCAGAGCCAGGTGAGAGAGGTGTGGAAGGGTATGAGAAATATCACTGGCTTCAAAAAGTCAAACAGTGGGCAGACGGAGGGGACCCAGGACAGAGCCAATGAGCTGAACCAATTTTTTAATAGGTTTGATACTGGCCCTGTCCATCTCCCCTCCAGACCCCCAGGCCACACACCCTCACGGCTGTCCCACCCCCACTTTGCTCACAACACCTCTGTTGAGACAATCAGCGACCCCCTCCCCGCTCCCTCTGGACTGATCCTCAACACCCCCCTTCCCCCCACCTCCCCACCTGGGATGGCTATCACCACCAACCAAGTGAAGAGAGATAATGAATCAGGTCGTGGGCTCCATATGTCCCCCGGGCTGGCCTTTGCGATAGACTCTACTTTCCTTTAGAGCAAATATAAAGCTATTTTTTTTTACAACAGATTGTAGCAGTTTGTCTGTTTTGGTGAGCATTGAGAGCATTTTAGCTACGTACTCCTGGATATCCTTCAGATGTTAGGGCGGCAGGTAGCCTAGCGGTTAGAACGTTTGGCCAGTAACTGAAAAAACCTGTCGATGTGTCCTTGCGCAAAGCACTTAACCCTAATCTGCTCCAGGGTCTGACCCTGTAGGGAGGCTGTCACACTTAACCCTAATCTGCTCCAGGGTCTGACCCTGTAGGGAGGCTGTCGCAGGAGTAGTAGTAGTAGTAGTAGTAGCAGACTGGTAGGAGGAGTAGTAGTAGTAGTAGCATACTGGTAGGAGGAGTAGTAGTAGTAGCAGACTGGTAGGAGGAGTAGTAGTAGTAGTAGCATACTGGTAGGAGGAGTAGTAGTAGTAGCAGACTGGTAGGAGGAGTAGTAGTAGTAGCAGACTGGTAGGAGGAGTAGTAGTAGCAGACTGGTAGGAGTAGTAGTAGTAGTAGCAGACTGGTAGGAGTAGTAGTAGTAGCAGACTGGTAGGAGGAGTAGTAGTAGTAGTAGCAGACTGGTAGGAGTAGTAGTAGCAGACTGGTAGGAGTAGTAGTAGTAGTAGCAGACTGGTAGGAGTAGTAGTAGTAGTAGCAGACTGGTAGGAGTAGTAGTAGTAGCAGACTGGTAGGAGGAGTAGTAGTAGTAGTAGCAGACTGGTAGGAGTAGTAGTAGCAGACTGGTAGGAGTAGTAGTAGTAGTAGCAGACTGGTAGCAGTAGTAGTAGTAGCAGACTGGTAGGAGTAGTAGTAGTAGTAGCAGACTGGTAGGAGTAGTAGTAGTAGCAGACTGGTAGGAGGAGTAGTAGCAGACTGGTAGGAGGAGTAGTAGTAGTAGTAGCAGACTGGTAGGAGGAGTAGTAGTAGTAGTAGCAGACTGGTAGGAGTAGTAGTAGTAGTAGCAGACTGGTAGGAGTAGTAGTAGTAGCAGACTGGTAGGAGGAGTAGTAGCAGACTGGTAGGAGGAGTAGTAGTAGTAGTAGCAGACTGGTAGGAGGAGTAGTAGTAGTAGTAGCAGACTGGTAGGAGTAGTAGTAGTAGTAGCAGACTGGTAGGAGGAGTAGTAGTAGTAGTAGCAGACTGGTAGGAGGAGTAGTAGTAGCAGACTGGTAGGAGGAGTAGTAGCAGACTGGTAGGAGGAGTAGTAGTAGTAGTAGCAGACTGGTAGGAGGAGTAGTAGTAGTAGTAGCAGACTGGTAGGAGTAGTAGTAGTAGCAGACTGGTAGGAGGAGTAGTAGCAGACTGGTAGGAGGAGTAGTAGTAGTAGTAGCAGACTGGTAGGAGGAGTAGTAGTAGTAGTAGCAGACTGGTAGGAGTAGTAGTAGTAGCAGACTGGTAGGAGGAGTAGTAGCAGACTGGTAGGAGGAGTAGTAGTAGTAGTAGCAGACTGGTAGGAGGAGTAGTAGTAGTAGTAGCAGACTGGTAGGAGGAGTAGTAGTAGTAGCAGACTGGTAGGAGGAGTAGTAGTAGTAGCAGACTGGTAGGAGTAGTAGTAGTAGTAGCAGACTGGTAGGAGTAGTAGTAGTAGCAGTAGCAGACTGGTAGGAGGAGTAGTAGTAGTAGCAGACTGGTAGGAGTAGTAGTAGTAGTAGCAGACTGGTAGGAGTAGTAGTAGTAGTAGCAGACTGGTAGGAGGAGTAGTAGTAGTAGCAGACTGGTAGGAGTAGTAGTAGTAGTAGCAGACTGGTAGGAGGAGTAGTAGTAGTAGCAGACTGGTAGGAGTAGTAGTAGTAGTAGCAGACTGGTAGGAGTAGTAGTAGTAGCAGTAGCAGACTGGTAGGAGGAGTAGTAGTAGTAGCAGACTGGTAGGAGGAGTAGTAGTAGTAGCAGACTGGTAGGAGTAGTAGTAGTAGTAGCAGACTGGTAGGAGGAGTAGTAGTAGTAGCAGACTGGTAGGAGTAGTAGTAGTAGTAGCAGACTGGTAGGAGGAGTAGTAGTAGTAGCAGACTGGTAGGAGTAGTAGTAGTAGCAGTAGCAGACTGGTAGGAGGAGTAGTAGTAGTAGCAGACTGGTAGGAGTAGTAGTAGTAGCAGACTGGTAGGAGGAGTAGTAGTAGTAGCAGACTGGTAGGAGTAGTAGTAGTAGTAGTAGCAGACTGGTAGGAGTAGTAGTAGTAGTAGTAGCAGACTGGTATGAGGAGTAGTAGTAGTAGTAGCAGACTGGTAGGAGGAGTAGTAGTAGTAGCAGACTGGTAGGAGTAGTAGTAGTAGTAGTAGCAGACTGGTAGGAGTAGTAGTAGTAGTAGCAGACTGGTAGGAGTAGTAGTAGTAGTAGTAGCAGACTGGTAGGAGGAGTAGTAGTAGTAGTAGCAGACTGGTAGGAGTAGTAGTAGTAGTAGCAGACTGGTAGGAGTAGTAGTAGTAGTAGTAGCAGACTGGTAGGAGGAGGAGTAGTAGTAGTAGTAGCAGACTGGTAGGAGGAGTAGTAGTAGTAGTAGCAGACTGGTAGGAGTAGTAGTAGTAGTAGTAGCAGACTGGTAGGAGGAGTAGTAGTAGTAGCATACTGGTAGGAGGAGTAGTAGTAGTAGCAGACTGATAGGAGGAAACCACAATCTTTCAGGCTAAAGTGACCAAGCTGATTGAACACTGTTTTCCCAACCTGTTCTAACATCTCAGTTCTGTCTCTTTAAATCTATATTGTGTTAGATATATGCTTGTTGGTAATGTTTCCCTCTGTACTACAGCAAACAAACAATAACATGTGACTATGAGCCTGTGTCCCAAATGTGACCCTACTCCCTATATAGAGCACTACGTTTGAGTCTGAGACAGACGCCGTAGATGTAATGGATGTAATGTTAGCCTTCTGTGTCTGACCCAATATTCTCTCCTTTCTCCTGAAGTCTGTACTTGTTCACTACCCCCCATATATTTAAAAGCATTGGCTTGGGATTGGCTAGACGTGAGTTTCCATGTACCAGTCATTTACTTTAACTTCCATGAAGGGAAGTGAACAAGTGCAAAGGAGAGATGATTGGGACATAACCAAAGTGTGTCACCATGCAGACTAGGCAGAGTATAATCTGGATGAATCAAAGTGTTTTCATCCAGGACAAGCAAGGTTTTATTTTTAATTTTTTTAATTTAACTAGGCAAGACAGTTAAGAACAAATTCTTATTTACAATGACAGCCTAGGAACAGTGGGTTAACTGCCTTGTTCAGGGGCAGAACGACAGATTTTTACCTTGTCAGCTCTGGGATTCAATCCTGCAACCTTCCAGTTACGGGCCTAACACTCTAACCACTAGGCTACCTGCCGCCTCAAGGTTACTCACAAAGCAGTAGGATCTGGTCAATAGAACATTAAAACATTACCACATTAAGATAAACTTTTACTTAGACGTTTCTAACTATTCATCAGAGCAGTGTTAAGGAAACTCCTCTCATCTACGGGTGTGTGTGTGTGTGTGTGTGTGTGTGTGTGTGTGTGTGTGTGTGTGTGTGTGTGTGTGTGTGTGTGTGTGTGTGTGTGTGTGTGTATGTGCGTGTGTGTGTGGGGGGGGGGGGGGCGGGGCAGCGATGACATGGTCGTGAGCGGCTGATTGCAGCCATCTTGAACAGATCTGGCCTCACCACAGGTCTCCTTTCATTGGGCTGTCATTACTGCAGAGGTAAGTGCTCTAACACACACACACGTGCTGGGGGCCGTGGGATGAAGTGAGGCCTGGACCTGATCAGGCGCTGGGTGGCTGGTGGTTCTGGAGGAGAAGGGGGTGGAGTGGGGAGAGGGGATTGTGTAAGGCAATCCTCTGGTGGGACTGTCAGAGCACATTAACCAGACACACACACACACACACACACACACCCCAACCCACACACTACCTTGCACCAGCCTCCGGGTAGGCCCGGTTCCTTACAGGAACTAACGGCAGGATTAGCTCTACGCTGAACACTTCATAGTTACCTTGAAAACAACTACTCAACATACTGAAATACTGAACATAAACATTATGACAGAAGTGGAATAGAATATAAATTAATTTCAGTTTTAATGTACTTGGTCAAGAATATGTACTGAGCTGATAATTGAGTAGCATGCCTTTAAGGATGTGGGTGTGGTTGTTGGCGTGTCCAACCCACAGGTGTTGTGTTGAATTAGGCCTGCAGGCCCGTGGTTTGAGAAAGAGCCTAGCATTTTTCTGGGATTACGTTTTTGATTTTAAGGGGTTTTCTTTGGATTATTGAATGATATCTTCCTTGGATCATTGGATCATACAAACCCAAACTGTTACAGACCTATATCCATCCTGCCCTGCCTTTCTAAAGTCTTCCAAAGCCAAGTTAACAAACAGATCACCGACTATTTCGAATCCCACCGTACCTTCTCCGCTATGCAATCTGGTTTCCGAGCTGGTCATGGGTGCACCTCAGCCACACTCAAGTCCTAAACAATATCATAGAGGGCCTGTTGTCCGGTCCTCTAGCAGTCTCTATGGGGCCACAGGGTTCAATTCTTGGCCGACTCTATTCTCTGTTTATATCAATGATGTCACTCTCGCTGCTGGTGACTCTCTGATCCACCTCTATGCAGACGACACCATTCTGTATACATCCGGCCCCTCTTTGGACACTGTGTTTACTAACCTCCAAACGAGCTTCAATGCCATACAACACTCCTTCCATGGCCTCCAACTGCTCTTAAATGCTAGTAAAACTAAATGCATGCTTTTCAATAGAACGCTGCCCGCACCCGCCCACCGGACTATCATCACTACTCTGGACGGGTCTGACTTAGAATACGTGGACACCTACAAATACCTAGATGTCTGTTTAGACTGTAAACTGTAGTCTATCACAGTGCCATCCGTTTTGTTACCAAAGCCCCATATACTACCCACCACTGCGACCTGTATTCTCTCGTTGGCTGGCCCTCACTACATATTCGTCGCCAAACCCACTGGCTCCAAGTCATCTATAAGTCTTTACTAGGTAAATCCCCGCCTTATCTCAGCTCGCTTGTCACCATAGCAACACCCACCCGTAGCATGCGCTCCAGCAGGTATATTTCACTGGTCATCCCCAAAGCCAACACTTCCTTTGGCCGCCATTCCTTCCAGTTCTCTGCTGCCAATGACTGGAACGAATTGCAAAAATCACTGAAGCTGGAGACTACCATCTCCCTCAATAACTTTAAGCATCAGCTGTCAGAGCAGCTTACCGATCACTGCACCTGTATACAGCCCTTCTGTAAATAGTCCACCCTACTACCTCATCCCCATAATAGCCCATCCTACTACCTCATCCCCATAATAGCCCATCCTACTACCTCATCCCCATAATAGCCCATCCTACTACCTCATCCCCATAATAGCCCATCCTACTACCTCATCCCCATAATAGCCCATCCTACTACCTCATCCCCATAATAGCCCATCCTACTACCTCATCCCCATAATAGCCCATCCTACTACCTCATCCCCATATTGTTATTTTTGCTCATTTGCACCCCAGTATCTCTATCTCTATTATATCTATCAGTCCAGTGTTAATGCTAAATTGTAATTATTTCACCACTATGGCCTATTTATTGTCCTACCTTCCTAATCTTACTACATTTACACTCTGTATATATATTTTCTATTGTGTTATTGACTGTACGTTTGTTTACTGTGTAACTCTGTGTTGTTTTTGTCGCACTGCTTTGCTTTGTCTTGGCCACGTCACAGTTGTAAATGAGAACTAGTTCTCAACTGGCCTACCTGGTTAAATAAAGGTGAAATAAAACCTACCTGGTTAAATAAAGGTGAAATAAAACCTACCTGGTTAAATAAAGGTGAAATAAAATCTACCTGGTTAAATAAAGGTGGAATAAAGCCTACCTGGTTAAATAAAGGTGAAATAAAAATAAAATACAAATAAAATACAAGGAATCAAACCAGAGGTTCTGGACAAAGATTTGAATAAGATACATTTCAGATTTCTTTCTGGACTGTCGTCTCTAACTGGGTATCGAACTATTGCGTTAGCTCACTTTGTCTAGGTGAAAAAGAGAGCCACCTGGTGGTCGGTGAACATTGAGAAATGCTGGTTTAATACAATGACGCAGCAGGAGACATACTCAAGTCTCTCACACACATCATTGAATTTTAGTACTCGGGTTGATAATGGTGGAAGTGGAAGGAGTAGTGATAGTGGTCCTGGGGAACGCAGGATGCTGGCTGTTTAAAGGAGTTCTGTACTGATCCAAATTTGACCCATCTGATTACAAAGCCCACTGTTCCAAACTTAAAGGACCCTAAGAAGTCGACTTTGATTGACCTCATATTTACTCCAGAGAAATATGCTGGGAGTGCTTTGCATATTAGTGACCACTGTCCCATTGTATGTGTCAGGGATAGACGGATGCCTTGATCCAAACCTCATTTTATCAACAAGAGGAATTTTAAACATTTCAATGGACAGGCCTTTTTATGTGACCTTTATTTTGGTGACTTTGATTGTATTGCATCTATTGTGTTATTGACTGTACGTTTGTTTACTGTACGTCTATACCTGACCCAGAATTGGCTCTGAACCACTTCTCAAATTGTTCAATTGTATTGAAGATTCACATGCGCCCTTTAAAATCGGTCTTGCCCTACTCCTACCAGTCTGCTACTACTACTACTACTCCTACCAGTCTGCTACTACTACTACTACTCCTACCAGTCTGCTACTACTACTACTACTCCTACCAGTCTGCTACTACTACTACTCCTCCTACCACTCTGCTACTACTACTACTACTCCTCCTACCAGTCTGCTACTACTACTACTACTCCTCCTACCAGTCTGCTACTACTACTACTACTCCTACCAGTCTGCTACTACTACTACTACTCCTACCAGTCTGCTACTACTACTACTACTCCTACCAGTCTGCTACTACTACTACTACTACTCCTACCAGTCTGCTACTACTACTACTCCTACCAGTCTGCTACTACTACTACTCCTACCAGTAAGCTACTACTACTACTACTCCTCCTACCAGTCTGCTACTACTACTACTCCTACCAGTCTGCTACTACTACTACTACTCCTACCAGTCTGCTACTACTACTACTACTACTCCTACCAGTCTGCTACTACTACTACTACTCCTACCAGTCTGCTACTACTACTACTACTACTCCTACCAGTCTGCTACTACTACTACTACTCCTACCAGTCTGCTACTACTACTACTACTACTCCTACCAGTCTGCTACTACTACTACTACTCCTACCAGTCTGCTACTACTACTACTACTACTCCTACCAGTCTGCTACTACTACTACTCCTACCAGTCTGCTACTACTACTACTACTCCTACCAGTCTGCTACTACTACTACTACTACTCCTACCAGTCTGCTACTACTACTACTACTCCTACCAGTCTGCTACTACTACTACTACTCCTCCTACCAGTCTACTACTACTACTACTACTCCTACCAGTCTGCTACTACTACTACTACTCCTCCTACCAGTCTGCTACTACTACTACTCCTCCTACCAGTCTGCTACTACTACTACTCCTCCTACCAGTCTGCTACTACTACTCCTCCTACCAGTCTGCTACTACTACTACTACTCCTACCAGTCTGCTACTACTACTACTACTCCTCCTACCACTCTGCTACTACTACTACTACTCCTCCTACCAGTCTGCTACTACTACTACTACTACTCCTACCAGTCTGCTACTACTACTACTACTCCTACCAGTCTGCTACTACTACTACTACTCCTACCAGTCTGCTACTACTACTACTACTCCTACCAGTCTGCTACTACTACTACTACTACTCCTACCAGTCTGCTACTACTACTACTCCTACCAGTCTGCTACTACTACTACTACTCCTCCTACCAGTCTGCTACTACTACTCCTCCTACCACTCTGCTACTACTACTACTACTCCTCCTACCAGTCTGCTACTACTACTACTACTACTCCTACCAGTCTGCTACTACTACTACTACTCCTACCAGTCTGCTACTACTACTACTACTACTCCTACCAGTCTGCTACTACTACTACTACTCCTACCAGTCTGCTACTACTACTACTACTACTCCTACCAGTCTGCTACTACTACTACTACTCCTACCAGTCTGCTACTACTACTACTACTCCTCCTACCACTCTGCTACTACTACTACTACTCCTCCTACCAGTCTGCTACTACTACTACTACTACTCCTACCAGTCTGCTACTACTACTACTACTCCTACCAGTCTGCTACTACTACTACTACTCCTACCAGTCTGCTACTACTACTACTACTCCTACCAGTCTGCTACTACTACTACTACTACTCCTACCAGTCTGCTACTACTACTACTCCTACCAGTCTGCTACTACTACTACTACTCCACCTACCAGTCTGCTACTACTACTACTCCTACCAGTCTGCTACTACTACTACTACTCCTACCAGTCTGCTACTACTACTACTACTACTCCTACCAGTCTGCTACTACTACTACTACTCCTACCAGTCTGCTACTACTACTACTACTACTCCTACCAGTCTGCTACTACTACTACTACTCCTACCAGTCTGCTACTACTACTACTACTACTCCTACCAGTCTGCTACTACTACTACTACTCCTACCAGTCTGCTACTACTACTACTACTACTCCTACCAGTCTGCTACTACTACTACTACTCCTACCAGTCTGCTACTACTACTACTACTACTCCTACCAGTCTGCTACTACTACTACTACTCCTACCAGTCTGCTACTACTACTACTACTACTCCTACCAGTCTGCTACTACTACTACTCCTACCAGTCTGCTACTACTACTACTACTCCTACCAGTCTGCTACTACTACTACTACTACTCCTACCAGTCTGCTACTACTACTACTACTCCTACCAGTCTGCTACTACTACTACTACTCCTCCTACCAGTCTACTACTACTACTACTACTCCTACCAGTCTGCTACTACTACTACTACTCCTCCTACCAGTCTGCTACTACTACTACTCCTCCTACCAGTCTGCTACTACTACTACTCCTCCTACCAGTCTGCTACTACTACTCCTCCTACCAGTCTGCTACTACTACTACTACTCCTACCAGTCTGCTACTACTACTACTACTCCTCCTACCACTCTGCTACTACTACTACTACTCCTCCTACCAGTCTGCTACTACTACTACTACTACTCCTACCAGTCTGCTACTACTACTACTACTCCTACCAGTCTGCTACTACTACTACTACTCCTACCAGTCTGCTACTACTACTACTACTCCTACCAGTCTGCTACTACTACTACTACTACTCCTACCAGTCTGCTACTACTACTACTCCTACCAGTCTGCTACTACTACTACTACTCCTCCTACCAGTCTGCTACTACTACTACTCCTACCAGTCTGCTACTACTACTACTACTCCTACCAGTCTGCTACTACTACTACTACTACTCCTACCAGTCTGCTACTACTACTACTACTCCTACCAGTCTGCTACTACTACTACTACTACTCCTACCAGTCTGCTACTACTACTACTACTCCTACCAGTCTGCTACTACTACTACTACTACTCCTACCAGTCTGCTACTACTACTACTACTCCTACCAGTCTGCTACTACTACTACTACTCCTACCAGTCTGCTACTACTACTACTACTACTCCTACCAGTCTGCTACTACTACTACTCCTACCAGTCTGCTACTACTACTACTCCTACCAGTCTGCTACTACTACTACTACTCCTCCTACCAGTCTGCTACTACTACTACTCCTACCAGTCTGCTACTACTACTACTACTCCTACCAGTCTGCTACTACTACTACTACTACTCCTACCAGTCTGCTACTACTACTACTACTCCTACCAGTCTGCTACTACTACTACTACTACTCCTACCAGTCTGCTACTACTACTACTACTCCTACCAGTCTGCTACTACTACTACTACTACTCCTACCAGTCTGCTACTACTACTACTACTCCTACCAGTCTGCTACTACTACTACTACTACTCCTACCAGTCTGCTACTACTACTACTCCTACCAGTCTGCTACTACTACTACTACTCCTACCAGTCTGCTACTACTACTACTACTACTCCTACCAGTCTGCTACTACTACTACTACTCCTACCAGTCTGCTACTACTACTACTACTCCTCCTACCAGTCTACTACTACTACTACTACTCCTACCAGTCTGCTACTACTACTCCTCCTACCAGTCTGCTACTACTACTACTACTCCTACCAGTCTGCTACTACTACTACTACTCCTCCTACCAGTCTACTACTACTACTACTACTCCTACCAGTCTGCTACTACTACTACTACTCCTCCTACCAGTCTGCTACTACTACTACTCCTCCTACCAGTGTGCTACTTCTACTACTACTCCTCCTACCAGTCTGCTACTACTACTACTCCTCCTACCAGTCTGCTACTACTACTACTCCTCCTACCAGTCTACTACTACTACTACTACTCCTACCAGTCTGCTACTACTACTACTACTCCTCCTACCAGTCTGCTACTACTACTACTCCTCCTACCAGTCTGCTACTTCTACTACTACTCCTCCTACCAGTCTGCTACTACTACTACTCCTCCTACCAGTCTGCTACTACTACTACTACTACTCCTACCAGTCTGCTACTACTACTACTCCTCCTACCAGTCTGCTACTTCTACTACTACTCCTCCTACCAGTCTGCTACTACTACTACTCCTCCTACCAGTCTGCTACTACTACTACTCCTCCTACCAGTCTACTACTACTACTACTACTCCTACCAGTCTGCTACTACTACTACTACTCCTCCTACCAGTCTGCTACTACTACTACTCCTCCTACCAGTCTGCTACTTCTACTACTACTACTCCTACCAGTCTGCTACTACTACTACTCCTACCAGTCTGCTACTACTACTACTACTACTCCTACCAGTCTGCTACTACTACTACTCCTCCTACCAGTCTGCTACTACTACTACTCCTACCAGTCTGCTACTACTACTACTACTCCTACCAGTCTGCTACTACTACTACTCCTCCTACCAGTCTGCTACTACTACTCCTCCTACCAGTCTGCTACTACTACTCCTCTTACCAGTCTGCTACTACTACTACTACTCCTCCTACCAGTCTGCTACTACTACTACTACTCCTACCAGTCTGCTACTACTACTACTCCTCCTACCAGTCTGCTACTACTACTACTACTCCTCCTACCAGTCTGCTACTACTACTACTCCTACCAGTCTGCTACTACTACTACTACTCCTACCAGTCTGCTACTACTACTACTACTCCTCCTACCAGTCTACTACTACTACTACTACTCCTACCAGTCTGCTACTACTACTACTACTCCTCCTACCAGTCTGCTACTACTACTACTCCTCCTACCAGTCTGCTACTTCTACTACTACTCCTCCTACCAGTCTGCTACTACTACTACTCCTCCTACCAGTCTGCTACTACTACTACTCCTCCTACCAGTCTGCTACTACTACTACTCCTCCTACCAGTCTACTACTACTACTACTACTCCTACCAGTCTGCTACTACTACTACTACTCCTCCTACCAGTCTGCTACTACTACTACTCCTCCTACCAGTCTGCTACTTCTACTACTACTCCTCCTACCAGTCTGCTACTACTACTACTCCTCCTACCAGTCTGCTACTACTACTACTACTACTACTCCTCCTACCAGTCTGCTACTACTACTACTCCTCCTACCAGTCTGCTACTACTACTACTCCTACCAGTCTGCTACTACTACTACTATTCCTACCAGTCTGCTACTACTACTACTCCTCCTACCAGTCTGCTACTACTACTCCTCCTACCAGTCTGCTACTACTACTACTCCTCCTACCAGTCTGCTACTACTACTCCTCCTACCAGTCTAATACGACTACTACTCCTACCAGTCTGCTACTACTACTACTACTCCTACCAGTCTGCTACTACTACTACTCCTCCTACCAGTCTGCTACTACTACTCCTCCTACCAGTCTGCTACTACTACTACCAGTCTGCTACTACTACTACTACTCCTACCAGTCTGCTACTACTACTACTCCTCCTACCAGTCTGCTACTACTACTACTCCTACCAGTCTGCTGCTACTACTACTACTACTCCTACCAGTCTGCTACTACTACTACTCCTCCTACCAGTCTGCTACTACTACTACTCCTACCAGTCTGCTACTACTACTACTACTACTCCTACCAGTCTGCTGCTACTACTACTACTCCTCCTACCAGTCTGCTACTACTACTCCTCCTACCAGTCTGCTACTACTACTCCTCCTACCAGTCTGCTACTACTACTACTACTCCTCCTACCAGTCTGCTGCTACTACTACTACTCCTCCTACCAGTCTGCTACTACTACTCCTCCTACCAGTCTGCTACTACTACTACTCCTCCTACCAGTCTGCTACTACTACTACTCCTACCAGTCTGCTACTACTACTACTCCTCCTACCACTCTGCTACTACTACTACTCCTCCTCCTACCAGTCTGCTACTACTACTACTACTCCTCCTACCAGTCTGCTACTACTACTACTACTCCTACCAGTCTGCTACTACTACTACTACTCCTACCAGTCTGCTACTACTACTACTACTCCTACCAGTCTGCTACTACTACTACTACTACTCCTACCAGTCTGCTACTACTACTACTCCTACCAGTCTGCTACTACTACTACTCCTACCAGTAAGCTACTACTACTACTACTCCTCCTACCAGTCTGCTACTACTACTACTCCTACCAGTCTGCTACTACTACTACTACTCCTACCAGTCTGCTACTACTACTACTACTACTCCTACCAGTCTGCTACTACTACTACTACTCCTACCAGTCTGCTACTACTACTACTACTACTCCTACCAGTCTGCTACTACTACTACTACTACTCCTACCAGTCTGCTACTACTACTACTACTCCTACCAGTCTGCTACTACTACTACTACTACTCCTACCAGTCTGCTACTACTACTACTCCTACCAGTCTGCTACTACTACTACTACTCCTACCAGTCTGCTACTACTACTACTACTACTCCTACCAGTCTGCTACTACTACTACTACTCCTACCAGTCTGCTACTACTACTACTACTCCTCCTACCAGTCTACTACTACTACTACTACTCCTACCAGTCTGCTACTACTACTACTACTCCTCCTACCAGTCTGCTACTACTACTACTCCTCCTACCAGTCTGCTACTACTACTACTCCTCCTACCAGTCTGCTACTACTACTCCTCCTACCAGTCTGCTACTACTACTACTACTCCTACCAGTCTGCTACTACTACTACTACTCCTCCTACCACTCTGCTACTACTACTACTACTCCTCCTACCAGTCTGCTACTACTACTACTACTACTCCTACCAGTCTGCTACTACTACTACTACTCCTACCAGTCTGCTACTACTACTACTACTCCTACCAGTCTGCTACTACTACTACTACTCCTACCAGTCTGCTACTACTACTACTACTACTCCTACCAGTCTGCTACTACTACTACTCCTACCAGTCTGCTACTACTACTACTACTCCTCCTACCAGTCTGCTACTACTACTACTCCTACCAGTCTGCTACTACTACTACTACTCCTACCAGTCTGCTACTACTACTACTACTACTCCTACCAGTCTGCTACTACTACTACTACTCCTACCAGTCTGCTACTACTACTACTACTACTCCTACCAGTCTGCTACTACTACTACTACTCCTACCAGTCTGCTACTACTACTACTACTACTCCTACCAGTCTGCTACTACTACTACTACTCCTACCAGTCTGCTACTACTACTACTACTCCTACCAGTCTGCTACTACTACTACTACTACTCCTACCAGTCTGCTACTACTACTACTCCTACCAGTCTGCTACTACTACTACTCCTACCAGTCTGCTACTACTACTACTACTCCTCCTACCAGTCTGCTACTACTACTACTCCTACCAGTCTGCTACTACTACTACTACTCCTACCAGTCTGCTACTACTACTACTACTACTCCTACCAGTCTGCTACTACTACTACTACTCCTACCAGTCTGCTACTACTACTACTACTACTCCTACCAGTCTGCTACTACTACTACTACTCCTACCAGTCTGCTACTACTACTACTACTACTCCTACCAGTCTGCTACTACTACTACTACTCCTACCAGTCTGCTACTACTACTACTACTACTCCTACCAGTCTGCTACTACTACTACTCCTACCAGTCTGCTACTACTACTACTACTCCTACCAGTCTGCTACTACTACTACTACTACTCCTACCAGTCTGCTACTACTACTACTACTCCTACCAGTCTGCTACTACTACTACTACTCCTCCTACCAGTCTACTACTACTACTACTACTCCTACCAGTCTGCTACTACTACTCCTCCTACCAGTCTGCTACTACTACTACTACTCCTACCAGTCTGCTACTACTACTACTACTCCTCCTACCAGTCTACTACTACTACTACTACTCCTACCAGTCTGCTACTACTACTACTACTCCTCCTACCAGTCTGCTACTACTACTACTCCTCCTACCAGTGTGCTACTTCTACTACTACTCCTCCTACCAGTCTGCTACTACTACTACTCCTCCTACCAGTCTGCTACTACTACTACTCCTCCTACCAGTCTACTACTACTACTACTACTCCTACCAGTCTGCTACTACTACTACTACTCCTCCTACCAGTCTGCTACTACTACTACTCCTCCTACCAGTCTGCTACTTCTACTACTACTCCTCCTACCAGTCTGCTACTACTACTACTCCTCCTACCAGTCTGCTACTACTACTACTACTACTCCTACCAGTCTGCTACTACTACTACTCCTCCTACCAGTCTGCTACTTCTACTACTACTCCTCCTACCAGTCTGCTACTACTACTACTCCTCCTACCAGTCTGCTACTACTACTACTCCTCCTACCAGTCTACTACTACTACTACTACTCCTACCAGTCTGCTACTACTACTACTACTCCTCCTACCAGTCTGCTACTACTACTACTCCTCCTACCAGTCTGCTACTTCTACTACTACTACTCCTACCAGTCTGCTACTACTACTACTCCTACCAGTCTGCTACTACTACTACTACTACTCCTACCAGTCTGCTACTACTACTACTCCTCCTACCAGTCTGCTACTACTACTACTCCTACCAGTCTGCTACTACTACTACTACTCCTACCAGTCTGCTACTACTACTACTCCTCCTACCAGTCTGCTACTACTACTCCTCCTACCAGTCTGCTACTACTACTCCTCTTACCAGTCTGCTACTACTACTACTACTCACTCCTACCAGTCTGCTACTACTACTACTCCTCCTACCAGTCTGCTACTACTACTACTACTCCTCCTACCAGTCTGCTACTACTACTACTCCTACCAGTCTGCTACTACTACTACTACTCCTACCAGTCTGCTACTACTACTACTACTCCTCCTACCAGTCTACTACTACTACTACTACTCCTACCAGTCTGCTACTACTACTACTACTCCTCCTACCAGTCTGCTACTACTACTACTCCTCCTACCAGTCTGCTACTTCTACTACTACTCCTCCTACCAGTCTGCTACTACTACTACTCCTCCTACCAGTCTGCTACTACTACTACTCCTCCTACCAGTCTGCTACTACTACTACTCCTCCTACCAGTCTACTACTACTACTACTACTCCTACCAGTCTGCTACTACTACTACTACTCCTCCTACCAGTCTGCTACTACTACTACTCCTCCTACCAGTCTGCTACTTCTACTACTACTCCTCCTACCAGTCTGCTACTACTACTACTCCTCCTACCAGTCTGCTACTACTACTACTACTACTACTCCTCCTACCAGTCTGCTACTACTACTACTCCTCCTACCAGTCTGCTACTACTACTACTCCTACCAGTCTGCTACTACTACTACTATTCCTACCAGTCTGCTACTACTACTACTCCTCCTACCAGTCTGCTACTACTACTCCTCCTACCAGTCTGCTACTACTACTACTCCTCCTACCAGTCTGCTACTACTACTCCTCCTACCAGTCTAATACGACTACTACTCCTACCAGTCTGCTACTACTACTACTACTCCTACCAGTCTGCTACTACTACTACTCCTCCTACCAGTCTGCTACTACTACTCCTCCTACCAGTCTGCTACTACTACTACCAGTCTGCTACTACTACTACTACTCCTACCAGTCTGCTACTACTACTACTCCTCCTACCAGTCTGCTACTACTACTACTCCTACCAGTCTGCTGCTACTACTACTACTACTCCTACCAGTCTGCTACTACTACTACTCCTCCTACCAGTCTGCTACTACTACTACTCCTACCAGTCTGCTACTACTACTACTACTACTCCTACCAGTCTGCTGCTACTACTACTACTCCTCCTACCAGTCTGCTACTACTACTCCTCCTACCAGTCTGCTACTACTACTCCTCCTACCAGTCTGCTACTACTACTACTACTCCTCCTACCAGTCTGCTGCTACTACTACTACTCCTCCTACCAGTCTGCTACTACTACTCCTCCTACCAGTCTGCTACTACTACTACTCCTCCTACCAGTCTGCTACTACTACTACTCCTACCAGTCTGCTACTACTACTACTACTCCTCCTACCAGTCTACTACTACTACTACTACTACTCCTACCAGTCTGCTACTACTACTACTACTCCTCCTACCAGTCTGCTACTACTACAACTCCTCCTACCAGTCTGCTACTACTACTACTACTCCTCCTACCAGTCTGCTACTACTACTACTCCTCCTACCAGTCTGCTACTACTACTACTCCTCCTACCAGTCTGCTAATACTACTACTCCTATCAGTCTGCTACTACTACTACTACTCCTACCAGTCTGCTACTACTACTACTCCTCCTACCAGTCTGCTACTACTACTCCTCCTACCAGTCTGCTACTACTACTCCTCCTACCAGTCTGCTACTACTACTACTACTCCTCCTACCAGTCTGCTACTACTACTACTACTCCTACCAGTCTGCTACTACTACTACTCCTCCTACCAGTCTGCTACTACTACTCACTACTACTCCTCCTACCAGTCTGCTACTACTACTACTCCTACCAGTCTGCTACTACTACTACTACTCCTACCAGTCTGCTACTACTACTACTCCTCCTACCAGTCTGCTACTACTACTCCTCCTACCAGTCTGCTACTACTACTCCTCTTACCAGTCTGCTACTACTACTACTACTCCTCCTACCAGTCTGCTACTACTACTACTACTCCTACCAGTCTGCTACTACTACTACTCCTCCTACCAGTCTGCTACTACTACTACTACTCCTCCTACCAGTCTGCTACTACTACTACTACTCCTCCTACCAGTCTACTACTACTACTACTACTCCTACCAGTCTGCTACTACTACTACTACTCCTCCTACCAGTCTGCTACTACTACTACTCCTCCTACCAGTCTGCTACTTCTACTACTACTCCTCCTACCAGTCTGCTACTACTACTACTCCTCCTACCAGTCTGCTACTACTACTACTCCTCCTACCAGTCTACTACTACTACTACTACTCCTACCAGTCTGCTACTACTACTACTACTCCTCCTACCAGTCTGCTACTACTACTACTCCTCCTACCAGTCTGCTACTTCTACTACTACTCCTCCTACCAGTCTGCTACTACTACTACTCCTCCTACCAGTCTGCTACTACTACTACTACTACTCCTACCAGTCTGCTACTACTACTACTCCTCCTACCAGTCTACTACTACTTCTACTACTCCTACCAGTCTGCTACTACTACTACTACTCCTCCTACCAGTCTGCTACTACTACTACTCCTCCTACCAGTCTACTACTACTACTACTACTCCTACCAGTCTGCTACTACTACTACTACTCCTCCTACCAGTCTGCTACTACTACTACTCCTCCTACCAGTCTGCTACTTCTACTACTACTACTCCTACCAGTCTGCTACTACTACTACACCTACCAGTCTGCTACTACTACTACTACTACTCCTACCAGTCTGCTACTACTACTACTCCTCCTACCAGTCTGCTACTACTACTACTCCTACCAGTCTGCTACTACTACTACTACTCCTACCAGTCTGCTACTACTACTACTCCTCCTACCAGTCTGCTACTACTACTCCTCCTACCAGTCTGCTACTACTACTCCTCTTACCAGTCTGCTACTACTACTACTACTCCTCCTACCAGTCTGCTACTACTACTACTACTCCTACCAGTCTGCTACTACTACTACTCCTCCTACCAGTCTGCTACTACTACTACTACTCCTCCTACCAGTCTGCTACTACTACTACTCCTACCAGTCTGCTACTACTACTACTACTCCTACCAGTCTGCTACTACTACTACTACTCCTCCTACCAGTCTACTACTACTACTACTACTCCTACCAGTCTGCTACTACTACTACTACTCCTCCTACCAGTCTGCTACTACTACTACTCCTCCTACCAGTCTGCTACTTCTACTACTACTCCTCCTACCAGTCTGCTACTACTACTACTCCTCCTACCAGTCTGCTACTACTACTACTCCTCCTACCAGTCTGCTACTACTACTACTCCTCCTACCAGTCTACTACTACTACTACTACTCCTACCAGTCTGCTACTACTACTACTACTCCTCCTACCAGTCTGCTACTACTACTACTCCTCCTACCAGTCTGCTACTTCTACTACTACTCCTCCTACCAGTCTGCTACTACTACTACTCCTCCTACCAGTCTGCTACTACTACTACTACTACTACTCCTCCTACCAGTCTGCTACTACTACTACTCCTCCTACCAGTCTACTACTACTACTACTACTCCTACCAGTCTGCTACTACTACTACTACTCCTCCTACCAGTCTGCTACTACTACTACTCCTCCTACCAGTCTGCTACTTCTACTACTACTACTCCTACCAGTCTGCTACTACTACTACACCTACCAGTCTGCTACTTCTACTACTACTCCTCCTACCAGTCTGCTACTACTACTACTCCTCCTACCAGTCTGCTACTACTACTACTACTACTACTCCTCCTACCAGTCTGCTACTACTACTACTCCTCCTACCAGTCTACTACTACTACTACTACTCCTACCAGTCTGCTACTACTACTACTACTCCTCCTACCAGTCTGCTACTACTACTACTCCTCCTACCAGTCTGCTACTTCTACTACTACTACTCCTACCAGTCTGCTACTACTACTACACCTACCAGTCTGCTACTACTACTACTACTACTCCTACCAGTCTGCTACTACTACTACTCCTCCTACCAGTCTGCTACTACTACTACTCCTACCAGTCTGCTACTACTACTACTACTCCTACCAGTCTGCTACTACTACTACTCCTCCTACCAGTCTGCTACTACTACTCCTCCTACCAGTCTGCTACTACTACTCCTCTTACCAGTCTGCTACTACTACTACTACTCCTCCTACCAGTCTGCTACTACTACTACTACTCCTACCAGTCTGCTACTACTACTACTCCTCCTACCAGTCTGCTACTACTACTACTACTCCTCCTACCAGTCTGCTACTACTACTACTCCTACCAGTCTGCTACTACTACTACTACTCCTACCAGTCTGCTACTACTACTACTACTCCTCCTACCAGTCTACTACTACTACTACTACTCCTACCAGTCTGCTACTACTAATACTACTCCTCCTACCAGTCTGCTACTACTACTACTCCTCCTACCAGTCTGCTACTTCTACTACTACTCCTCCTACCAGTCTGCTACTACTACTACTCCTCCTACCAGTCTGCTACTACTACTACTCCTCCTACCAGTCTGCTGCTACTACTACTCCTCCTACCAGTCTACTACTACTACTACTACTCCTACCAGTCTGCTACTACTACTACTACTCCTCCTACCAGTCTGCTACTACTACTACTCCTCCTACCAGTCTGCTACTTCTACTACTACTCCTCCTACCAGTCTGCTACTACTACTACTCCTCCTACCAGTCTGCTACTACTACTACTACTACTACTCCTCCTACCAGTCTGCTACTACTACTACTCCTCCTACCAGTCTGCTACTACTACTACTCCTACCAGTCTGCTACTACTACTACTATTCCTACCAGTCTGCTACTACTACTACTCCTCCTACCAGTCTGCTACTACTACTCCTCCTACCAGTCTGCTACTACTACTACTCCTCCTACCAGTCTGCTACTACTACTCCTCCTACCAGTCTAATACGACTACTACTCCTACCAGTCTGCTACTACTACTACTACTCCTACCAGTCTGCTACTACTACTACTCCTCCTACCAGTCTGCTACTACTACTCCTCCTACCAGTCTGCTACTACTACTACCAGTCTGCTACTACTACTACTACTCCTACCAGTCTGCTACTACTACTACTCCTCCTACCAGTCTGCTACTACTACTACTCCTACCAGTCTGCTGCTACTACTACTACTACTCCTACCAGTCTGCTACTACTACTACTCCTCCTACCAGTCTGCTACTACTACTACTCCTACCAGTCTGCTACTACTACTACTACTACTCCTACCAGTCTGCTGCTACTACTACTACTCCTCCTACCAGTCTGCTACTACTACTCCTCCTACCAGTCTGCTACTACTACTCCTCCTACCAGTCTGCTACTACTACTACTACTCCTCCTACCAGTCTGCTGCTACTACTACTACTCCTCCTACCAGTCTGCTACTACTACTCCTCCTACCAGTCTGCTACTACTACTACTCCTCCTACCAGTCTGCTACTACTACTACTCCTACCAGTCTGCTACTACTACTACTCCTACCAGTCTGCTACTACTACTACTACTCCTCCTACCAGTCTACTACTACTACTACTACTACTCCTACCAGTCTGCTACTACTACTACTACTCCTCCTACCAGTCTGCTACTACTACAACTCCTCCTACCAGTCTGCTACTACTACTACTACTCCTCCTACCAGTCTGCTACTACTACTACTCCTCCTACCAGTCTGCTACTACTACTACTCCTCCTACCAGTCTGCTACTACTACTCCTCCTACCAGTCTGCTACTACTACTCCTCCTACCAGTCTGCTACTACTACTACTACTCCTCCTACCAGTCTGCTACTACTACTACTACTCCTACCAGTCTGCTACTACTACTACTCCTCCTACCAGTCTGCTACTACTACTACTACTCCTCCTACCAGTCTGCTACTACTACTACTCCTACCAGTCTGCTACTACTACTACTACTCCTACCAGTCTGCTACTATTACTACTACTCCTCCTACCAGTCTACTACTACTACTACTACTCCTACCAGTCTGCTACTACTACTACTACTCCTCCTACCAGTCTGCTACTACTACTACTCCTCCTACCAGTCTGCTACTTCTACTACTACTCCTCCTACCAGTCTGCTACTTCTACTACTACTCCTCCTACCAGTCTGCTACTACTACTACTCCTCCTACCAGTCTGCTACTACTACTACTCCTCCTACCAGTCTACTACTACTACTACTACTCCTACCAGTCTGCTACTACTACTACTACTCCTCCTACCAGTCTGCTACTACTACTACTCCTCCTACCAGTCTGCTACTTCTACTACTACTCCTCCTACCAGTCTGCTACTACTACTACTCCTCCTACCAGTCTGCTACTACTACTACTACTCCTCCTACCAGTCTGCTACTACTACTACTACTCCTCCTACCAGTCTGCTACTACTACTACTCCTCCTACCAGTCTGCTACTACTACTACTCCTACCAGTCTGCTACTACTACTACTACTCCTACCAGCCTGCTACTACTACTACTCCTCCTACCAGTCTGCTACTACTACTCCTCCTACCAGTCTGCTACTACTACTACTCCTACCAGTCTGCTACTACTACTACTTCTCCTACCAGTCTGCTACTACTACTACTCCTCCTACCAGTCTGCTACTTCTACTACTACTCCTCCTACCAGTCTGCTACTACTACTACTCCTCCTACCAGTCTGCTACTACTACTACTCCTCCTACCAGTCTACTACTACTACTACTACTCATACCAGTCTGCTACTACTACTACTACTCCTCCTACCAGTCTGCTACTACTACTACTCCTCCTACCAGTCTGCTACTTCTACTACTACTACTCCTACCAGTCTGCTACTACTACTACTCCTACCAGTCTGCTACTACTACTACTACTACTCCTACCAGTCTGCTACTACTACTACTCCTCCTACCTTTCTGCTACTACTACTACTCCTACCAGTCTGCTACTACTACTACTACTCCTACCAGTCTGCTACTACTACTACTCCTCCTACCAGTCTGCTACTACTACTCCTCCTACCAGTCTGCTACTACTACTCCTCTTACCAGTCTGCTACTACTACTACTACTCCTCCTACCAGTCTGCTACTACTACTACTACTCCTACCAGTCTGCTACTACTACTACTCCTCCTACCAGTCTGCTACTACTACTACTACTCCTCCTACCAGTCTGCTACTACTACTACTCCTACCAGTCTGCTACTACTACTACTACTCCTACCAGTCTGCTACTACTACTACTACTCCTCCTACCAGTCTACTACTACTACTACTACTACTCCTACCAGTCTGCTACTACTACTACTACTACTCCTCCTACCAGTCTGCTACTACTACTACTCCTCCTACCAGTCTGCTACTTCTACTACTACTCCTCCTACCAGTCTGCTACTACTACTACTCCTCCTACCAGTCTGCTACTACTACTACTCCTCCTACCAGTCTGCTACTACTACTACTCCTCCTACCAGTCTACTACTACTACTACTACTCCTACCAGTCTGCTACTACTACTACTACTCCTCCTACCAGTCTGCTACTACTACTACTCCTCCTACCAGTCTGCTACTTCTACTACTACTCCTCCTACCAGTCTGCTACTACTACTACTCCTCCTACCAGTCTGCTACTACTACTACTACTACTACTCCTCCTACCAGTCTGCTACTACTACTACTCCTCCTACCAGTCTGCTACTACTACTACTCCTACCAGTCTGCTACTACTACTACTATTCCTACCAGTCTGCTACTACTACTACTCCTCCTACCAGTCTGCTACTACTACTCCTCCTACCAGTCTGCTACTACTACTACTCCTCCTACCAGTCTGCTACTACTACTCCTCCTACCAGTCTAATACGACTACTACTCCTACCAGTCTGCTACTACTACTACTACTCCTACCAGTCTGCTACTACTACTACTCCTCCTACCAGTCTGCTACTACTACTCCTCCTACCAGTCTGCTACTACTACTACCAGTCTGCTACTACTACTACTACTCCTACCAGTCTGCTACTACTACTACTCCTCCTACCAGTCTGCTACTACTACTACTCCTACCAGTCTGCTGCTACTACTACTACTACTCCTACCAGTCTGCTACTACTACTACTCCTCCTACCAGTCTGCTACTACTACTACTCCTACCAGTCTGCTACTACTACTACTACTACTCCTACCAGTCTGCTGCTACTACTACTACTCCTCCTACCAGTCTGCTACTACTACTCCTCCTACCAGTCTGCTACTACTACTCCTCCTACCAGTCTGCTACTAATACTACTACTCCTCCTACCAGTCTGCTGCTACTACTACTACTCCTCCTACCAGTCTGCTACTACTACTCCTCCTACCAGTCTGCTACTACTACTACTCCTCCTACCAGTCTGCTACTACTACTACTCCTACCAGTCTGCTACTACTACTACTACTCCTCCTACCAGTCTACTACTACTACTACTACTACTCCTACCAGTCTGCTACTACTACTACTACTCCTCCTACCAGTCTGCTACTACTACAACTCCTCCTACCAGTCTGCTACTACTACTACTACTCCTCCTACCAGTCTGCTACTACTACTACTCCTCCTACCAGTCTGCTACTACTACTACTCCTCCTACCAGTCTGCTAATACTACTACTCCTATCAGTCTGCTACTACTACTACTACTCCTACCAGTCTGCTACTACTACTACTCCTCCTACCAGTCTGCTACTACTACTCCTCCTACCAGTCTGCTACTACTACTACTCCTACCAGTCTGCTACTACTACTACTACTCCTACCAGTCTGCTACTACTACTACTACTCCTACCAGTCTGCTACTACTACTACTCCTCCTACCAGTCTGCTACTACTACTACTACTCCTCCTACCAGTCTGCTACTACTACTACTCCTACCAGTCTGCTACTACTACTACTACTCCTACCAGTCTGCTACTATTACTACTACTCCTCCTACCAGTCTACTACTACTACTACTACTCCTACCAGTCTGCTACTACTACTACTACTCCTCCTACCAGTCTGCTACTACTACTACTCCTCCTACCAGTCTGCTACTTCTACTACTACTCCTCCTACCAGTCTGCTACTTCTACTACTACTCCTCCTACCAGTCTGCTACTACTACTACTCCTCCTACCAGTCTGCTACTACTACTACTCCTCCTACCAGTCTACTACTACTACTACTACTCCTACCAGTCTGCTACTACTACTACTACTACTACTCCTACCAGTCTGCTACTACTACTACTACTACTCCTACCAGTCTGCTGCTACTACTACTACTCCTCCTACCAGTCTGCTACTACTACTCCTCCTACCAGTCTGCTACTACTACTCCTCCTACCAGTCTGCTACTAATACTACTACTCCTCCTACCAGTCTGCTGCTACTACTACTACTCCTCCTACCAGTCTGCTACTACTACTCCTCCTACCAGTCTGCTACTACTACTACTCCTCCTACCAGTCTGCTACTACTACTACTCCTACCAGTCTGCTACTACTACTACTACTCCTCCTACCAGTCTACTACTACTACTACTACTACTCCTACCAGTCTGCTACTACTACTACTACTCCTCCTACCAGTCTGCTACTACTACAACTCCTCCTACCAGTCTGCTACTACTACTACTACTCCTCCTACCAGTCTGCTACTACTACTACTCCTCCTACCAGTCTGCTACTACTACTACTCCTCCTACCAGTCTGCTAATACTACTACTCCTATCAGTCTGCTACTACTACTACTACTCCTACCAGTCTGCTACTACTACTACTCCTCCTACCAGTCTGCTACTACTACTCCTCCTACCAGTCTGCTACTACTACTACTCCTACCAGTCTGCTACTACTACTACTACTCCTACCAGTCTGCTACTACTACTACTACTCCTACCAGTCTGCTACTACTACTACTCCTCCTACCAGTCTGCTACTACTACTACTACTCCTCCTACCAGTCTGCTACTACTACTACTCCTACCAGTCTGCTACTACTACTACTACTCCTACCAGTCTGCTACTATTACTACTACTCCTCCTACCAGTCTACTACTACTACTACTACTCCTACCAGTCTGCTACTACTACTACTACTCCTCCTACCAGTCTGCTACTACTACTACTCCTCCTACCAGTCTGCTACTTCTACTACTACTCCTCCTACCAGTCTGCTACTTCTACTACTACTCCTCCTACCAGTCTGCTACTACTACTACTCCTCCTACCAGTCTGCTACTACTACTACTCCTCCTACCAGTCTACTACTACTACTACTACTCCTACCAGTCTGCTACTACTACTACTACTACTCCTCCTACCAGTCTGCTACTACTACTACTCCTCCTACCAGTCTGCTACTTCTACTACTACTCCTCCTACCAGTCTGCTACTACTACTACTCCTCCTACCATTCTGCTACTACTACTACTACTCCTCCTACCAGTCTGCTACTACTACTACTACTCCTCCTACCAGTCTGCTACTACTACTACTCCTCCTACCAGTCTGCTACTACTACTACTCCTACCAGTCTGCTTCTACTACTACTACTCCTACCAGCCTGCTACTACTACTACTCCTCCTACCAGTCTGCTACTACTACTCCTCCTACCAGTCTGCTACTACTACTACTCCTACCAGTCTGCTACTACTACTACTACTCCTACCAGTCTGCTACTACTACTACTCCTCCTACCAGTCTGCTACTACTACTACTACTCCTCCTACCAGTCTGCTACTACTACTACTCCTCCTACCAGTCTGCTACTACTACTACTCCTCCTACCAGTCTGCTACTACTACTACTACTACTCCTCCTACCAGTCTGCTACTACTACTACTACTACTACTCCTACCAGTCTGCTACTACTACTACTACTCCTCCTACCAGTCTGCTACTACTACTACTACTCCTCCTACCAGTCTGCTACTACTACTACTCCTCCTACCAGTCTGCTACTACTACTACTACTACTCCTCCTACCAGTCTGCTACTACTACTACTCCTACCAGTCTGCTACTACTACTACTACTCCTCCTACCAGTCTGCTACTACTACTACTACTACTCCTACCAGTCTGCTGCTACTACTACTACTACTCCTACCAGTCTGCTACTACTACTCCTCCTACCAGTCTGCTACTACTACTACTACTACTCCTACCAGTCTGCTACTACTTCTACTACTTCTCCTACCAGTCTGCTACTACTACTACTACTACTCCTACCAGTCTGCTGCTACTACTACTACTCCTCCTACCAGTCTGCTACTACTACTCCTCCTACCAGTCTGCTACTACTACTACTACTCCTCCTACCAGTCTGCTACTACTACTCCTCCTACCAGTCTGCTACTACTACTCCTCCTACCAGTCTGCTACTACTACTACTCCTCCTACCAGTCTGCTACTATTACTACTCCTACCAGTCTGCTACTACTACTACTACTCCTCCTACCAGTCTGCTACTACTACTACTCCTCCTACCAGTCTGCTACTACTACTACTACTCCTCCTACCAGTCTGCTACTACTACTACTACTCCTCCTACCAGTCTGCTACTACTACTACTCCTCCTACCAGTCTGCTACTACTACTACTCCTACCAGTCTGCTACTACTACTACTCCTCCTACCAGTCTGCTACTACTACTACTACTCCTACCAGTCTGCTACTACTACTACTCCTCCTACCAGTCTACTACTACTACTACTCCTCCTACCAGTCTGCTACTACTACTACTCCTCCTACCAGTCTGCTACTACTACTACTACTCCTCCTACCAGTCTGCTGCTACTACTACTACTCCTCCTACCAGTCTGCTACTACTACTACTCCTACCAGTCTGCTACTACTACTACTACTCCTCCTACCAGTCTGCTACTACTACTACTCCTACCAGTCTGCTACTACTACTACTCCTCCTCCTCCTCCTACCAGTCTGCTACTACTACTCCTCCTACCAGACTGCTACTACTACTACTACTCCTCCTACCAGTCTGCTACTACTACTCCTCCTACCAGTCTGCTACTACTACTACTACTCCTCCTACCAGTCTACTACTACTACTCCTCCTACCAGTCTGCTACTACTACTCCTGTGGTTAGAGTGTTGGGCCCGTATCCGAAAGGTTGCTGGATCGAATCCCCGAGCTGACAAGGTAAAAATCTGTCGTTCTGCCCCTGAACAAGGCAGTTAACCCACTGTTCCTTGGCCGTCATTGAAAATAAGAATTTGTTCTTAACTGACTTGCCTAGTAAAATAAAGGTAAAAAAAAAAAAAAACAGACACCACAACACTACATAAAGAGAGACACCACAACACTACATAAAGAGAGACACCACAACACTATATAAAGAGAGACACCACAACACTACATAAAGACAGACACCACAACACTACATAAAGACAGACACCACAACACTACATAAAGAGAGACACCACAACACTACATAAAGAGAGACACCACAACACTACATAAAGAGAGACACCACAACACTACATAAAGAGAGACACCACAACACTACATAAAGAGAGACACCACAACACTACATAAAGAGAGACAACACTGGGCACAGACAACAGCACAAAGGGCAAGAAGGTAGAGATGACAATACATCACGCAAAGCAGCCACAACTGTCAGTAAGAGTGTCCATGATTGAGTCTTTGAATGAAGAGATTGAGATAAAACTGTCCAGTTTGAGTGTTTGTTGCAGCTCGTTCCAGTCGCTAGCTTACAGCGAACTGAAAAGACGAGCGACCCAGGGATGTGTGTACTTTGGGGACCTTTAACAGAATGTGACTGGCAGAACGGGTGTTGTATGTGGAGGATGAGGGCTGTAGTAGTAACTTTTTTAATGTCATATATCTGTTCATTAAGAAAGTTTGTTGAGAAAAGCTACTACATGCAAGACCTTAATCTAAATTTAGACAAATTAAATACCTAGCTAGCTAAAAGACAAAGTCAACCGTTTCCTTTAAAAATAGCAGTTCATTTCTCAAGTTGTGTTTGTCCATTTCCCCAGGTTTCATATGCATATTACCTCTATGTCAGCGTAATACCACACAGTCCATGGAGTAGGTGAGAGCTGAGGAAATACTGCACCTGTAGAAACACCAACCATGTCATCAATGAAATGACACAGTGAAATATGACTTCAAGTAAACATGATGGGCGCTTCCCCAGACACAGATTAAGCCTAGTCCTGAACCAAAAAGCAACCTCAATGGAACATCTCCATTAAAATCTGTGTGCAAACCAAATGACCTTTGTTTTGTAGGTGTTCAGAAGAAGGTTAAGAGCAGAGAAGGTTTGTTGGACACTAGTTTGTTGTAGGTAAACTGCGTTTCCAGCTTCAATATGTAGCTGGTCTCAGGATGCGTCACAAATGGTGCCAGATTCTCTATGTAGTGCACTTCTTTTGATCAAGGCCCATAGATATTAGGATGCTATGGTGTTTACTGGCCTCATCACACAGTCAGATTAAAGGTGTTTACTGGCCTCATCACACAGTCAGATTAAAGGTGTTTACTGGCCTCATCACACAGTCAGATTAAAGGTGTTTACTGGCCTCATCACACAGTCAGATTAAAGGTGTTTACAGGCCTCATCACACAGTCAGATTAAAGGTGTTTACAGGCCTCATCACACAGTCAGATTAAAGGTGTTTACTGGCCTCATCACACAGTCAGATTAAAGGTGTTTACAGACCTCATCACACAGTCAGATTAAAGGTGTTTACAGGCCTCATCACACAGTCAGATTAAAGGTGTTTACTGGCCTCATCACACAGTCAGATTAAAGGTGTTTACAGGCCTCATCACACAGTCAGATTAAAGGTGTTTACAGGCCTCATCACACAGTCAGATTAAAGGTGTTTACTGGCCTCATCACACAGTCAGATTAAAGGTGTTTACAGGCCTCATCACACAGTCAGATTAAAGGTGTTTACAGGCCTCATCACACAGTCAGATTAAAGGTGTTTACAGGCCTCATCACACAGTCAGATTAAAGGTGTTTACAGGCCTCATCACACAGTCAGATTAAAGGTGTTTACAGACCTCATCACACAGTCAGATTAAAGGTGTTTACAGACCTCATCACACAGTCAGATTAAAGGTGTTTACAGGCCTCATCACACAGTCAGATTAAAGGTGTTTACAGACCTCATCACACAGTCAGATTAAAGGTGTTTACAGACCTCATCACACAGTCAGATTAAAGGTGTTTACTGGCCTCATCACACAGTCAGATTAAAGGTGTTTACAGGCCTCATCACACAGTCAGATTAAAGGTGTTTACTGGCCTCATCACACAGTCAGATTAAAGGTGTTTACAGGCCTCATCACACAGTCAGATTAAAGGTGTTTACTGGCCTCATCACACAGTCAGATTAAAGGTGTTTACAGACCTCATCACACAGTCAGATTAAAGGTGTTTACAGGCCTCATCACACAGTCAGATTAAAGGTGTTTACAGACCTCATCACACAGTCAGATTAAAGGTGTTTACAGACCTCATCACACAGTCAGATTAAAGGTGTTTACTGGCCTCATCACACAGTCAGATTAAAGGTGTTTACAGGCCTCATCACACAGTCAGATTAAAGGTGTTTACAGACCTCATCACACAGTCAGATTAAAGGTGTTTACAGGCCTCATCACACAGTCAGATTAAAGGTGTTTACAGGCCTCATCACACAGTCAGATTAAAGGTGTTTACAGACCTCATCACACAGTCAGATTAAAGGTGTTTACAGGCCTCATCACACAGTCAGATTAAAGGTGTTTACAGACCTCATCACACAGTCAGATTAAAGGTGTTTACAGACCTCATCACACAGTCAGATTAAAGGTGTTTACTGGCCTCATCACACAGTCAGATTAAAGGTGTTTACAGGCCTCATCACACAGTCAGATTAAAGGTGTTTACAGACCTCACTGTCAGATAAAGGTGTTTACAGGCCTCATCACACAGTCAGATTAAAGGTGTTTACAGGCCTCATCACACAGTCAGATTAAAGGTGTTTACAGGCCTCATCACACAGTCAGATTAAAGGTGTTTACAGGCCTCATCACACAGTCAGATTAAAGGTGTTTACAGGCCTCATCACACAGTCAGATTAAAGGTGTTTACAGGCCTCATCACACAGTCAGATTAAAGGTGTTTACAGGCCTCATCACACAGTCAGATTAAAGGTGTTTACAGGCCTCATCACACAGTCAGATTAAAGGTGTTTACAGGCCTCATCACACAGTCAGATTAAAGGTGTTTACAGGCCTCATCACACAGTCAGATTAAAGGTGTTTACAGGCCTCATCACACAGTCAGATTAAAGGTGTTTACAGGCCTCATCACACAGTCAGATTAAAGGTGTTTACAGGCCTCATCACACAGTCAGATTAAAGGTGTTTACAGGCCTCATCACACAGTCAGATTAAAGGTGTTAACCTCCTAAAAGCTTGGTTCCTCTACAATGTGCTACAACATTTAATAACATAAATGGCAAGTAATAAACGACATGCGACTGTATAATAACTAGCCATGTTGTAGCGCATGCGCACAAGTAACAATATGAATGAACCCATTCATCACAGTTCTTTTAGCCTAGTCCAAGTCACCAGGAGTTTACATTCTTCTTACCGAACCACATGACCTTTGTTTTGGAGGTGTTCAGAACAAGGTTAAGGGCAGAGAAAGCTTGTTGGACACTAAGAAAGCTTTGTTGTAGGTAAACTGTGGTGATTTAAAACACATTTAGCAGACTGTTAGTTGCTGTAATTCCTAAACCAATCAGGAGCCAGCAAGGTTAAACATTGATTACGGAATGTATTATTACGTGTATTTCTTTTTTAGACCATTTCAGTTGTTGTTTTCTGCCAATGTTGTGAATTTTAGCTTATATTTGTTTGTGTATTTCTGGTTTTTGTACATCTAGGTTGTTTTTTGTGTGAAATTTGTGCATTTGTTATTTTGAACAAGTAGTGTATTTTTAAAAATGTGTTTTTTGGACAATTTCAGTAAATACTTTTTTGGACAATTTGCGTGGGTGTGTGTGTGTTTGTGTGTATAGACAGCATATACACACATTGTGCGTAAGCGCTAGAGCATAAGGTGCATACAAAGCTCTCCCTCGACCTCCATTCGGCAAATCTGACCATAATTCCATCCTCCTGATTCCTGCTTACAAGCAAAAACTAAAACAGGAAGTACCAATAAAGAAGTGGTCAGATGAAGCAGATGCTACTCTACAGACTGGAATATGTTCAGGGATTCTTCCGATGGCATGGGGGAGTACACCACATCAGTCACTGGCTTCATCAATAAGTATAAAAATGACGTCGTCCCCACAGTGACTGTACAAAAATACCCCAACCAGAAGTAATGGATTACAAGCAACATCCGCATTGAGCTAAAGGGTAGAGCTGCCGCTTTCAAGGAGCGGGACTCTAACCCGGAAGCTTATAAGAAATCCCGCTATGCCCTCCGACGAATCATCAAACAGGCAAAGCGTCAATACAGGAGTAAGATTGAATCGTACTACACTGGCTCCGATTCTCGTCGGATGTGGCAGGGCCTGCAAACTACTACAGACTACAAAGGGAAGCACAGCCACGACCTGCCCAGTGACACGATTCTACCAGACGAGCTAAATCACTTCTATGCTCGCTTCGAGGCAAGCAACACTGAAACATGCATAAAAGCATCAGCTTTTCCAGACGACTGTGTGATCACGCTTTCCATAGCCGATGTGAGTAAGACCTTTAAACAGGTCAACATTCACAAGGCCGCTGGGCCAGATGGATTACCAGGATGTGTACTCCGAGCATAAGCTGACCAACTGGCAAATGTCTTCACTGATATTTTCAACCTGTCCCTGACTGAGTCTGTAATACCAACATGTTTCAAGCAGACCACCATAGTCCCTGTTCCCAAGAACACTAAGGTAACCTGCCTCAATGACTACAGACCCGTAGCCTCACGTCTGTAGCCATGAAGTGCTTTGAAAGGCTAGTCATGGCTCACATTAACACCATTATCCCAGAAACCCTAGACTCACTCCAATTTGCATACCGCTCAAACAGATCCACAGATGATGCAATCTCTATTGAACTCCACACTGCCCTTTCCCACCTGGACAAAAGGAACACCTACGTGAGAATGCAGTTCATTGAATACAGCTCAGTGTTCAACACCATAGTGCCCTCAAATCTCATCACTAAGCTAAGGATCCTGGGACTAAACACCTCCCTCTGCAACTGGATCCTGGACTTCCTGACGGGCCGCCCCCAGGTGGTAAGGGTAGGTAACAACACATCTGCCACGCTGATCCTCAACACTGGGGCCCCTCAGGGGTGCGTGCTCAGTCCCCTCCTGTACTCCCTGTTCACCCATGACTGCATGGCCAGGCACGACTCCAACACCATCATTATGTTTGCAGACGACACGATGGTGGTAGGCTTGATCACCGACAACGACGAGACAGCCTACAGGGAGGAGGTCAGAGACCTGGCCGTGTGGTGCCAGGTCAACAACCTCTCCCTCAACGTGAGCAAGACAAAGGAGATGATTGTGGACTACAGGAAGAGGAGGAGGACTGGGCACGCCCCCATTCTCATCGACAGGGCTGTAGTGGAGCAGGTTGAGAGCTTCAAGTTCCTTGGTGTCCACATCACCAACAAACAATCATAGTCCAAACACACCAAGACAGTCGTGAAGAGGGCCTGACAAAGCCTATTCCCCCTCAGGAGACTGAAAAGATTTGGCAGGGTCCTTAGATCCTCAAAAGGTTCTACAGCTGCACCATCGAAAGCATCCTGACTGGTTGAATCACTGCCTGGTATGGCAACTGCTCGGCCTCTGACCACAAGGCACTACAGAGGGTAGTGCGTACGACCCAATACATCACTGGGGCCAAGCTTCCTGCCATCCAGGAACTCTATACCTGGTGGTGTCAGAGGAAGGCCCTAAAAATTGTCAAAGACTCCAGTCACTTTAGTCATAGACTGTTCTCTCTGCTACCGCACGACAAGCGGTACCGGAGCACCAAGTCTAGGTCCAAAAGGCTTCTTAACAGCTTCTACCCCCAAGCCATAAGACTCCTGAACAGCTAATCAAATGGCCACCAGACCCATCTTTTACACTGCTGCTACTCTGTCTATTATCTATGTATAGTCACTTTACCCCTACCTACATGTACATATTACCTCAACTACCAACACTGCTGCTACTCTGTTTATTATCTATGTATAGTCACTTTACACCTACCTACATGTACATATTACCTCAACTACCAACACTGCTGCTACTCTGTTTATTATCTATGTATAGTCACTTTACACCTACCTACATGTACATATTACCTCAATTTCCTTGACTAACCTGTTCCTCCGCACATTGACTCTGTACCGGTACCACCTGTATATATCACCTGTATATATCACCTGTATATATCACCTGTATATATCACCTGTATATATCACCTGTATACCACCTGTGTATATCACCTGTATACCACCTGTGTATACCACCTGTGTATATCACCTGTGTATACCACCTGTGTATACCACCTGTGTATATCACCTGTATATATCACCTGTATCGGTATCACCTGTATATATCACCTGTATATACCACCTGTATATACCACCTGTATACCACCTGTGTATATCACCTGTATACCACCTGTGTATACCACCTGTGTATATCACCTGTGTACACCACCTGTATATCACCTGTGTATACCACCTGTATATATCACCTGTATATATTACCTGTGTATATCACCTGTGTATATCACCTGTATATATCACCTGTATACCACCTGTGTATATCACCTGTATATATCACCTGTATATAACCTGTGTATACCACCTGTGTATATCACCTGTGTATACCACCTGTGTATATCACCTGTGTATACCACCTGTATATATCACCTGTATATATCACCTGTATATATCACCTGTGTATATCACCTGTATATATCACCTGTATATATCACCTGTATATATCACCTGTATATATCACCTGTGTATACACCTGTATATATCACCTGTATATATCACCTGTATACCACCTGTTGTATTGTTGGTTAAGGGCTTGTTAGTAAGCATTTCACTGTAAGGTCTACACCTGTTGTATTGTTGGTTAAGGGCTTGTTAGTAAGCATTTCACTGTAAGGTCTACACCTGTTGTATTGTTGGTTAAGGGCTTGTTAGTAAGCATTTCACTGTAAGGTCTACACCTGTTGTATTGTTGGTTAAGGGCTTGTTAGTAAGCATTTCACTGTAAGGTCTACACCTGTTGTATTGTTGGTTAAGGGCTTGTTAGTAAGCATTTCACTGTAAGGTATTTGGCGCATGTAAAAAATAATTTTGGATTTGATTTGTATATATTATAAGTAGCCACCCTTTGCCTTGATAGCAGCTTTAAACACTCTCACACACACGCATATATACAAATTGTCCAATAAAGGATATACTCAAATATATATATATTTTCATAACTCGTTTATTTCTTTGTTTTGGACAATTTTAGTATTTTCTATTTTTTAAGATAAATCGATATATATATATTTGATTATACCTGCAAATATGAACTTCTCAACGTCTCATCTTTACTGATAAATGTGTGTGTGTGTGTATATGTAGTGTACCCAGGCCACTGAGGGTTAAACAGGCTCATATTTGGGTGGGCTCGCCCTCTGCTGTTACGACAGGCCTCTCCTTGACGGGTGGGCTCGTCATCTGCTGTTACGACAGGCCTCTCCTTGACGGGTGGGCTCGTCGTCTGCTGTCACGACAGGCCTCTCCTTGACGGGTGGGATCGTCGTCTGCTGTCACAACAGGCCACTCGTTTATGGTGTTGGAAGAAATCTCGTTGAAGGTTCTTCCTATGCTGTCACGACAGATCTCTCCTTGATGGGTGGGCTCACCATCTGCTGTCACGACAGGCCTATCCTTGATGGGTGGGCTCATCATCTGCTGTCACGACAGGCCTCTCCTTGATGGGTGGGCTCATCATCTGCTGTCACGACAGGCCTCTCCTTGATGGGTGGGCTCACCATCTCTCCTGTCCATGACAGATCTCTCCTTGATGGGTGGGCTCACCATCTCTCCTGTCCATGACAGATCTCTCCTTGATGGGTGGGCTCACCATCTCTCTTGTCCATGACAGATCTCTCCTTGATGGGTGGGCTCACCATCTCTCTTGTCCATGACAGATCTCTCCTTGATGGGTGGGCTCACCATCTCTCTTGTCCATGACAGATCTCTCCTTGATGGGCGGGCTCACCATCTCATGACAGATCTCTCCTTGATGTGTGGGCTCACCATCTCTCCTGTCCATGACAGATCTCTCCTTGATGGGTGGGCTCACCATCTCTCCTGTCCATGACAGATCTCTCCTTGATGTGTGGGCTCACCATCTCTCCTGTCCATGACAGATCTCTCCTTGATGGGTGGGCTCACCATCTCTCCTGTCCATGACAGATCTCTCCTTGATGGGTGGGCTCACCATCTCTCCTGTCCATGACAGATCTCTCCTTGATGGGTGGGCTCACCATCTCTCCTGTCCATGACAGATCTCTCCTTGATGGGTGGGCTCACCATCTCTCCTGTCCATGACAGGTGTGAAAAATAAGGATGAAGTTGTGTTTTCCAGTTGAGTTTCTCAGGCCGATCCACGGTGAAGGTTACATGCCAACATGAAAACACTAAAACACTGTCTCTGTCCAACACTGTGTTACTGCTCCAGTAACTAACCTGTAGTTTCCTCCAACACCATTATGTGTGAGGGGGTAGAATGGAATAGAGGGGGATGAGGGGGTAGAATGGAATAGAGGGGGATGAGGGGGTAGAATGGAATAGAGGGGGATGAGGGGGTAGAATGGAATAGAGGGGGATGAGGGGGTAGAATGGAATAGAGGGGGATGAGGGGGTAGAATGGAATAGAGGGGGTAGAATGGAATAGAGGGGGATGAGGGGGTAGAATGGAATAGAGGGGGATGAGGGGGTAGAATGGAATAGAGGGGGTAGAATGGAATAGAGGGGGATGAGGGGGTAGAATGGAATAGAGGGGGATGAGGGGGTAGAATGGAATAGAGGGGGTTAGGGGGTAGAATGGAATAGAGGGGGGTGAGGGGGTAGAATGGAATAGAGGGGGTAGAATGGAATAGAGGGGGATGAGGGGGTAGAATGGAATAGAGGGGGATGAGGGGGTAGAATGGAATAGAGGGGGATGAGGGGGTAGAATGGAATAGAGGGGGTGAGGGGGTAGAATGGAATAGAGGGGGATGAGGGGGTAGAATGGAATAGAGGGGGATGAGGGGGTAGAATGGAATAGAGGGGGATGAGGGGGTAGAATGGAATAGAGGGGGTAGAATGGAATAGAGGGGGATGAGGGGGTAGAATGGAATAGAGGGGGATGAGGGGGTAGAATGGAATAGAGGGGATGAGGGGGTAGAATGGAATAGAGGGGATGAGGGGGTAGAATGGAATAGAGGGGGATGAGGGGGTAGAATGGAATAGAGGGGGTAGAATGGAATAGAGGGGGATGAGGGGGTAGAATGGAATAGAGGGGGATGAGGGGGTGAATGGAATAGAGGGGGATGAGGGGGTAGAATGGAATAGAGGGGGTAGAATGGAATAGAGGGGGATGAGGGGGTAGAATGGAATAGAGGGGGATGAGGGGGTAGAATGGAATAGAGGGGATGAGGGGGTAGAATGGAATAGAGGGGGATGAGGGGGTAGAATGGAATAGAGGGGGTAGAATGGAATAGAGGGGGATGAGGGGGTAGAATGGAATAGAGGGGGATGAGGGGGTAGAATGGAATAGAGGGGGATGAGGGGGTAGAATGGAATAGAGGGGGATGAGGGGGTAGAATGGAATAATCCCTGATCCTCTCTGTGGAATCGGAATGTTTTCATCACAAAAAGAAACAGGCAGCTAAAAGTGAATGAATAAGGCGACCAACACCCTCTTATAACTCTCAAAATCAAACCTTAGCTGAGTCAGTCTTATCAACACTGACAGCCTTGAACATGCAGAATGGAGGGAATAAAGGTTTGAGCAGAGATATCGAAACATTCCTTCAGCAACAGTAAAACACACACACACACACACACACACACACAGACACACACACACACACACACACACACACACACACACACACACACACACACACACACACACACACACACAGACACACAGAAACAGACACACACAGACACACACAGAAACAGACACACACAGAAACAGACACACACAGACACACACACAGAGAGAAACAGACACACACAGACACACACAGAAACAGACACACACAGACACACACAGAAACAGACACACACACACACACACACAGAGAGAAACAGACACACACACACACACAGACACACACAGAAACAGACACAGAAACAGACACACACACACACACACACACAGAGAGAAACAGACACACACACACACACACACACACACAGACACACACAGAAACAGACACAGAAACAGACACACAGACACACAGACACAGACACACAGACACAGACACACAGACACAGTGGCCACACAGAGAGATAGCTAACCTGACATTCCAGTGGAATTAAAGCCGTCTCTCTTACAGCACTTTCCTGTCGACCTGTAGACCAAAGGAAACCAGCCAGGAACACCCGGGGGGGGATAACAGAGCACTGGTATAGGCCGTGTCCCAACTGGAACCCTATTCCCTGGGCCCATAGTGCACTATATATGGCCCATAGGGCTCTGGTTAGAAGTAGTGCATTATATAGGGAATAGGGTGCCATTTGGGACGCAGGCATAGAGGCCTGCTGCTGGCCACTAACATCTGTAATCACTAGTCAACACACAATGACCATGAACCCCATTTAAGGCTAACACTCAGCAGACGCTGTGTTCAGAGCAGCGATGGTTAAATTGTGATCCCACTTGCCCTTTCAAGGGACAGAGAAGACAGACAGACAGACACCTAATAGTGGTGGAGTAAACAGACAGACACCTAATAGTGGTGGAGTAAACAGACAGACACACCTAATAGTGGTGGAGTAAACAGACAGACACACCTAATAGTGGTGGAGTAAACAGACAGACACCTAATAGTGGTGGAGTAAACAGACAGACACCTAATAGTGGTGGAGTAAACAGACAGACACCTAATAGTGGTGGAGTAAACAGACAGACACCTAATAGTGGTGGAGTAAACAGACAGACACCTAATAGTGGTGGAGTAAACAGACAGACACCTAATAGTGGTGGAGTAAACAGACAGACACCTAATAGTGGTGGAGTAAACAGACAGACACCTAATAGTGGTGGAGTAAACAGACAGACACACCTAATAGTGGTGGAGTAAACAGACAGACACACCTAATAGTGGTGGAGTAAACAGACAGACACCTAATAGTGGTGGAGTAAACAGACAGACACCTAATAGTGGTGGAGTAAACAGACAGACACCTAATAGTGGTGGAGTAAACAGACAGACACACCTAATAGTGGTGGAGTAAACAGACAGACACACCTAATAGTGGTGGAGTAAACAGACAGACACACCTAATAGTGGTGGAGTAAACAGACAGACACCTAATAGTGGTGGAGTAAACAGACAGACACCTAATAGTGGTGGAGTAAACAGACAGACACCTAATAGTGGTGGAGTAAACAGACAGACACACCTAATAGTGGTGGAGTAAACAGACAGACACCTAATAGTGGTGGAGTAAACAGACAGACACCTAATAGTGGTGGAGTAAACAGACAGACACACCTAATAGTGGTGGAGTAAACAGACAGACACACCTAATAGTGGTGGAGTAAACAGACAGACACACCTAATAGTGGTGGAGTAAACAGACAGACACCTAATAGTGGTGGAGTAAACAGACAGACACCTAATAGTGGTGGAGTAAACAGACAGACACCTAATAGTGGTGGAGTAAACAGACAGACACACCTAATAGTGGTGGAGTAAACAGACAGACACACCTAATAGTGGTGGAGTAAACAGACAGACACACCTAATAGTGGTGGAGTAAACAGACAGACACCTAATAGTGGTGGAGTAAACAGACAGACACACCTCTCCGTTTAGACCCTTCTTTAGGGTCAGATGGTTTAGACCCTTTCTTCTTTAAGGTTGTTGCCCCTATCATCACCAAGCCTCTCTCTGACCTTTTTAACCTGTCTCTCCGTTCTGAGGAGGTTCCCATTGCTTGGAAGGCAGCCACGGTTAGTCCTTTATTTAAAGGGGAGATCAAGCTGATCCTAACTGTTAGAGGCCTATTTCTATTTTGCCCTGTTTATCAAAAGTGTTGGAAAAACCTGTCAACAATCAACTGACTGGCTTTCTTGATGTCTATAGTATTCTCTCTGGTATGCAGTCTGGTTTCTGCTCAGGTTATGGATGTGTCACTGCAACCTTAAAGGTCCTCAATGATGTCACCACTGCCCTTGATTCTAAGCAATGTTGTGCTGCTATTTTTATTGACTTGGCCAAAGCTTTTGATACGGTAGACCATTCCATTCTTGTGGGCCGGCTAAGGAGTATTGGTGTCTCTTGAGGGGTCTTTGGTCTGGTTTGATAACTACCTCTCTCAAAGAGTGCTTTTGTGTTAAATGCTCTACAACAAAGCTTTCTTAGTGTCAAACAAGCTTTCTCTACCCTTAACCTTGTTCTGAACACCTCCAAAACAAAGGTCATGTGGTTTGGTAAGAAGAATGCCCCTCTCCCCACAGGTGTGATTACTACATCTGAGGGTTTAGAGCTTGAGGTAGTCACCTCATACAAGTACTTGGGAGTATGTCTACACGGTACACTGTCCTTCTCTCAGCACATATCAAAGCTGCAGGCTAAAGTTAAATCTAGACTTGGTTTCCTCCATCGTAATCACTCCTCTTTCACCCCAGCTGCCAAACTAACCCTGATTCAGATGACCATCCTACCCATGCTAGATTAGGGAGACATCATTTATAGATCGGCAGGTAAAGGTGTTCTAGAGCGGCTAGATGTTCCTTACCATTCTGCCATCAGATTTACCACCAATACTCCTTATAGGACACATCACTGCACTCTATACTCCTCTGTAAACTGGTCATCTCTGTTTACCCGTCACAAGACCCACTGGTTGATGCTTATTTATAAAACCCTTTTAGGCCTCACTCCCCCCTATCTGAGATATCTACTGCAGCCCTCATCCTCCACATACAACACCCGTTCTGCCAGTCACATTCTGTTAAAGGTCCCCAAAGTACACACATCCCTGGGTCGCTCGTCTTTTCAGTTCCCTGCAGCTAGCGACTGGAACGAGCTGCAACAAACACTCAAACTGGACAGTTTTATCTCAATCTCTTCATTCAAAGACTCAATCATGGACACTCTTACTGACAGTTTTCAGTTTGCTGCAGCTAGCGACTGGAACCAGCTGTCTTAGGTCTCTGTGTATTTTGTCCTATATTTTATTTTTTAAATGTATTCATTTATTTATTTTTAATCCCAGCCCCCGTCCCAGCAGGAGGCCTTTTGCCTTCTGATAGGCCGCCATTGTAAATAAGAATTTGTTCTTAACTGACTTGCCTAGTTAAATAAACATTTTAAATATTACTACATACAGACAAAATACTGGTTTACACAACATTGTATTGCAAAAGTCAACAAGGATAATGGTTGTATTCATTGGACAACAGTGTAAATACAAAAACCAAAACGCAACAAAAGATATTGTATTCATGTACAAATAAAACCTGAAAGAGTTCCATTGAAAGACAGTTTGATCTGAGTGTCGTATCTTATTGTGGATATTTAATTTACAGAGCATTCGGAAAGTATTCAGACCTCTTGACTTTTTCCACATTTTGTTACGTTACAGCCTTATACATTTTTTTATTAAATTACTGCTTTTCCCCTCATCATTCTAAACACAAAACCCCATAACAAAGCGAAACAAGTTTATTCTAAGTTTTAGCAAATGTATTAAATTTTTTTTTTTTTTAATACCTTATTTACATAAGTATTCAGACCCTTTGCTATGAGACTCAAAATTGATCTCAGGTGCTTCCTGTTTCCATTGATCATCCTTGAGATGTTTCTACAACTTGATTGGAGTCCACCTGTGGTAAATTACATTGATTTGACATGAATAGGAAAGGCACACACCTGTCTATATAAGGTCCCACAGGTGACAGCGCATGTCAGAGCAAAAACCAAGCCATGAGGTTGAAGGAATTGTTCATAGTGCTCTGAGACAGGATTGTGTCGAGGCACAGATCTAATGGAAGGGTACCAAAACATTTCTGCAGCATTGAAGGTCCCCAAGAACACAGTGGCCTCCATCATTCTTAAATGGAAGAAGTTTGGAACCACCAAGACTCTTCTTAGAGCTGGCTGCCTGGCCAAACTGAGCAATCGGGGGAGAAGGGCCTTGGTCTGGGAGGTGACCCAAGAACCCGATGTTCACACTGACAGAGCTCCAGAGTTTCTCTGTGGAGATGGGAGAAACTTCCAAAAGGACAACCATCTCTGCAGCACTCCATCAATCAGGCCTTTATATGGTAGGGCGCTCAGATAGAAGCCACTCCTCAGTAAAAGGCAAGATTCTCTGGTCTGATGAAACCAAGATTTAACTCTTTGATGAACAGAGCAAAGTACAGAGAGATCTTTGATGAAAACCTGCTCCAGAGCGCTCAGGACCTCAGACTGGGGTGTTCAGGTTCACCTTCCAACAGGACGACCCTAAGCACACAGCTAAGGAGTGGCTTTGGGACAAGTCTCTGAATGTCCTTGAGTTGCGCAGCCAGAGCCCGGACTTGAACCAGATCAAATCATCTCTACAGAGACCTGAAAATAGCTGTGCAGAGAAGAATGGGAGAAACTCCCCAAATACAGGTGTGTCAAGCTTGTAGCGTCATACCCAAGAAGACTCGATGCTGTAATCACTGCTAAAGGTCCTTCAACAAAGTACTGAGTAAAGAGTCTGAATACTTAACAAAGTACTGAGTAAAGAGTCTGAATACTTAACAAAGTACTGAGTAAAGAGTCTGAATACTTAACAAAGTACTGAGTAAAGAGTCTGAATACTTAATAAAGTACTGAGTAAAGAGTCTGAATACTTAATAAAGTACTGAGTAAAGGGTCTGAATACTTAAAGTACTGAGTAAAGGGTCTGAATACTTAAGTAAATGTGATATTTCAGTTCTATATATTTTATACATTGCTTTGTCATTATGGGGTATAATAATTATAACGGCGCCGGAGATGAGCGCCTAACCAATTGTGCTACTATGTGTGTTTCACATTATTTGTAACTTATTTTGTACATAATGTTTCTGCCACCGTCTCTTACGACCGAAAAGAGCTTCTGAATATCAAGACAGTGATTACTCGGACTGGACCAAGAGTTTTTCTTCAACGAGTCGGAAGGGAAGGATGTACTTCAAAAACCCGACAAGGTCAAAATGAAATCCCTGTCATTCAAAGGAGAAGGAGGCAGAGATATCAGGATCCGACGGCGAATAGCCTTTACCATCAATATTACTAGCCAACGTACAATCATTGGAAAATAAATTAAATGAGGTACGATCACCAACAGGACATTAAAAACTGTAATATCTTATGTTTCACCAAGTCGTGGCTGAACGACAACATTTTTTACTTAACACAATACATTTTTCTTAAAACTTCTTAAAGCATTGTTGGTTAAGGTCTTGTAAGTAAGCATTTCACTACACCTGTTGTATTCGGCGCATGTGACAAATACAAATTTGATTTGATATTGTGTGTAGATTGATGAGGGAAAAACACAATTTAATCAATTGTAGAATAAGGCTGTAACATAACAAAATGTGGAGAAAGTGAAGGGGTCTGAATACTTTCTGAATGCATTACATCTGATAAACTAAAACATTGCTATCAATCAGCACATTAACAAACCTTACGTAAAATTACATAATAATTATGATATTTTATACCAAATAAAATCAATGGCATGATGGTTATTGGACATAGCTGCTTAATAATAATAATAATAATAATAATAATAATAATGTAACATATTGACTGATGACTGATGATGACAGAGTAAGTTGTTAGAAACAATATGAAAATAATAATCTGAAAAAACAAACAAAAACATTATTTTAACAATACGAAAGTAAAATGATCACACAGTGTCTGAAAATGTACTGATGTCATATCCAACATAGTGGAAGTGACTCACTAAGTAGGGGGATATAATTCACAGGGTGATAAAATATCCAATAACAAAACTCTTAAGAATTGTACAAGTATAAAAAATCTACAAACATGAATAAATTACAACACAGACACGGAGAACACTTCACAAGGTGCTAGTAAAATAATCTGGAACCTGCTGGAGCAGGACCTATAACCCTAAACAAGAGGCTGGCCTTTAAAAAGATATATCATTGTTTTTGTTATCTTTTTTTTGTTCGTATTTTTTCTCAAAGCTTCCTCTCTTGTTTTGAACAGAATCACAATACAGTTAGATGTGTGTATGTAGTAATGTCATGTAAGGCCATATGACAATTCATGTTATGTTGTTCTTAAGTTGTTTCCAAGACAACACCTTAGTCTAATAACAAATAAACAATGGTTAAAAACAAACATTCAACTAGCATGTGTCCAATCAAATGAAAAAACAAGGAATAAAATAATTAGCAAAAGATTGTAAAAATGTATAATAATGAAGTATTAAAAGGGAGAAAAAAAGGATGAAAGTATTCCTGTAAAAGGCTTTATATACAAGCTACATTCTACAAACCCTACTGTGAATAATAAGCTACATAGAAATGATGCAGAGGTGTAGGTTACAGTGCTGACTTAAACCCAACAGAAGCCACAGTGTAGGTTACAGTGCTGACTTAAACCCAACAGAAGCCACAGTGTAGGTTACAGTGCTGACTTAAACCCAACAGAAGCCACAGTGTAGGTTACAGTGCTGACTTAAACCCAACAGAAGCCACAGTGAGAGAGATGGATGAGGCCTATCATTATAACCACCATAACAATAACATGGGATTATATCATTATCATTGGGTCTCCAGGTCCCATCATTAGTGTTTTAATAACGTCCTCCTTTACTGAGTTAGATAGATAGAGTGTGCCAAATGACCCTATGAGCCCTGGTCAAAAGTAGTCCACTACATAAGGAATATGGTGCCATTTGGAATACATTTGAGTGTTAATTGACTGTCAATACAGTCATTGTTAGATTAGGGATTATTCATGTGTAAACACCAAAGTAATCCTTATTAAATAATGCATAATAATAATAGCACACACTATTATTTTAAGGCTTATTCAGTGACTGTCAGCTGTGGTAAAGTATGTGCTTATTAAGAACAATATAAGACATTGTGTTTACTGTTTCTACGTAGCCATTCATATGGTCTATTATCCACTGTCTTATGTCAGATAACGCAACGGTTGTCTGCACCGATCTGTCTGATAACTCGCAAACCCTCTTGGGATAGATCCAAAAAGTAGTTTGGTAACAATACACTGTCATAAGATTAGAATATGTTACCAAGGTGACATCGTCTACTGAACCCCCATTCAAGTCATAACTACCTAATTCTATATCTAGCTAAGGACTATTGTCATTGTAGAATCAGTATCATGAAATTTTCAATGTGTGCGAAAATTAGCTAGCTAGCTTGATGCTAGCTGAGCCATTCTCCAATCAAGCCATATGAAACGAAAGCCATGCTAACCCAACGCCAGTTCACACTCAATGCTGAATAAATGCTCCCTCAAGGTAGCTAGCTAGTGTAATAAAATCCTAGCTAATGGCACCATTAATATGTTTTAATGATAAGACAGTTGCTCTTCTGCTGTGATTAGTGCACAGAGTCGTCCAGCAGCTGACGGCTCTAGCTGCAACGATATGGCGTTGGCCAAATGTTACAAGGTAGTCACCAGTGCTACTGCACAATCGAGAGCATCCTGACTGGTTGCATCACCGCCTGGTATGCAAACTGCTCGGCCTCCGACCGCAAGGCACTACAGAGGGTAGTCCGTACAGCCCAGTACATCACTGGGGCCAAGCTTCCTGCCATCCAGGACCTCTATACCTGGCGGTGTCAGAGGAAGGACCTAAAAATTGTCAAAGACTCCAGTCACCCCAGTCATTGACTGTTCTCTCTGCTACCGCATGGCAAGGGGTACAGGAGCGCCAAGTCTAGGTCCAAAAGGCTGCCGGTGTTCCATAACTACGCTAGTCATGGGAGAGTGCAGTCATTTTCAAAAATTAGGAAGATGAGCAAAAACTACGTTTTTAGAGATGAGTTCCACGATTTGCTAAACAGATGGCTCCTGGAGGCGCTTGTCACATTATAACTATGCCATCTGACGGAAGACAATGGCCTATAATCACAATGTTTTACTTACAATAGTCTTCAAATCGATTGGAGAAGATGCTGATATGTTTGTAACCGACATTTGAGATTACTATGAAAATCACTTCGTGTTTTGTGCTTAATAGTTGTTTCATACAGCGGGTGAAATAATTATTGAACAAGTCACCATTTTTCTCAGTAAATATATTTCCAAAGGTGCTATTGACATGAATTTTTCACCAGATGTTGGTAACAACCCAAGTAATCCATACATACAATGAAACCAAAACAAATAAGTTCAGAAATTAAGTTATGTGTAATAATGTGAAATGACACAGGGAAAAAGTATTGGTGCAAAAAGGCATGGAAAGCCAAGACAACAGCTGAAAACGATCAGTAATTAAAAAGCAATCCAGCCCCGTCAGTGCAAATTAATATCAGCTGGTTCAGTCCCAACTGATGGCCTACAAAAAGGTCTCATTGCCAAGGTGTCACACAAGACACATCTCATGATGGGTAAAAGCAAAGAGCTGTCTCAAGACCTTCGCAACCTAATTGTTGCAAAACATAATGATGGCATTGGTTATAGGCGCATTTCTAAGCTTCTGAAATGTCCAGTGAGCACTGTTGGGGCCATAATACGGAAGTGGAAAGACAATCATTTCACCATAAATTTGCCTCGACCAGGTGCTCCTCGCAAGATTTCTGACAGAGGAGTGAAAATAATAATCAGAAGAGTTGTCCAAGAGCCAAGGACCACTTGTGGAGAGCTTCAAAAAGACCTGCAATTAGCAGGTACTGTTGTCTCAAAGAAAACAGTAAGTAATGCACTCCACCGCCCTGGCCTGTATGCACGCTCACCACGCAAGACTCCATTGTTGAAAAAAAAGCATGTTGAAGCTCGTTTAAAGTTTGCTACACAACATTTGGAAAAGCCAGTGAAATACTGGGAGAATATAGTGTGGTCAGATGAGAGCAAAATTGAACTGTTTGGATGTCATAATACACACCATGTTTGGAGGAGAAATGGCACTGCACATCACCCTAAAAACACCATACCAACAGTGAAGTTTGGAGGTGGGAACATCATGGTGTGGGGCTGCTTTTCAGCAAATGGTACTGGCAAACTTCACATAATTGAAGGAAGGATGAATGGGCAAATTTACCGAGACATTCTTGACAAAAATCTGATGAACTGAAGATCAAGATTCATAGAAGAGGCCCACAGAACCTTCAAGATTTGAAGACTGTTTGTGTGGAAGATTGGGCCAAAATCACACCAGAGCAATGCATGCGACTAGTTTCTCCATACAGGAGGCGTCTTGAAGCTGTCATTACCAACAAAGGCTTTTGTACAAAGTATTAAATAAATATCAGTAAGTGTGTTCAATACTTTTTCCCTGTGTCATTTCACATTATTACACATAACTTAATTTCTGAACTTATTTGTTTTGGTTTCTTTGTATGTATGGATTACTTGGGTTGTTACCAACATCTGGTGAAAAGTTCATGTCAGTAGCACCTTTGGAAATATATTTACTGAGAAAAATGGTGACGTGTTCAATACTTATTTCACCCGCTGTATATGTTACAAATATAACTAGTGAAGGTCCGGTTCTAATATATCTAGTGAAGGTCCGGTTCTAATATAACTAGTGAAGGTCCGGATCTAATATAACTAGTGAAGGTCTGGTTCTAATATAACTAGTGAAGGTCTGGATCTAATATAACTAGTGAAGGTCCGGTTCTAATATATCTAGTGAAGGTCCGGATCTAATATATCTAGTGAAGGTCTGGATCTAATATAACTAGTGAAGGTCCGGATCTAATATATGTAGTGAAGGTCCGGTTCTAATATATCTAGTGAAGGTCCGGTTCTAATATAACTAGTGAAGGTCCGGATCTAATATAACTAGTGAAGGTCTGGTTCTAATATAACTAGTGAAGGTCTGGATCTAATATAACTAGTGAAGGTCCGGTTCTAATATATCTAGTGAAGGTCCGGATCTAATATATCTAGTGAAGGTCTGGATCTAATATAACTAGTGAAGGTCCGGATCTAATATATCTAGTGAAGGTTCGGTTCTAATATATCTAGTGAAGGTCCGGTTCTAATATATCTAGTGAAGGTCCGGTTCTAATATATCTAGTGAAGGTCCGGTTCTAATATATCTAGTGAAGGTCCGGTTCTAATATAACTAGTGAAGGTCCGGATCTAATATATCTAGTGAAGGTCCGGTTCTAATATAACTAGTGAAGGTCCAGTTCTAGACTGAAATCCAGTCTGTTTGTGCTAACATCCCACTCCTTGTCATGCGTAACATGTTTGGAGTGGAATGTTAGCACAAACAGACTGGATTTCAGGCTCTGGTATGAGGAGGGCAGAGGAAAACATTGACTTCCTAAATTCATGAACAACATTGCACTCCATTATAATGATAAGCCACATCCAAACAGTAATGGATTCCCTATGAACGACCTGTAACCCCACCCTAGAATGGAATGACTGCAATGTATTTCTAGGTTGTGTTCCCAAATGGCACCCTATTCCCTATATAGCGCACTACTTTTGACCAGATCCCTACAGGTGACCAGTACACTATAAAGGGAATAGGGTGCGATTTGGACCGCAGGCCTAGTTTATCTCTGGTGTAGCGACCCGGTGATAAACTGACTGTAGTAAAATGAGACACATTTTTCTTAAAAAATATTTCTAGCAGGTATTCTGTACACTTTAATATCTGAAAGTTATAAAGCAGTCTGTCTCTGTTGGCCCTGGACATATCAGAAGAGAGGAGGTGGAGAAGGGGCCAGTTCATTGGCCAATAGTACTGCATCAGGAACCAATGGCAGTCCTCCTCAGTGAGTCACTTCCTGTTAAAGGAGGAGCTTCCCGTTGCGTTGGATCTTGAGGATCTTTCCCAGTCTCTGTTTGGCCGTCGCCATGCCTTTCTTCAGCCGCTTCGCTGTGAGGAGAGAGAGACAGAAAGAGTTACGACTTTTAAAACCATTTTGAAAAATATATAATGAATTCAACAGCAACGATCTTTTCCATTGATTAGAAGACTGTGTTGTTTTAAGTGTATGTGAACAGTGGGGTACTAACCTATACTAACCTATACTAACCTATAGGTGTCAGTGTGGATGGATGAATCACCACAGGTCTGTCTGACTCCAAGGACCAGTTTGTAATAATGGATTAATTCAGGTAGATCACTTACCTTCACCCTTTGCTCCTCCTCCTCCTCCTGCTGCTGCTCCTCCTCCTCCTGCTCCTCCTGATGCTGCTCCTCCCCCTGCTGCTGCTCCTACCCCTGCTCCTCCTCCTCCTGCTGCTCCTCCCCCTCCTCCTCCTGCTGCTCCTCCCCCTCCTCCTCCTGCTGCTCCTCCTCCTCCTGCTGCTCCTCCTCCTGCTGCTTCTCCATCTGCTCCTCCTCCTCCTCCTCCTCCTCCTCCTCGCTTCGCCTTGGACGTGTTGTTGTTCTGAGATGATGAAGGTGTGGAGGGTCGTCTCTGTGTGAGGAAGACTCCAGGGGCCATGGGCTTGGGCCCCCCAACCTGCTTCCCTCCTGCCCCAGAGGAGTACTTGTGGTTGGTCTGGCCCGGCTCAGAGTCCTGGCCCATGTCTGGTTCTGGAGAACTGCTGTCCCTGCTCAGTTTCCTCACTGGCTCCTCCTCCTTCTCCTCCCTCACGGCAGCAGGGGGCTTCCTGGTGTTTTTCTTCTTCTGCTTGGTCTTCTGTTGTTCCTCCTGGGAAAGAACAAGTAAGGAATATCTGCATCCCAAATGACACTATATGCCCTAAATAGTGCACTACTTTTGACCAGAGCCCTATAGGAGCCATACCAGAGCCCTATAGGAGCCATACCAGAGCCCTATGAGAGCCATACCAGAGCCCTATGAGAGCCATACCAGAGCCCTATAGGAGCCATACCAGAGCCCTATGGGAGCCATACCAGAGCCCTATAGGAGCCATACTAGAGCCCTATAGGAGCCATACCAGAGCCCTATAGGAGCCATACTAGAGCCCTATAGGAGCCATACCAGAGCCCTATAGGAGCCATACCAGAGCCCTATAGGAGCCATACTAGGGAATGGGGATAATTTGAGACACAGCATATGAGGTGAGGTGCTGACTAGAGGAACATATCACTGATGGCAAGAACATTAACTACAGGTCCATAGGGCTCTAGTATGGCTCCCATGTATTCAATTACTTTCTGAGCTCTTTAGTAGCCAGCTAGCTAGTTAACAGACGACAGGCAAGCCAGCTTAATTTATATTAGCCTAGCTAATTAGCTGGATAGCTATCATGGCAAAATGTGAAATTACTTATTTTTGCAACTTCTACAGACTATGCATGTAGTGTTCCGGCGTAGAGTCTCAGTTGGTAAAAGCTCAAACCACCAAGTGGGTTAAATTCAATTGGGTCCAAGTTGGTAGTTGTTGTGTGGCAACAGTTAGTTAGTCCAACTGACCTGGTGGGAGAGTTTGGCTGCGGCAGCCGCCAGTCCTGTCTCTATGGACGCAACTCTTGCTCCTTCTCTGGCCGGCCTCGCCTGACGAAGCACAGAGGGACCGACACGTGCTACGGACAGACAGACACATTGATCAATACAATTTACAACTGAATATAGTTGAAGTCGGAAGTTTACATACACTTAGGTTAAAGTCATTAAAACTCATTTTTCAACCACTCCACAGATTTCATGTTAACAAACTATAGTCAGTTAGGACATCTACTTTGTGCATGACAAGTAATTCTTCCAACAGTTGTTTATACAGACAGATTATTTAACTTATAATTCACTATATCACAATTCCAGTGGGTCAGAAGTTTACATACACTAAGTTGACTGTGCCTTTAAACAGCTTGGAAAATTCCAGAAAACGATGTCATGGCTATAGAAGCTTCTGATAGGCTAATTGACATAATTTGAGTCAATTCGAGGTGTACCTGTGGATGTATTTCATGGCCTAACTTCAAACTCAGTGCCTCTTTGCTCGACATCATGGGAAAATCAAAAGAAATCAGCCAAATAATTGTAGACCTCCACAAGTCTGGTTCATCCTTGGGAGCAGTTTCCAAACGCCTGAAGGTACCACGTTAATCTGTACAAACAATAGTATGCAAGTATAAACACCATGGGACCACGCAGCCGTCATACCGCTCAGGAAGGAGACGCGTTCTGTCTCCTAGAGATGAATGTACTTTGGTGCGAAAAGTGCAAATCAATCCCAGAACAACAGTAAAGGACCTTGTGAAGATGCTGGAGGAAACAGGTACAAAAGTATCTATATACACAGTAAAACGAGTCCTATATCGACATAACGTGAAAGGCCGCTCAGCAAGGAAGAAGCTTCTGTTCCAAAACCACCATAAAAAAGCCAGACTACGGTTTGCAATTGCACATGGGGACAAAGACCGTAGTTTTTGGAGAAATGTCCTCTGGTCTGATGAAACAAAAATATAACTGTTTGGCCATAATGACCATCGTTATGTTTGGAGGAAAAAGGGGGAGGCTTGCAAGCCGAAGGACACCATCCCAACCGTGAAGCACGGGGTGGCAGCATCATGTTGTGGGGGTGCTTTGCTGCAGGAGGGACTGGTGCACTTCACAAAATAGATGGCATCATGAGGAAGGAAAATTATGTGGATATATTGAAGCAACATCTCAAGACATCAATCAGGAAGTTAAAGCTTGGTCTTCCAAATGGACAATGACCCCAAGCATACTTCCAAAGTTGTGGCAAAATGGCTTAAGGACAACAAAGTCAAGGTATTGGAGTGGCCATCACAAAGCCCTGGCCTCAATCCTATAGAAAATTTGTGGGCAGAGCTGAAAAAGCGTGTACGAGCAAGGAGGCCTACAAACCTGACTCAGTTACACCAGTTCTGTCAGGAGGAATGGTCCAAAAAATTCACCCAACTTATTGTGGGAAGCTTGTGGAAGGCTACCCGAAACGTTTGACCCAAGTTAAACAATTTAAAGGCAATGCTACCAAATACTAATTGAGTGTATGTAAACTTCTGACCCACTGGGAATGTGATGAAAGAAATAAAAGCTGAAATAAATAATTCTCTCTACTATTATTCTGACATTTCACATTCTTAAAATAAAGTAGTGATCCTAACTGACCTAAGACAGGGACTTTTTACTAGGATTAATTGTCAGGAATTGTGAAAAACTTAAATGTATTTGGCTAAGATGTATGTGAACTTCCAACTGTAACTACTGGGACCCACTTATTACAACTTAAAACTTTATATAACTACAGGGACCCACATGCTACAACTTAAAACTGAATATAACTACTGGGACCCACATGCTACAACTTAAAACTTTATATAACTACAGGGACCCACATGCTACAACTTAAAACTGAATATAACTACTGGGACCCACATGCTACAACTTAAAACTGAATATAACTACTGGGACCCACATGCTACAACTTAAAACAGAACTACTGGGATCCACATGCTACAATTTAAAACTGAATATAACTACTGGGACCCACATGCAACAACTTAAAACTGAATATAACTACTGGGACCCACATGCAACAACTTAAAACTGAATATAACTACTGGGACCCACATGCAACAACTTAAAACTGAATATAACTACTGGGACCCACATGCTACAACTTAAAACTGAATATAACTACTGGGACCCACATGCTACAACTTAAAACTTTATATAACTACAGGGACCCACATGCTACAACTTAAAACTTTATATAACTACAGGGACCCACATGCTACAACTTAAAACTGAATATAACTACTGGGACCCACATGCTACAACTTAAAACTGAATATAACTACTGGGACCCACATGCTACAACTTAAAACAGAACTACTGGGATCCACATGCTACAATTTAAAACTGAATATAACTACTGGGACCCACATGCAACAACTTAAAACTGAATATAACTACTGGGACCCACATGCAACAACTTAAAACTGAATATAACTACTGGGACCCACATGCAACAACTTAAAACTGAATATAACTACTGGGACCCACATGCTACAACTTAAAACTGAATATAACTACTGGGACCCACATGCTACAACTTAAAACTGAATATAACTACTGGGACCCACATGCTACAACTTAAAACTGAATATAACTACTGGGACCCACATGCTACAACCTAAAACTGAATATAACTACTGGGACCAACATGCTACAACTTAAAACTGAATATAACTACTGGAACCCACATGCAACAACTTAAAACTGAATATAACTACTGGGACCCACATGCAACAACTTAAAACCTAACCTTACTGCATTTTGCACTACATTTGCACTCTGTATATAGATTTTCTATTGTGTTATTGACTGTACGTTTGTTTACTGTGTAACTCTGTGTTGTTTTTGTCGCACTGCTTTGCTTTGTCTTGGCCAGGTCACAGTTGTAAATGAGAACTAGTTCTCAACTGACCTACCTGGTTAAATAAAGGTGAAATAAAACCTACCTGGTTAAATAAAGGTGAAATAAAACCTACCTGGTTAAATAAAGGTGAAATAAAACCTACCTGGTTAAATAAAAAAAATAAAAAAATCTGAATATAACTACTGGGACCCACATGCTACAACCACAGATACAAAACATTCTCACCTCCCAGCTAAGAGCGCACACACACACACACACACACACACACACACACACACACACACACACACACACACACTACACACACACACACACACACTACACACACACACACACACACACACTACACACACACACACACAGACACACACACACACACACACACACACTCAAACACACTACACACACACACACACAGACACACACACACACACACACACACACAAACACACTACACACACACACACACACACACACACACACACACACACACACACACACACACTACACACACTACACACACACACACACACACACACTACACTACACACACACAGACACAGACACAGACACACACACACACACACACACTACACACACACACACACACTACACACTACACACACACACACACACACACACACACACACACACACACACACACACACACACACACACACACACACACACAGAGACACAGACACAGACACACACACACACACAGACACACACACACACACACACACACACACACACACACACACACACACACACACACACACACACACACACTCAAACACACTACACACACACACTACACACACACACACACACACACACACACACACACACACACACACACACACACACACACACTCAAACACACTACACACACACTACACACAGACACACACTACACACAGACACACAGACACACACACACACACACACACACACACACACACACACACACACACTCAAACACACTACACACACACTCAAACACACTACACACACACACACACACTACACACACACACACACACACACACACACACACACACACACACACACACACACTACACACACACACGTCATATTCAACTGTTTAACTAAATCAGCTACAGAGCATTTTCTTACTTTACAGCCTTATTCTAAAGTAAAAAATGTATGTAGTATACAGTATGTAGTATACAGTATGTAGTATACAGTATGTTAGTATACAGTATGTAGTATACAGTATGTAGTATACAGTATGTTAGTATACAGTATGTAGTATACAGTATGTTAGTATACAGTATGTAGTATACAGTATGTAGTATACAGTATGTAGTATACAGTATGTTAGTATACAGTATGTAGTATACAGTATGTAACTCTGAATGACAAGTGTCACATCTGGAGGAAACCTGGCACCATCTCTACGGTGATCCTGGGAGACTAGTCAGGATTGAGGAAAAGATGAACGGAGCAAAGTACAGAGAGATCCTTGATGAAAACCTACTCCAGAGCACTCAGGACCTCAGACTGGGGCGAAGGTTCACCTTCCAACAGGACAACGACCCTAAGCACACAGCCATGACAACACAGGAGTGGCTTCGGGACAAGTCTCTGAATGTCCTTAAGTGGCCAAGCCAGAGCCTGAACTTGATCGAACATCTCTGGAGAGACCTGAGAATAGCTGTGCAGTGACGCTCCCCATCCAACCTGACAGAGCTTGAGAGGATCTGCAGAGAAGAATGGGAGAAACTCCCCAAATACAGGTGTGCCAAGCTTGTAGCGTCATACCCAAGAAGACTCAATGCTGTAATCACTGCTAAAGGTCCTTCAACAAAGTACTGAGTAAAGGGTCTGAATACTGTGTGATATAAATGTGATATATATATTTGCAAAAATGTCTAAAAACCTGTTTTTGCTTTGTCATTTTGGGGTATTGTGTGTAGATTGATGAGGGGAAAAAAACAATTGAATTGATTTTAGAATAAGGCTGTAATGTAACAAAATGTGGAAAAAGTGAAGGGGTCTGAATACTTTCTGAATGCTCTGTATGTTGCGGCAGGTCTATAGTCTATAGTAGTGACAGGTGGAGTATACCTGTGGGGCTGTATGGAGTGTCTGAACCTGTCCTCTATAATGTAGTAGTGACAGGTGGAGTGTACCTGTGGGGCTGTATGGAGTGTCTGAACCTGTCCTCTATAATGTAGTAGTGACAGGTGGAGTGTACCTGTGGGGCTGTATGGAGTGTCTGAACCTGTCCTCTATAATGTAGTAGTGACAGGTGGAGTGTACCTGTGGGGCTGTATGGAGTGTCTGAACCTGTCCTCTATAATGTAGTAGTGACAGGTGGAGTGTACCTGTGGGGCTGTATGGAGTGTCTGAACCTGTCCTCTATAATGTAGTAGTGACAGGTGGAGTGTACCTGTGGGGCTGTATGGAGTGTCTGAACCTGTCCTCTATAATGTAGTAGTGACAGGTGGAGTGTACCTGTGGGGCTGTATGGAGTGTCTGAACCTGTCCTCTATAATGTAGTAGTGACAGGTGGAGTGTACCTGTGGGGCTGTATGGAGTGTCTGAACCTTTCCTCTTCTTGGATCTGGATTTGAAGACCGGGTTATCCTCTTCAGACTCCAGAGAGGGGTAAACTGGAACAAACACACCATCTGGTTAATAACACTCATACATAGCACTGATATATAGGGATGTATATTAAGCTAGCCCGCTAGCTCGAGGCTAGTACTTTTCAGACCAGGCTAGTAAAAAAATGTGCTGAACTAGCCCGCCGGCAAGAGAAATGTTGTCTTTTCAAATATCGCATGGCCCAAAATATCAGCTCAACAGTGTCTATGTGTCTTCCACAGCTCAACACTGTCTATGTGTCTTCCACAGCTCAACACGGTCTATCTGTCTTCCACAGCTCAACACTGTCTATCTGTCTTCCACAGCTCAACACTGTCTATCTGTCTTCCACAGCTCAACACTGTCTATCTGTCTAACACAGCTCAACACTGTCTATCTGTCTTCCACAGCTCAACACTGTCTATGTGTCTTCCACAGCTCAACACTGTCTTTGTGTCTTCCACAGCTCAACACTGTCTATCTGTCTTCCACAGCTCAACACTGTCTATGTGTCTTCCACAGCTCAACACTGTCTATCTGTCTTCCACAGCTCAACACTGTCTATCTGTCTTCCACAGCTCAACACTGTCTATCTGTCTTCCACAGCTCAACACTGTATATCTGTCTAACACAGCTCAACACTGTCTATGTGTCTTCCACAGCTCAACACTGTCTATCTGTCTTCCACAGCTCAACACTGTCTAACTGTCTAACACAGCTCAACACTGTCTATGTGTCTTCCACAGCTCAACACTGTCTATCTGTCTTCCACAGCTCAACACTGTCTATGTGTCTTCCACAGCTCAACACTGTCTATGTGTCTTCCACAGCTCAACACTGTCTATCTGTCTAACACAGCTCAACACTGTCTAACTGTCTAACACAGCTCAACACTGTCTATGTGTCTTCCACAGCTCAACACTGTCTATGTGTCTTCCAAAGCTCAACACTGTCTATCTGTCTTCCACAGCTCAACACTGTCTATCTGTCTTCCACAGCTCAACACTGTTTGTCTGTCTGCCAGAGCTCAACACTGTCTATCTGTCTAACACAGCTCAACACTGTCTACCTGTCTGTCTGTCTTCTACAGCTCAACACTGTCTACCTGTCTAACACAGCTCAACACTGTCTATATGTCTTCCACAACTCAACACTGTCTATGTGTCTTCCACAGCTCAACACTGTCTATGTGTCTTCCACAGCTCAACACTGTCTGTCTTCCACAGCTCAACACTGTCTATGTGTCTTCCACAGCTCAACACTGTCTATCTGTCTTCCACAGCTCAACACTGTCTATCTGTCTTCCACAGCTCAACACTGTCTATGTGTCTTCCACAGCTCAACACTGTCTATCTGTCTTCCACAGCTCAACACTGTCTGTCTAACACAGCTCAACACTGTCTATGTGTCTTCCACAGCTCAACACTGTCTATCTGTCTTCCACAGCTCAACACTGTCTAACTGTCTAACACAGCTCAACACTGTCTATGTGTCTTCCACAGCTCAACAATGTCTATGTGTCTTCCAAAGCTCAACACTGTCTATCTGTCTTCCACAGCTCAACACTGTCTATCTGTCTTCCACAGCTCAACACTGTTTGTCTGTCTGCCAGAGCTCAACACTGTCTATCTGTCTAACACAGCTCAACACTGTCTACCTGTCTGTCTGTCTTCTACAGCTCAACACTGTCTACCTGTCTAACACAGCTCAACACTGTCTATATGTCTTCCACAACTCAACACTGTCTATGTGTCTTCCACAGCTCAACACTGTCTATGTGTCTTCCACAGCTCAACACTGTCTGTCTTCCACAGCTCAACACTGTCTATCTGTCTTCCACAGCTCAACACTGTCTATCTGTCTTCCACAGCTCAACACTGTCTATGTGTCTTCCACAGCTCAACACTGTCTGTCTTCCACAGCTCAACACTGTCTATCTGTCTTCCACAGCTCAACACTGTCTGTCTAACACAGCTCAACACTGTCTATGTGTCTTCCACAGCTCAACACTGTCTATCTGTCTTCCACAACTCAACACTGTCTAACTGTCTAACACAGCTCAACACTGTCTATGTGTCTTCCACAGCTCAACAATGTCTATGTGTCTTCCAAAGCTCAACACTGTCTGTCTTCCACAGCTCAACACTGTTTGTCTGTCTGCCAGAGCTCAACACTGTCTATCTGTCTAACACAGCTCAACACTGTCTACCTGTCTGTCTGTCTTCTACAGCTCAACACTGTCTACCTGTCTATCTGTCTTACACAGCTCAACACTGTCTATCTGTCTAACACAGCTCAACACTGTCTATCTGTCTAACACAGCTCAACACTGTCTATGTGTCTTCCACAACTCAACACTGTCTATCTGTCTTCCACAGCTCAACACTGTCTATCTGTCTTCCACAGCTCAACACTGTCTATCTGTCTTTCACAGCTCAACAATGTCTATCTGTCTTCCACAGATCAACACTGTCTATCTGTCTATCTATCTGTCTTCCACAGCTCAACACTGTCTATCTGTCTAACTGTCTTCCGCAGCTCAACACTGTCTATCTGTCTGTCTATCTGTCTTCCGCAGCTCAACACTGTCTATCTGTCTATCTGTCTTCCACAGCTCAACACTGTCTATCTGTCTACCACAGCTCAACACTGTCTATCTGTCTTCCACAGCTCAACACTGTCTATCTGTCTCCCACAGCTCAACACTGTCTATCAGTCTTATCAGTGTATATCTATAGTAGAACAAGTATCAGATCTCTAGTGGAAACTGTCTATATCTATAGTAGAACATGTATCAGATCTCTAGTGGAAACTCTACTATATCTATAGTAGAACATGTATCAGATCTCTAGTGGAAACTGTCTATATCTATAGTAGAACATGTATCAGATCTCTAGTGGAAACTGTCTATATCTATAGTAGAACATGTATCAGATCTCTAGTAGAAACTGCCTATATCTATAGTAGAACATGTATCAGATCTCTAGTGGAAACTCTACTATATCTATAGTAGAACATGTATCAGATCTCTAGTGGAAACTATCTATATCTATAGTAGAACATGTATCAGATCTCTAGTGGAAACTCTACTATATCTATAGTAGAACATGTATCAGATCTCTAGTGGAAACTCTACTATATCTATAGTAGAACATGTATCAGATCTCTAGTGGAAACTGTCTATATCTATAGTAGAACATGTATCAGATCTCTAGTGGAAACTGTCTATATCTATAGTAGAACATGTATCAGATCTCTAGTGGAAACTCTACTACATCTCTAGTGGAAACTCTACTACATCTCTAGTGGAAACTCTACTACATCTCTAGTGGAAACTCTACTACATCTCTAGTGGAAACTCTACTACATCTCTAGTGGAAACTCTACTACATCTCTAGTGGAAACTCTACTATATCTCTAGTGGAAACTCTACTACATCTCTAGTGGAAACTCTACTACATCTCTAGTGGAAACTCTACTACATCTCTAGTGGAAACTCTACTATATCTCTAGTGGAAACTCTACTACATCTCTAGTGGAAACTCTACTACATCTCTAGTGGAAACTCTACTACATCTCTAGTGGAAACTCTACTACATCTCTAGTGGAAACTCTACTACATCTCTAGTAGAACATGATATCTCTAGTTACCATAGTCTGAGTCCTTGAAGCAGGCGTCTATGTGATCCTGGTCATCATCGAACTCAGGGCTGTCGATGCTGCTGCTCTTCTTCGTCTTCTTGGGGAGTCGCTTACTGTTCCCTCCTCCTCCTCCCTTCCGTTCAGTGCTGGTGGTGTTGGAGTGGTTTCTGCCGGGCCGGTCGCTGCCCCAGGCCCCAGGGGGGTCAGAGGAGATGGCTGCGGCCCCAGAGGTAGCCCCGGAGGACAGGTTGGCCATAGACAACATCCCCTGAATGGCCTCCTGTGTGCTGGGAGATGCAGGTGGCTGACTGTAAGTACGTCAATAAGAAATCACAACACAATAACACATTACACTGCTGGAAGGAGAGAGAGAAGAGAGAAGAGAGAGAGAGAAAAGAGAGAGAGAGAGAGAGAGAGAGAGAGAGAGAGAGAGAGAGAGAGAGAGAGAGAGAGAGAGAGAGAGAGAGAGAGAGAGAGAGAGAGAGAGAGAGAGAGAGAGATAATACTAATGAGACCTGGTTCAAATACTTTGAGAGTTTGCTTGAGTCTATCTTGAGTCTAGGGCTGGGCGGTATACCATATTTGACTATATACCGTATTTGACTATATACCGTATTTGACTATATACCGTATTTGACTATATACCGTATTTTAGTATATACCGTATTTTACTATATACCGTATTTTACTATATACCGTATTTTAGTATATACTGTATTTTACTATATACTGTATTTTACTATATACCGTATTTTACCGGTATTGAAGCACGGACCGGTTAGTTTTTTTTTTTTTACCTTCTATAATGGTATTTTTATGTTTGGTTTGTTAAATTCAACTTTGATGCTTATAATGTCACTTTTTATAGTTTCCTCTGTTTGCTTGTCTTCTCTCTTCTGCTGCAGCTAAAACTAGCCAATCAAGGAGAGAGCAGATGTTCAACCACAGTCAAATCAAAATCAAATCAAATTGTATTTGACACATGCGCAGACCTTACCAGTACTGACTCAATGTGAGGAGGCTATATACAGGTGGTACCAGTACAGAGTCAATGTGAGGAGGCTATATACAGGTGGTACCAGTACTGAGTCAATGTGAGGAGGCTATATACAGGTGGTACCAGTACAGAGTCAATGTGAGGAGGCTATATACAGGTGGTACCAGTACTGAGTCAATGTGAGGAGTCTATATACAGGAAGTACCAGTACAGAGTCAATGTGAGGAGGTTATATACAGGAAGTACCAGTACAGAGTCAATGTGAGGAGGCTATATACAGGAAGTAACAGTACTGACTCAATGTGAGGAGGCTATATACAGGTGGTACCAGTACTGACTCAATGTGAGGAGTCTATATACAGGAAGTACCAGTACAGAGTCAATGTGAGGAGGTTATATACAGGAAGTACCAGTACAGAGTCAATGTGAAGAGGCTATATACAGGAAGTAACAGTACTGACTCAATGTGAGGAGGCTATATACAGGTGGTACCAGTACTGACTCAATGTGAGGAGTCTATATACAGGAAGTACCAGTACAGAGTCAATGTGAGGAGGTTATATACAGGAAGTACCAGTACAGAGTCAATGTGAGGAGGCTATATACAGGAAGTATCAGTACAGAGTCAATGTGAGGAGGCTATATACAGGTGGTACCAGTACAGGGTCAATGTGAGGAGGCTATATACAGGTGGTACCAGTACTGACTCAATGTGAGGAGGCTATATACAGGTGGTACCAGAACTGACTCAATGTGAGGAGGCTATATACAGGAAGTACCAGTACAGACTCAATGTGAGGAGCCTACACAGAGCCGGTGTAGTAGGAAAAGAGCTTTGCCTGTTTGATGGTTCATCTGAGGGCGTAGCAGGATTTCTTATAAGCGTAATTAGCGAATTAGTGTCCCGCTTCTTGAAAGCGGCAGCTCTAGCCTGGGGTACCAGTACTGACTGGTACAGTACTGTCATGTTATATATGTGTGATACGTTCACTGTGGGGATGACATCGTCAATGCACTTATTGATGAAGCCGGTGACTGAGGTGGTAAACTCCTCAAAGCCATTGGATGAATCTCGAAACATATTCCAGTCTGTGCAGCAAAACAGCATCCGTGTCATCTGACCACTTCCTTATTGACCGAGTCACTGGTACTTCCTGCTTTAGTTTTTGCTTGTAAGCAGAAATCAGGAGGATAGAATTATGGTCAGATTTGCCAAATGGAGGTCGAGGGAGAGATTTGTACGCGTCTCTGTGTGGAGTAAAGGTGGTCTAGAGCCCCGGAGGACAGGTTGGCAGGTTGGCCATAGACAACATCCCCTGAATGGCCTCCTGTGTGCTGGGAGATGCAGGTGGCTGACTGTAAGTACGTCAATAAGAAATCACAACACAATAACACATTACACTGCTGGAAGGAGAGAGAGAAGAGAGAAGAGAGAGAGAGAAAAGAGAGAGAGAGAGAGAGAGAGAGAGAGAGAGAGAGAGAGAGAGAGAGAGAGAGAGAGAGAGAGAGAGAGAGAGAGAGAGAGAGAGAGAGAGAGAGATAATACTAATGAGACCTGGTTCAAATACTTTGAGAGTTTGCTTGAGTCTATCTTGAGTCTAGGGCTGGGCGGTATACCATATTTGACTATATACCGTATTTGACTATATACCGTATTTGACTATATACCGTATTTGACTATATACCGTATTTTAGTATATACCGTATTTTACTATATACCGTATTTTAGTATATACTGTATTTTACTATATACTGTATTTTACTATATACCGTATTTTACCGGTATTGAAGCACGGACCGGTTAGTTTTTTTTTTTTTACCTTCTATAATGGTATTTTTATGTTTGGTTTGTTAAATTCAACTTTGATGCTTATAATGTCACTTTTTATAGTTTCCTCTGTTTGCTTGTCTTCTCTCTTCTGCTGCAGCTAAAACTAGCCAATCAAGGAGAGAGCAGATGTTCAACCACAGTCAAATCAAAATCAAATCAAATTGTATTTGACACATGCGCAGACCTTACCAGTACTGACTCAATGTGAGGAGGCTATATACAGGTGGTACCAGTACAGAGTCAATGTGAGGAGGCTATATACAGGTGGTACCAGTACTGAGTCAATGTGAGGAGTCTATATACAGGAAGTACCAGTACAGAGTCAATGTGAGGAGGTTATATACAGGAAGTACCAGTACAGAGTCAATGTGAGGAGGCTATATACAGGAAGTAACAGTACTGACTCAATGTGAGGAGGCTATATACAGGTAGTACCAGTACTGACTCAATGTGAGGAGTCTATATACAGGAAGTACCAGTACAGAGTCAATGTGAGGAGGTTATATACAGGAAGTACCAGTACAGAGTCAATGTGAAGAGGCTATATACAGGAAGTAACAGTACTGACTCAATGTGAGGAGGCTATATACAGGTGGTACCAGTACTGACTCAATGTGAGGAGTCTATATACAGGAAGTACCAGTACAGAGTCAATGTGAGGAGGTTATATACAGGAAGTACCAGTACAGAGTCAATGTGAGGAGGCTATATACAGGAAGTATCAGTACAGAGTCAATGTGAGGAGGCTATATACAGGTGGTACCAGTACAGGGTCAATGTGAGGAGGCTATATACAGGTGGTACCAGTACTGACTCAATGTGAGGAGGCTATATACAGGTGGTACCAGAACTGACTCAATGTGAGGAGGCTATATACAGGAAGTACCAGTACAGACTCAATGTGAGGAGCCTACACAGAGCCGGTGTAGTAGGAAAAGAGCTTTGCCTGTTTGATGGTTCATCTGAGGGCGTAGCAGGATTTCTTATAAGCGTAATTAGCGAATTAGTGTCCCGCTTCTTGAAAGCGGCAGCTCTAGCCTGGGGTACCAGTACTGACTGGTACAGTACTGTCATGTTATATATGTGTGATACGTTCACTGTGGGGATGACATCGTCAATGCACTTATTGATGAAGCCGGTGACTGAGGTGGTAAACTCCTCAAAGCCATTGGATGAATCTCGAAACATATTCCAGTCTGTGCAGCAAAACAGCATCCGTGTCATCTGACCACTTCCTTATTGACCGAGTCACTGGTACTTCCTGCTTTAGTTTTTGCTTGTAAGCAGAAATCAGGAGGATAGAATTATGGTCAGATTTGCCAAATGGAGGTCGAGGGAGAGATTTGTACGCGTCTCTGTGTGGAGTAAAGGTGGTCTAGAATGTTTTATTCACTCTCCCGCTCTCCCCCCCCCCCCCCCCTCTCTCCCCCCTCTCTCTCTCAGTGCATGCTGCTAGTTTTGTGGAGTTTCAGTGTTTGTGTTATAGATGGTGGTGTAGATGAGGCTGGGTCTAGTCATGTTATAGACGGTGGTGTAGATGAGGCTGGGTCTAGTCATGTTATAGATGGTGGTATAGATGAGGCTGGGTCTAGTCATGTTATAGATGGTGGTGTAGATGAGGCTGGGTCTAGTCATGTTATAGATGGTGGTATAGATGAGGCTGGGTCTAGTCATGTTATAGATGGTGGTGTAGATGAGGCTGGGTCTAGTCATGTTATAGATGGTGGTATAGATGAGGCTGGGTCTAGTCATGTTATAGATGGTGGTGTAGATGAGGCTGGGTCTAGTCATGTTATAGATGGTGAAGCATGAATATGTTGGCTAGCTACATGAAGTAAGAAAACATGTAATGTAACATCTAAATTAGGGTCACCTAGAAACACTGACCAACACTTTGGTTCCTAGCTCGTCAATAATTCTTCCCTGGCTTTTACTCATTCATTGTCATGTTAAACATCAACGTATTTAAGGTTCTGTCCACTATGTTCCAACTATAGAATTAGAATCACCATTATATTTCCATGATTCCAACGGTTCATTAATTAACTAGGCCAAATAATTTTTTTAGGACCATATCACACTGGTGGAACATTGTGGACATTATGATAAGAGTGCAGAAATGTATGGTTTGGATTGAACAGTATAAATGGAGAAATCCCTTATAATGTATGTGTTGCCATGAACTACTCAGAAAGCAGAATTAGAACATTTATTATTCAAAAACATAAAGTAAAGTCAAACATGTTTAAAGATAGTGATATTATATTATATTTTGTCTATATCGCTCAGATGGGCGGGGTTTGGAGTCGTTTTACTTTCTATTGGTTGATGAAGCCAGCCAACCTCAAACAGGAACAGATAAAGTATTTGAAACCCAGGTATGTGTTTAACGTCAAGTGGTTAATGTTGTAACAGGATCACTTTATACAATGCATTCGGAAAGTTTTCAGACCCTTGACTTTTTCCACATTTTGATACATTACAGCCTCATTCTAAAATTGATTTAAAAAAAGATTTTCCTCATCAATCCACACACAAAACCCCATAAAGAAAGAGCAAAAAACAGGTTAGGATGTTTTTGCAAATGTATTAAAAATAAACAACTGAAATACCTTATTTACATAAGTATTCAGACCCTTTGCTATGAGACTCTAAATTGAGCTCAGGTGCTTCCTGTTTCCATTGATCATCCTTGAGATGTTTCAACAATTCCAGAAGGACAACCATCACTGCAGCACTCCACCAATCAGGCCTTTATGGTTGAGCGGCCAGACGGAAGCCACTCCTCAGTAAAAGGCACATGGCAGCCCACTTCGAGTTTGCCAAAAGGCACCTAAAGACTCTCAGACCATGAGAAACAAGAATCTCTGGTCTGATGAAACCAAGATTGAACTATTTGGCCTGAATGCCAAGCGTCACTTCTGGAGGAAACCTGGCACCATCCCTACGGTGAAGCATGGTGGTGGCAGCATCATGCTGTGGGGATGTTTTTCAGAGGCAGGGACTGGGAGACTAGTCAGGATCGAGGGAAAGATGAACGGAGCAAAGTACAGAGAGATTTAAACCTGCTCCAGAGCGCTCAGGACCTCAGACTGATAGGTCCTTGGCTACAATGAAACGATGCAAATACTCTCTTGAAGGCTTCATCATTCAATGATGTAAGCTACGCTGATATCTGAGGTAGCTTAGTGACAGGCTACAACTGGAGAGAGGAGGGGGAATTACTTTCAAAATATATATATTAAGTCAACTATACATGTTGATTTGTTCCACACATTACACCAAGAACTCAGTTTATAACTATTCCTGTACTGCCCTATGGACTGTCGATCCAGTCCCGTCCCGAACTTGACTCTAGAGTCCTGTTCCCGTGCCAACCTCTATTATAGACACACTTTGTGTGTGTGTATCCGTGCGTGCGTGCGTTGGTTGGATCTATAGCGTACCTGTTGACACTGTAGTCGATGCCGCCCACTGCCTTGCTGGCCTGTAACAGGTCCAGGATGCCTGCTGTGCTGACCGCCTTCTTCTTTACCTTCAAGTTACGACCTTTCACCTCCCGCTTGCCCTCTGGCTTGACTTCTGTGTCGATTTGGAGCGACTCCTCATCTGACGAGTCAGTCTTCTGAGAATGGAATAGAACAAAACCGTACACACTGAACACAAGAAGATAATAAAACTCTCTCTCTCCCCGCCCCCCCCCCCCCCCTCTCTCTCTCTCTCTCAGTGCATGCTGCTAGTTTTGTGGAGTTTGAGTGTTTGTGTGGAGGAGGTTAAGGTGAAGTACGTTCCTCTCAGCGTCGGAGAACAGGTAGGAGTTGAATTTATACATTCGTCTTCCAGAATGAACAAAGCTGTGGTTGTGTTCATGAAAAGAGCAAATTTGGTGGGTAGGCCGATTGCTAGTGGAATATTTGTAAGGGGTGTGTTGGTACCAATTTCCCCTTTTTCTATCCCTTCAACTAGGGAGGTAGTTGAAAAAGAGTAGTTTTGGTAAGTTTGCTAGTGGTTTTCCTGTACTGTAGGCAGGTTTTCAGGCAGATGCCATCAAGCATGTTGTCTAGTCATGTTATAGATGGTGGTGTAGATGAGGCTGGGTCTAGTCATGTTATAGATGGAGGTGTAGGTGAGGCTGGGTCTAGTCATGTTATAGATGGTGGTGTAGATGAGGCTGGGTCTAGTCATGTTATAGATGGTGGTGTAGATGAGGCTGGGTCTAGTCATGTTATAGATGGTGGTGTAGATGAGGCTGGGTCTAGTCATGTTATAGATGGTGGTGTAGATGAGGCTGGGTCTAGTCATGTTATAGATGGTGGTGTAGATGAGGCTGGGTCTAGTCATGTTATAGACGGTGGTGTAGATGAGGCTGGGTCTAGTCATGTTATAGATGGTGGTGTAGATGAGGCTGGGTCTAGTCATGTTATAGATGGTGGTGTAGATGAGGCTGGGTCTAGTCATGTTATAGATGGTGGTGTAGATGAGGCTGGGTCTAGTGTAGATGAGGCTGGGTCTAGTCATGTTATAGATGGTGGTGTAGATGAGGCTGGGTCTAGTCATGTTATAGATGGTGGTGTAGATGAGGCTGGGTCTAGTCATGTTATAGATGGGGGTGTAGGTGAGGCTGGGTCTAGTCATGTTATAGATGGTGGTATAGATGAGGCTGGGTCTAGTCATGTTATAGATGGTGGTATAGATGAGGCTGGGTCTAGTCATGTTATAGATGGTGGTGTAGATGAGGCTGGGTCTAGTCATGTTATAGATGGTGGTGTAGATGAGGCTGGGTCTAGTCATGTTATAGATGGTGGTGTAGATGAGGCTGGGTCTAGTCATGTTATAGATGGTGGTGTAGATGAGGCTGGGTCTAGTTCTGGCATTTAGGGTCTAGTCAGGTTATGCTAGTGGATGAGGAGAGTATAGTGGGGAAGGTGAAGCGACTGGGGGGGGGACGGCAGATGATCAGGATGGGAGATGGAGATGAGGAGGAAGGTGAGTCTATTACAGTGAAACGTTTTGTCCAGGAAGTTGTCTAAAAGGGATTTAATTTGTTGTTGGACAATAGTTTTTTGGTAGATTTCAACACTACTTTCCTTCCATCTATAGCATTTCTTAATATTATTTAGTTCCTTTGGCTTTGATGCCTCCTGGTTGAGTTTTGCTCTGTTCAAGTAGAGTGTGATTTTGCTGTGATCTGATAGGGTGTCAGTGGACTGACTGAACGCTCTGAGAGACTCTGGGTTGAGGTCAGTGATAAAGTAGTCTACAGTACTACTGCCAAGACATGAGCTATATATGTACCTACCGTAGGAGTCCCCTCGAAGCCTACCATTGACCCTTGTACAGACCCAGCATGCAACAGAACCTAGTTGTGTCTAGGGGGGCATATGGGGAGGGAATGCTGTCACCTCCAGGTAGGTGTTTGTCCCCCTGTGTGCTGAGAGTGTCAGGTTCTTGTCCAGTTCTGGCATTTAGGTCGCCACAGACTAGTACATGTCCCTGGGCCTGGAAGTTATTGATCTCATCCTCAAGGATGGAGAAGCTGTCTTCATTAAAGTATGGGGATTCTAGTGGAGGGATATAGGCAGCACACAGAGGGAAATGTTTCTCTGTTGAGATGAGTTCCTTATTAATTTCTAGCCAGATGTAAAGTGTTTCTGTTTTGATTAATTTAATAGAGTGGGTTAGGTCTGCTCTATACCAAATGAACATACCCTCTGAGTCTCTTCCCTGTTTCACACCTGGTAGTTTGGTGGATGGGAGGGCAACCTGTGGGTCCGTCTCCTTCATACCATGTTTCTTGTAGGATGACAATGTCTGTATTTCTGATTTATTTGATGAAGTCTGGGTTCCTGCTATTTAAGCCAAAGGCAGATGACCTCAGACCTTGGATATTCCAGGATGAGATAGTAAAAGCTTTGCATTCCATAGTGTCTAATGTTGTTTTGAGGGTATCTCACTGGTCTGGGCGGGGTTCCCGTTTCTCTGTTGCTCCTGTGTGAGGTGCTAGGGCTGCGGTTGAGGGTGATGTCCTTCAGGGTCCTGGCAAAGGTGGGGACTGTTGCCTTGTAGAGATGGGCCAGGTAAACATTTGGTTTTGAGGCACAGTCCTGGGAAATGCTTGCATTCACCCGCTGTATGGTGGCTGGGTGAAATAATATTAATGCTAGCAGGATGGAGAAAGTGGAAGAAGCTTTTCAATCACTCCCTTGAGTGCTATGGTCACTTTTTCCTGCTGGGCTTTCAGGTGGTTGGTTCCTATCTGTATGATGATGTGGCTGGGGGACCCTAGTCTATCCTCTGACAACAGCTCCAGGGCATGTCTAGTGGAGCACAATCTGTGGCTTTTGTGTGTCCTCAGTGGATGTGTGGGCGTTGTCAAGAGGGCTATAAGGGGAGCTGACAGTAGGGGTTGTTAGGAGGGGGTGGGGTCTGTTGGATTGGTGCGCTGACAGGGAAGCTGTTAGGAGGGGGTGGGGTCTGTTGGGTTGGTGAGCTGACAGGGGGGCTGTTAGAGGAGGGGCTGGGGTCTGTTGGGTTGGTGAGCTGACAGAGGGGGCTGTTAGGAGGGGCTGGGGTCTGTTGGGTTGGTGAGTTGACAGGGGGGCTGTTAGGAGGGGGTGGGGTCAGTAGGGTTGGTGAGCTGACAGAGGGGGCTGTTAAGAGGGGCTGGGGTCTGTTGGGTTGGTGGGTCCTGTGTTGTCTGACCCATTGTTGTGATGAGAGATATCCAGTCCACTGTCGCTGGATCGAATACCTGAGCCGACAAGGTGAAAAAACCTGTCGATGTGTCCTTGAGCAAGGCACTTAACCCTAATTTGCTCCAGGGGCTGACCCTGTAGGTAGGCCGTCTTTATAAATAAGAATTTGTTCTTAACTGACTTGCTAAGTTAAATAAAGGTTAAATAAACAAAATAATACAATTCACCAGGGGTTACACTGCCTGCCTCCTGGTCACCTACAGCACCCGATACCACAGGAAGGCCAAAAAGATCACCAAGGATATCAACCACCCGAGCCACTGCCTGTTCCCCCTGCTATCATCCAGAAGGCGAAAAAAAGAGACTGAAAAACAGCTTCTATCTCAAGGCCATTAGACTGTCAAATAGTCAACACTAGTCCGCTACCACCTGGTTACTCAACCTGCACCTTAGAGGCTGCTGCCCTAAATACATAGACATGGAATCACTTGTCACTTTAATAATGGAACACTAGTCACTTTAATAATGTTTACATCCTGCATTACCCATCTCATATGTATATACTGTATTCTATACTATTCTACTGTATCTTAGTCACTTTAATAATGTTTATATTTCTGACATTACTCATCTCATATGTATATACTGTATTCTATACTATTCTACTGTATCTTAGTCACTTTAATAATGTTTACATATCTGACATTACTCATCTCATATGTACATACTGTATTCTATTCTACTGTATTCTAGTCAATGCCACTCCCACATTGCTCATCCTAATATTTATATATTCCTTAATTCCATTATTTTACTTTTAGGTCTGTGTGTATTGTTGGATATTACTGCACTGTTCAAGCTAGAAACACAAGCATTTAGCTACACCTGCAATAACATCTGCTAAATATGTATATGTGACCAATACAATTAGATTTGATTTGATTTAGTGTGAAAAGGATGTTAGACATTCTAATAGCATTTATATATTTACTTTGAGAATAGCAGGATATTATTGGTCATACCTTGGGGGAGGAGCTTACGTACCTTGACATCAGAGGTGATGAGCTTTGGTTTCTTGGATGGCTGGATTGGTTCTTTGATGTTTGACAGGACTGGCAGGGAGAGAAGAGAGAGAAGAGAGAGAAGAGAGAGAAGAGAGAGAAGACAGGACTCTTTACACTCTTTAATCTTAATAAAGGTCAACTTTAAAATATTTACTTCAGTATTGTGACAAAGAAATATATACACTGGGGTTAAAAAGATTGGAATATTACTCATTCAAGGGTTTTCTTTATTTGCACCATTTTTTTTACATTGTAGAATAAAAGTGAAGACGTCAAAACTATGACATAACACATATGGACTCAAAACAAATCAAAATATATGTTATATTGACAGCTTGATGACAGCTTTGCACACTCTTGGCATTCCCTCAACCAGCTTCACTTGGAATGCTTTTCCATCAGTCTTGAAGGAGTTCCCACATATGCTGAGCACTTGTTGGCTGCTTTTATTTGGGCTGTAATCTGAGGCTGGTAACTCTAATGAACTTATCCTCTGCAGCTTCCTATTTCTCAACAAAGCCTCCTTCACTCATGCTGCCAAACATGCCCTTGTAAAAATTACCATCCTACCGATCCTTGACTTCAGCGAAAAAAAATAGCCTCCAACACTCTACTCATCAAATTGGATGTAGTCTATCACAGTGCCATCCGTTTTGTTACCAAAGCCCCATATACTACCCACCACTGTGACCTGTATTCTCTCGTCGGCTGGCCCTCACTACATATTCGTCGCCAAACCCACTGGCTCCAGGTCATCTATAAGTCTTTGCTAGGTAAATCCCCGCCTTATCTCAGCTCGCTGGTCACCATAGCAACACCCACCCGTAGCATGCGCTCCAGCAGGTATATTTCACTGGTCATCCCCAAAGCCAACACCTCCTTTGGCCGCCATTCCTTCCAGTTCTCTGCTGCCAATGACTGGAACGAATTGCAAAAATCATTGAAGCTGGAGACTACCATCTCCCTCAATAACTTTAAGCATCAGCTGTCAGAGCTGCTTACCGATCACTGCACCTGTATACAGCCCTTCTGTAAATAGCCCATCCTACTACCTCATCCCCATAATAGCCCATCCTACTACCTCATCCCCATATTATTATTTTTGCTCATTTGCACCCCAGTATCTCTATTTGCACATCATCATCTGCACATCTATCAGTCCAGTGTTAATGCTAAATTGTAATTATTTCACCACTATGGCCTATTTATTGTCCTACCTTCCTAATCTTACTACATTTGCACTCTGTATATAGATTTTCTATTGTGTTATTGACTGTACGTTTGTTTATCCCATGTGTCGCACTGCTTTGCTTTGTCTTGGCCAGGTTACAGTTGTAATTGAGAACCTACCTGGTTAAATAAAGGTGAAATAAAAATAAAGAGGTATTTCTGGGTCTTCCATTCCTGTGGCTGTCCTCATGAAGCTGGTTGAGAGAATGCCAGTGTAAAAAGCTGTCATCAAGGCAAAGGGTGGCTACTTTGAAGAATCTCAAATATAAAATATATTTTGATTTGTTTAACACTTTTTTTGGTTACTACATGATTCCATATGTGTTATGTCATAGTTGTGATGTCTTCACTTTTATTCTACAATGTAAAAAATAGTACAACAATAAAACAACCTTGAATGAGTAATATTCCAAACTTTAGATAGATAGATAGATAGATAGATAGATAGATACTTTATTGATCCCAGAGGGGAAATTACTTTGTCAAGCAGCTACGAAAAACATAGGGCAGGTGCAAAATGCCAGAAGGAAAATACACAAAAGACAGTTACACGATACGGCAGTATGAAAAAATCTGGAGTGCAAAAAGCTATAAAAAGGCATTGCATATTATGGGTTAATGGCTGAATATGTACACTATACATTGTTACAGAGTGTTAGATGAAAAAATGATACAAATATTGCAAGTTGATATAAAAATAAAATAAAAAATACACGAATATGTATATACAGTCTTGAATGAATGAGTGCTGAATAAATAAGTCCTGAGTGAATGAGTGATTACAGACCAGAGAGTTACTCACGGATGGATGCCTAATTGTTAAACTAGGTCCTAACACCCAAACAGTTCCAGGTCTATGTTGCCGACGGCACGGCACCCCGGTGAGGCATTAAAAAGTCTAATAGCTGCCGGCAGGAAGGACCTCCTGTAGCGCTCTCTGGCACACCATGGTGGGATCAGTCTGTGACTGAAGGTGCTCCTCTGCGTCATAACCATGGCTTGCAGAGGATGTGTGACGTTGTCCATGATGGCCAGCAGTTTGGCCAGGATCCTTCTCTCTGCCACCTCCTCTAGAGTGTCAAGGCTAATCCCAGAACAGAGCTAGCCTTCCTGATCAGCTTATTTACCAGAGAAGCATCACCAGCCTTTATGTTGGCGCCCCAGCACACCACTGCAAAAAAGATGGCACTGGCCACCACAGACTGGTAGAATTTATGCAGTAGTTTACTGCGCACGTTGAAGGACCTGAGCCTCCTCAGAAAGTAGAGTCGGCTCTGACCCTATTGTACAGAGCCCCGGTGTTACCAGCCCATTCCAGCCTGTTGTCCATATGGACTCCCAGGAACTTGTACGACCCAGCTATTTCCACATCCATCCCCTGTATAGGGACTGCAGTCGGTTGGGCCTTGGTTCTCCTGAAGTCCACCACCATCTCCTTTGTTTTGCTGATGTTGAGCTGAAGGTGGTTCTGCTCACACCACAACACAAAGTCACTGATTGTGCTCCTGTACTCCCCCTCCTGCCCACCCCTGATGCACCCTACAATTGCCTGCCCGTTCTGACACACAGCTCTGTAGTCGCACAAATTGTGGCCTACCGGTCAGGTAGTCCGTAACCCAGGAGACTAAGGGTGCATCCACTTTCATCCTCCTCATCTTCTCACCCAGTACTCAATGGTGTCGAAGGCACTGGAGAAGTCAAAAAACATAACCCTCACAGTGCAACCTGCGTTGTCCAGATGTTGAACTGGTACGCGAACTGCAGGGGGTCCATTGATGAACACACCAGGGGTCTGAGGTGAGCGAGGACTAACCTTTCCAGGGTCTTCATGATGTGGGATGTTAGCGCTACAGGTCTGAAGTCATTCAGGACAGTGGGGTGAGCCTTCTTGGGCACTGGGACGAGGCAGGATGTTTTCCACAGCACAGGGACCCTTTCTAGGCTCAGGCTAAGGTTGAAGTGGCGCTGGAGTATTCCACACAGTTGGTCAGCACAGACCCTAAGCACCCTTGGGCTGATGCCATCAGGGCCCGCCGCTTTGCGCTGATGTAGTCTCTCCAGCTCTCTCTTCACTTGGTTGGGGGTGAAAGCCATCCCAGGTGAGGAGGTGGGGGGAAGGGGGGTGTTGAGGATCAGTCCAGAGGTGGGGGGAAGGGAGGGGGTCGCTGATTGTCTCAACGGAGGTGTTGAGTGCAAAGGGGGGGGGGGGGGGGGGGTTGGACAGCCGTGAGGGTGTGTGGCCTGGGGAGCTGGAGGGGAGGTGGACAGGGCCAGTATCAAACCTGTTAAAAAATTGGTTCAGCTCATTGTCTCTGTCCTGGGTCCCCTCCGTCTGCACACTGTTTGACTTTTTGAAGCCAGTGATATTTCTCATACCCTTCAACACCTCTCTCACCTGGCTCTGCCTCAGCTTGTCCTCCATCTTCTCCTTATACACTTTCTTCCCCTCAGCAATCCCCAACTTCAGCTCCCTCTGGACGCATTTCAATTTTCTTATCCTTGTCCCCCTCCTTGAAGGCCCTCTTCTTCTCATTCAGCAGGGCCTTCAGGTCGCTGGTGACCCAGGATTTATTATTTGGAAAACAGCGTACCTTCCTGGTGGGTACAGTGTTGTCTACACAAAAATGTATATAGTCCGTTATGCAGTCAGTAAGTCCATCAATGTCCTCCCCATGAGCCTCACAGAGCACATCCCAGTCTGTTGTTTCAAAGCAGTCCTGTAGGGCCTCATTCGCCTCTGGAGACCATCTCCTAATGGTCCTAGTGGTCGCTAGCTGCTGTTGGACCATAGGCCTGTAGAGTGGAGTGAGGTGGACAAGGTTGTGATCCGATCAACAGAGGGGAGGGAGTGCAGTGGAGTTGTAAGCGTCCTTCACATTAGCATATAACAAGTTCAGAGTTTTATTATTCCTGGTTGGGCACTTCACGAACTGTTTGAACGTGGGCAGCGTTGAAGAGAGAGATGCATGGTTAAATCTCCCGAAATGGCAAAGAAAGCACTGGGATGCGCTGTCTGTAACCTCACGATAACAGAGTGGATGACGTCACACGCTGTGTTTGCATCAGCGGAGGGCGGGATGTAACAATAACAGCAATGGCCGCCGTGAATTCCCTCAGCAAATAGTAGGGTCTCAGGCTAACGGCTAACAGCTCAATGTCCGGGCTACAAAACTGTTCCTTAACAGTAATATGGCTCGGATTACACCATCTGTTGTTAACTAATAAAGCCAGCCCCCCCTCCCTTACTCTTACCGGAAGAAGCGCTATCCCGTTCTGCTCTGATGGTCTGGATACCGCCGATAGTGACGTTCGCTATGGGGATGTTATCATTCAGCCAAGTCTCGGGCAGACACACTAGACTAGCTTCCCTGTAATCCCTCTGTCCACGGACTAGACCCTTGAGTTCATCTATATTGTTATGTAGTGATCTCACGTTGCCCATAATGATAGACAGGATAGCCGGCTTGTACTTCCTACGTTTTGCTTTACACTTCAATCTCGCCCTGCATCCACGCCGTCGACTTTTCAACTCGTCCGGAATAACAAACCTTTCCCTGGGGTGCAATAGCGCTGAGTGTGCTAAATCCAATAGCTGGCCTCGGTTGTAAATAATAAAAAAGTTTTGAGAATGACACAAGTATTGGTCTCAGCTGCGGGATCGGGGCACCACCAGTGCAGAGCTTGCTCAGGAATGGCAGCAGGCAGGTGTGAGTGCATCTGCACGCACAGTGAGGCGAAGACTTGGAGGATGGCCTAGTGTCAAGAAGGGCAGCAAAGAAGCCACTTCTCTCCAGGAAAAACATCAGGGACAGACTGATATTCTGCAAAAGGTACAGGGATTGGACTGCTGAGGACTGGGGTAGAGTCATTTTCTCTGATGAATCCCCTTTCCGATTCTTTGGGCCATCCGGAAAACACCTTGTCCGGAGAAGACAAGGTGAGCGCTACCATCAGTCCTGTGTCATGCCAACAGTAAAGCTTCCTGAGACCATTCATGTGTGGGGTTGCTTCTCAGTCAAGGGAGTGGGCTCACTCACAATTTTGCCTAAGAACACAGCCATGAATAAAGAATGGTAGCAACACATCCTCTGAGAGCAACTTCTCCCAACCATCCAAGAACAGTTTGGTGACGACCAATGCCTTTTCCAGCATGATGGAGCACCTTGCCATAAGGCAAAAGTGATAACTAAGTGGCTCGGGGAACAAAACATCGACATTTTGGGTCCATGGCCGGGAAACTCCCCAGACCTTAATCCCATTGAGAACTTGTGGTCGATCCTCAAGAGGCAGGTGGACAAACAAAAACCCACAACTTCTGACAAACTCCAAGCATTGATTATGCAAGAATGGCCTGCCATCAGTCAGGATGTGGCCCAGACGTTAATTGACAGCATGTCAGGGCGGATTGGAGAGGTCAACACTGCAAATATTGACTCTCTGCATAAACTGAATGTCATTGTCAATGAAAGCCTTTGACACTTATGTAATACTTGTAATTATACTTCAGTGTACCATAGTAACTACTGACATAAAGATCTAAGACCACTGAAGCAGCAAACCTTGTGGAGACCAATACTTGTGTCATTCTCAAAACGTTTGACCACGACTGTACGTTCGGCGCTGCTAAACGTAAGAAAAAGTGCCTCAGTGATAAAAAGGACCGCTAAAACCTTCAAGGTAAGCCATAGAGGGTAGTGTGTTCCAGGGTATTAACATTAGCATTATTTGGAGCCACTGAGCTGCCATTGTGGTGCATTTTACCTGAAGGTAGTATTGGCTTTCAAACAGAAAACTCACAGGATAAGTCTCTCTTTTTCCTCCTGATGGGGAACTCATCAATCTTCAGCTCTCCTTCGTCTGACACGTACTCATACTCGTCTCTCACCGGCTTGGTCTTGTCTTCTTTCAGGTTTTGTAACGAGCCGAACACACTGGAGTTGGACTGGGGCTTCAGCTTAGAACTGGTAGAGAGAGAGACACACATTAACACACTGGAGTTGGTCTGGGGCTACAGCTTAAAACTGGGAGAGAGAGAGAGAGAGACACATTAACACACTGGAGTTGGTCTGGAGCTTCAGCTTAGAACTGGGAGAGAGAGAGACACATTAACACACTGGAGTTGGTCTGGAGCTACAGCTTAGAACTGGGAGAGAGAGAGAGAGAGACACATTAACACACTGGAGTTGGACTGGGGCTACAGCTTAGAACTGGGAGAGAGAGAGAGAGAGACACACATTAACACACTGGAGTTGGTCTGGGGCTACAGCTTAGAACTGGGAGAGAGAGAGACACATTAACACACTGGAGTTGGTCTGGGGCTACAGCTTAGAACTGGGAGAGAGAGAGAGAGAGAGAGAGACACATTAACACACTGGAGTTGGTCTGGGGCTACAGCTTAGAACTGGGAGAGAGAGAGACACATTAACACACTGGAGTTGGTCTGGGGCTACAGCTTAGAACTGGGAGAGAGAGAGAGAGAGACACATTAACACACTGGAGTTGGTCTGGGGCTACAGCTTAGAACTGGGAGAGAGAGAGAGAGACACATTAACACACTGGAGTTGGACTGGGGCTACAGCTTAGAACTGGGAGAGAGAGAGAGACATTAACACACTGGAGTTGGTCTGGGGCTACAGCTTAGAACTGGGAGAGAGACACACACATTAAACCTTTACACTGCTGGGAACTGGCCAATATGGATAGTGCTAAATTGAACATTTCCTTACAGAATAAATATGAAAAGCATATGCATAATCATGGTAGCAATTGAAAGGGAACAGTTTGGAGATCATGGGAAAATTATTAGATCAAATTTGTGGACACAACTGTTCACCTGACGAGACTATATTCAAACACTACACTGTTGATTTTATTAGCATTTTACATTTACTGTACGTTTCGCCGCATTTGCTGATTACGAAATCTGAAAATACTCTGGATACATTTAGTAACATGATAAGAATATTCCTGGACAATATGGAGTAGGTGCAAGATAAGACAAGAAAATGACAAGGGTTTGAGTGAGAGGACTAACTGTTGTTTACATGGATCTTCAGAGAAACAGATGGTAATTTTGGAGTGCATTCAGGAGTGTGTTCCACAGCAAATGTTCTTCACAATAGATATACCGTACATAGGCTAATTCTGTTCAAAACCACCCAGGGAATGAAGCCATGTCATGTTGGAACTGCACACCAAACATCGTGATCATAAACGCTGACACTGTATATGACAGGAGTTTTATGAAGTGAATATTAATTATAATCCTCAGCGTCTATACATTGAGTCCTCTTTGTTTACAGCATCTCCCTCCCTCAGACGACAACAACACGATGCTCAGGTTCAGACCAGCTGTCAGTCAAAACCCACACAGCGCTGAGAACGCAGTGACTGAGCTCTGACGTCATGTATAGCATGTTACTGTACAGAGACTGTGTTTATTAGGCTCTGACGTCATGTATAGCATGTTACTGTACAGAGACTGTGTTTATTAAGCTCTGACGTCATGTATAGCATGTTACTGTACAGAGACTGTGTTTATTAAGCTCTGACGTCATGTATAGCATGTTACTGTACAGAGACTGTGTTTATTAAGCTCTGACGTCATGTATAGCATGTTACTGTACAGAGACTGTGTTTATTAAGCTCTGACGTCATGTATAGCATGTTACTGTACAGAGACTGTGTTTATTAAGCTCTGACGTCATGTATAGCATGTTACTGTACAGAGACTGTGTTTATTAAGCTCTGACGTCATGTATAGCATGTTACTGTACAGAGACTGTGTTTATTAGGCTCTGACGTCATGTATAGCATGTTACTGTACAGAGACTGTGTTTATTAGGCTCTGACGTCATGTATAGCATGTTACTGTACAGAGACTGTGTTTATTAGGCTCTGACGTCATGTATAGCATGTTACTGTACAGAGACTGTGTTTATTAAGCTCTGACGTCATGTATAGCATGTTACTGTACAGAGACTGTGTTTATTAAGCTCTGACGTCATGTATAGCATGTTACTGTACAGAGACTGTGTTTATTAAGCTCTGACGTCATGTATAGCATGTTACTGTACAGAGACTGTGTTTATTAAGCTCTGACGTCATGTATAGCATGTTACTGTACAGAGACTGTGTTTATTAAGCTCTGACGTCATGTATAGCATGTTACTGTACAGAGACTGTGTTTATTAGGCTCTGACGTCATGTATAGCATGTTACTGTACAGAGACTGTGTTTATTAGGCTCTGACGTCATGTATAGCATGTTACTGTACAGAGACTGTGTTTATTAAGCTCTGACGTCATGTATAGCATGTTACTGTACAGAGACTGTGTTTATTAAGCTCTGACGTCATGTATAGCATGTTACTGTACAGAGACTGTGTTTATTAAGCTCTGACGTCATGTATAGCATGTTACTGTACAGAGACTGTGTTTATTAAGCTCTGACGTCATGTATAGCATGTTACTGTACAGAGACTGTGTTTATTAAGCTCTGACGTCATGTATAGCATGTTACTGTACAGAGACTGTGTTTATTAAGCTCTGACGTCATGTATAGCATGTTACTGTACAGAGACTGTGTTTATTAAGCTCTGACGTCATGTATAGCATGTTACTGTACAGAGACTGTGTTTATTAAGCTCTGACGTCATGTATAGCATGTTACTGTACAGAGACTGTGTTTATTAAGCTCTGACGTCATGTATAGCATGTTACTGTACAGAGACTGTGTTTATTAAGCTCTGACGTCATGTATAGCATGTTACTGTACAGAGACTGTGTTTATTAAGCTCTGACGTCATGTATAGCATGTTACTGTACAGAGACTGTGTTTATTAAGCTCTGACGTCATGTATAGCATGTTACTGTACAGAGACTGTGTTTATTAAGCTCTGACGTCATGTATAGCATGTTACTGTACAGAGACTGCCATTTTTAGTACAACAGTACAGGAATGTGAATTCACATTTATAATGGGATAGTTCTCACTCTCTCCAAGGACAGATAGATCGGTCTCACTCACACAGACACACACATTTAGATGCCAACCACATCGCTCCAGTATACAGTGCTTACCCTAGTAACTTCTTGTGTGTCATTGAAAAGGCAAACTTGTCCTTGTTGCCTGACAGCGGTGTTCTCTCAAACTTGTGCACTTCAGTTTCCATCTTCAATAAGGAATCTGGTTTACTGTTCTGTAATGAACATGAACAACAAAGACACTTAATGTCAGACACTAGCAGAAGTACAGACAGCATGTGTAGAACCATGTAACAGGACCAGACATTTAAAGTATTACAACATTTCCAAATAATAAACTGAATACTCAAATCAGCAAAAAAAACAAATAAAAATTAGAGTAAACGGAATCAAATCTGAATGATATGAATATTTGGAGTCAAATCTCTGGAAGATGATCTACTCTGAGATGATCTACTCTGAGATGATCTACTCTGGGATGATCTACTCTGGGATGACCCTGATGAGATGACCCTGATGAGATGACCCTGGTGGGATGACCCTGATGGGATGACCCTGATGAGATGACCCTGATGAGATGACCCTGATGGGATGACCCTGATGGGATGACCCTGATGGGATGACCCTGATGGGATGACCCTGATGAGATGACCCTGATGAATATCTATAGATAACCTTGGTATATACAGCGGGTGAAATAAGTATTGAACACGTCACCATTTTTGTCAGTAAATATATTTCCAAAGGTGCTATTGACATGACATTTTCACCAGATGTTGGTAACAACCCAAGTAATCCATACATACAAAGAAACTAAAACATATAAGTTCAGAAATTAAGTTATGTGTCTACAGGCCTTGAGAGTGAAGTCAGCATCGCTAGTCATTTTCACGGCCCTTGAGAATGAAGTCAGCATCGCTAGTCATTTTCACGGGCCTTGAGAGTGAAGTCGGCATCGCTAGTCATTTTCACGGGCCTTGAGAGTGAAGTCGGCATCGCTAGTCATTTTCACGGGCCTTGAGAGTGAAGTCGGCATCGCTAGTCATTTTCACAGGCCTTGAGAGTGAAGTCGGCATCGCTTGTCATTTTCACGGGCCTTGAGAGTGAAGTCAGCATCGCTAGTCATTTTCACGGCCCTTGAGAATGAAGTCAGCATCGCTAGTCATTTTCACGGGCCTTGAGAGTGAAGTCGGCATCGCTAGTCATTTTCACGGGCCTTGAGAGTGAAGTCGGCATCGCTAGTCATTTTCACGGGCCTTGAGAGTGAAGTCGGCATCGCTAGTCATTTTCACAGGCCTTGAGAGTGAAGTCGGCATCGCTAGTCATTTTCACGGGCCTTGAGAGTGAAGTCAGCATCGCTAGTCATTTTCACGGGCCTTGAGAGTGAAGTCGGCATCGCTAGTCATTTTCACGGGCCTTGAGAGTGAAGTCGGCATCGCTAGTCATTTTCACGGGCCTTGAGAGTGAAGTCGGCATCGCTAGTCATTTTCACGGGCCTTGAGAGTGAAGTCGGCATCGCTAGTCATTTTCACGGGCCTTGAGAGTTAAGTCGGCATCGCTAGTCATTTTCACGTGCCTTGAGAGTGAAGTCGGCATCGCTAGTCATTTTCACGGGCCTTGAGAGTGAAGTCGGCATCGCTAGTCATTTTCACGGGCCTTGAGAGTGAAGTCGGCATCGCTAGCTTAATTGAGCGGCCCAAAAGAACAGTATATATTTTAATTGGGTAAGCTTTGGGTAAAAATATTTAACTAGGCAAGTCGGTTAGGAAAAAATTCTTATTTACAACGACGGCCTAGGAACAGTGCCTTGTTCAGGGGCAGAACGACAAACTTTGCTATATTGACTTTATACCTAAACACTGCTTCAAAGCAACTCAATCAGTGGAAGAACAAAATATAATCTGCAAAGAGTGATATTTTGTGTCACACCTTCATCCACTATACCCTCAATTTGTGGGTTCATCCTTATCGTTTCCCCCAGTGGCTCAATACTTCTCAATAGTGTTTGATCAAGGTAAAACCAATCAATAAACCCTTCCAAATGCCTTCTCTGAATCTAAGCTGAGAAGCATTGGTGTTTGTTACCAACCCTTTGGTGTTTGTTACCAACCCTTTGGTGTTTGTTACCTACCTTTTGGTGTTTGTTACCAACCCTTTGGTAACAAACCCAAGGGGCGCAGTGGTCTAAGACACTGCATCTCAGTGCTAGAGGAGTCACTACAGACAACCTGGTTCAGTGGTCTAAGACACTGCATCTCAGTGCTAGAGGAGTCACTACAGACCCTGGTTCAGTGGTCTAAGACACTGCATCTCAGTGCTAGAGGAGTCACTACAGACAACCTGGTTCAGTGGTCTAAGACACTGCATCTCAGTGTTAGAGGAGTCACTACAGACAACCTGGTTCAGTGGTCTAAGACACTGCATCTCAGTGTTAGAGGAGTCACTACAGACAACCTGGTTCAGTGGTCTAAGACACTGCATCTCAGTGCTAGAGGAGTCACTACAGACCCTGGTTCAGTGGTCTAAGACACTGTATCTCAGTGCTAGAGGAGTCACTACAGACAACCTGGTTCAGTGGTCTAAGACACTGCATCTCAGTGCTAGAGGAGTCACTACAGACAACCTGGTTCAGTGGTCTAAGACACTGCATCTCAGTGCTAGAGGAGTCACTACAGACAACCTGGTTCAGTGGTCTAAGACACTGCATCTCAGTGCTAGAGGAGTCACTACAGACAACCTGGTTCAGTGGTCTAAGACACTGCATCTCAGTGCTAGAGGAGTCACTACAGACAACCTGGTTCAGTGGTCTAAGACACTGCATCTCAGTGCTAGAGGAGTCACTACAGACAACCTGGTTCAGTGGTCTAAGACACTGCATCTCAGTGCTAGAGGAGTCACTACAGACAACCTGGTTCAGTGGTCTAAGACACTGCATCTCAGTGCTAGAGGAGTCACTACAGACAACCTGGTTCAGTGGTCTAAGACACTGCATCTCAGTGCTAGAGGCGTCACTACAGACAACCTGGTTCGAAACCAGGCTGTATCACAACCGGCTGTGATTGGGAGTCCCATAGGGCGGCGCACAATTGGCCCAGCATCGTCTGAGTTTGGCTGGTGTAGACCATCATTGTAAATAAGAATTTGTTCTTAACTGACTTGCTTAGTTAAATAAAAGGTTGAAAAAGAGTAAAAACCCACACAAAAATCATTGGACGGCCACCCTGCACCTAGAAATCAGCTTTAACCTTTTAGATTTCTAACATATGTATAATACACTACATGACCAAAAGTATGTAGACACCTGCTCATTAAACATCTCATTCCAATATCATGGGCATTAATATGGAGATGGTCCTCCTTTGCTGCTATAACATCCTCCACTCCTCTGGGAAGGTTTTCCACTAGATGTAGGAACATTGCTGAGGGGACTTGCTTCCATTCAGCCACAAAAGCATTAGTGAGGTCTGGCACTGATGTTGGGCGATTAGGCCTGACTCGCAGTCGGCTTTCCAATTCATCCCAAAGGTGTTTGATGGGGTTGAGGTCAGTGCTTATATTTACAACTAACTGTTCTGTATCTTACCTAACTGTAACTGTTCTGTAGCATAGCATCTATTTACAACTGTAACTGTTCTGTACCTTACCTAACAAACTGTTCTGTACCTTACCTAACAAACTGTTCTGTACCTTACCTAACAAACTGTTCTGTACCTTACCTAACAAACTGTTCTGTATCTTACCTAACAAACTGTTCTGTACCTTACCTAACAAACTGTTCTGTACCTTACCTAACAAACTGTTCTGTATCTTACCTAACAAACTGTTCTGTATCTTACCTAACAAACTGTTCTGTACCTTACCTAACAAACTGTTCTGTACCTTACCTAACAAACTGTTCTGTTCTGTACCTTACCTAACAAACTGTTCTGTACCTTACCTAACAAACTGTTCTGTACCTTACCTAACAAACTGTTCTGTTCTGTACCTTACCTAACAAACTGTTCTGTACCTTACCTAACAAACTGTTCTGTACCTTACCTAACAAACTGTTCTGTACCTTACCTAACAAACTGTTCTGTACCTTACCTATCAAACTGTTCTGTTCTGTTCTGTACCTTACCTAACAAACTGTTCTGTACCTTACCTAACAAACTGTTCTGTACCTTACCTAACAAACTGTTCTGTTCTGTACCTTACCTAACAAACTGTTCTGTACCTTACCTAACAAACTGTTCTGTACCTTACCTAACAAACTGTTCTGTTCTGTACCTTACCTAACAAACTGTTCTGTACCTTACCTAACAAACTGTTCTCTATCTTACCTAACTGAAACTGTTCTCTATCTTACCTAACTGAAACTGTTCTGTATCTTACCTAACTGTAACTGTTCTCTATCTTACCTAACTGTAACTGTTCTCTATCGTACCTAACTGTAACTGTTCTCTATCTTACCTAACTGAAACTGTTCTCTATCTTACCTAACTGTAACTGTTCTGTATCTTACCTAACTGTAACTGTTCTCTATCTTACCTAACTGTAACTGTTCTCTATCTTACCTAACTGTAACTGTTCTCTATCTTACCTAACTGAAACTGTTCTCTATCTTACCTAACTGAAACTGTTCTGTATCTTACCTATCTGTAACTGTTCTCTATCTTACCTAACTGTAACTGTTCTCTATCTTACCTAACTGAAACTGTTCTCTATCTTACCTAACTGAAACTGTTCTCTATCTTACCTAACTGAAACTGTTCTGTATCTTACCTAACTGTAACTGTTCTGTATCTTACCTAACTGAAACTGTTCTGTATCTTACCTAACTGAAACTGTTCTCTATCTTACCTAACTGAAACTGTTCTGTATCTTACCTAACTGTAACTGTTCTCTATCTTACCTAACTGTAACTGTTCTCTATCTTACCTAACTGAAACTGTTCTCTATCTTACCTAACTGAAACTGTTCTGTATCTTACCTAACTGTTCTCTATCTTACCTAACTGAAACTGTTCTCTATCTTACCTAACTGAAACTGTTCTGTATCTTACCTAACTGTAACTGTTCTGTATCTTACCTAACTGAAACTGTTCTGTATCTTACCTAACTGAAACTGTTCTCTATCTTACCTAACTGAAACTGTTCTGTATCTTACCTAACTGAAACTGTTCTGTATCTTACATAACTGTAACTGTTCTCTATCTTACCTAACTGTAACTGTTCTCTATCTTACCTAACTGAAACTGTAACTGTTCTGTATCTTACCTTATATTTCCACTTGGCTTCTGTCTGTTTCTTGTTCTGTTCTCGGATTTCAATCTTCTCCAAGTCGTTCTTACAGCTCTCCTTCTCCGACATGCTCAGGATGTTGTTAGCCGCCTGGGGGGGCAGGGAGCATCAGTTGGAGCAAATGCCTGCACACCCTTCAAGAGGAGTGTTGACCACCACTGATGTAGAGGTGTAGAGCACGACTGGTCTAGTCACGTTACTCATGGTAAAGGCTGCCTTGCCCCCCCATCTTGCCCTTCTTGGTCTGGTCCATCTTGACCGACATGTAAATATGGTTAAAGGGAAATTTCTAAAATGTTCATCTTCATATTCATCGTCTCCTGCTCCACCCCAACATCAACATAATGTGGTGCCTTTATATGTTTTCTAGTCAAATATATAGAGGAAGATAAATGTTTACATCCTCAACCAATTACTAGACAAGTAGTAGACAATTACTAGACGACTACTAGACGACTACTAGACGACTACTAGACAATTACTAGACGATTACTAGACGACTACTACACGATTACTAGACGACTACTAGACGATTACTAGACGACTACTAGACGATTACTAGACGACTACTAGAGGACTACTAGACGACTACTAGACGACTACTAGACGATTACTAGACAAGTAGTAGACAATTACTAGACGATTACTAGACGACTACTAGACGACTACTAGACGACTACTAGACGACTACTAGACGACTACTAGACGATTACTAGACGATTACTAGAGGACTACTAGACGACTACTAGACGACTACTAGACGATTACTAGAGGACTACTAGAAGATTACTAGACGACTACTAGACGACTACTAGACGACTACTAGACGACTACTAGAGGACTACTAGAGGACTACTAGACGACTACTAGACGACTACTAGACGATTACTAGAGGACTACTAGACGACTACTAGACGATTACTAGACGACTACTAGACGATTACTAGACGACTACTAGACGATTACTAGAGGACTACTAGACGATTACTAGAGGACTACTAGACGACTACTAGACGACTACTAGAGGACTACTAGACAATTACTAGACGATTACTAGACGACTACTAGACGACTACTAGACGACTACTAGACGATTACTAATTATAATAATGCCTACTCATTATTGGTTAAAATCACTTCTTCCTCAATCGTTTTTACTAGAAAACATAGAAAGGCCATTTGACATGAGTTGATGTTGGAGTGGAGCTGGAGATGAACAGGGTAACAGAAGGTAATAAGGTTGTTATTGCGCTCACCTTGCCCCCCATCTTGCCCTTCTTGGGCTGGTCCATCTTGCTGAGGATGTCCTTGGCGTGAGACTCCAGAGCTGACAGGCTGGAGGGCTTCGACGGAGGAGGAGGAGGAGGAGGAGGAGGAGGAGGAGGAGGGGGGACTTCCTTCTCTTTCTTTCCTTTCTTCTTTCCCCCCTCCTTCGCTTTGGGAGGTTTGGGAGGTTTGGGAGGTTTGGGAGGTTTGGAGGACTTCTTCCTGGCTGGTTTCTCCCGGAGCGGAGGGGAGGGAGAGGGAGAGGGGACGCTGGAAGGGGAAGCAGGGTCTTCAGGTTCTGACGGGGCAGGAGGGGGTTCCTCCACTGGAGCCTTGCTGCTCAAATCACTCTTAATGGCTTTAGCTGCATTCTGGACAACAACAGAATAACATGGTAATTTATACAAAGATACTCACTTTATTAGTCTGAGCTGTCACTCTGAACCATGACAACAGTCTGAGCTGTCACTCTGAACCATGACAACAGTCTGAGCCGTCACTCTGAACCATGACAGTCTGAGCTGTCACTCTGAACAATGACAACAGTCTAAACTGTCACTCTGAACCATGATAACAGTCTGAACTGTCACTCTGAACCATGATAACAGTCTGAACTGTCACTCTGAACCATGATAACAGTATGAACTGTCACTCTGAACCATGATAACAGTCTGAACTGTCACTCTGAACCATGATAACAGTCTGAACTGTCACTCTGAACCATGATAACAGTCTGAACTGTCACTCTGAACCATGATAACAGTCTAAGCTGTGAGTTCATAGTACAGTTAGTAACCAAGTTCACTACAACACACATTATGCAATTCAGATATAGGTTATGTCTGGACTGTTAATGAACATGTCAGATATATGGAAACCTGGCCAGTAGAATAGATCAGTACAGTACAGAGTAGGCAAGAACAGGGCAAGTTGGGGTTGAGCAGGATAGTGTTGTACCTCTGAGATCCTGATCTCCTTGGCCAGGTCCTTGATGAGCTGAGTGGGCTTCATGTTCTCTGGAAGCTCATCTTCATGTTCTAACAGAGCCTGGTGGAGAGACACGGTACATGAAACACAGTTAATAGTAGCCGTAGGACCAGCTGACATCATGAGACTGTGATTCTTACTCTCTAGACTGTGGGAAAAAGAAGGAGAATGGGACATATCGTCCATTATAAAGGTGGGATTTAGGTTGTATAGGTGTAACTGATGTGTGACGTAACCAAAGTGACCTGTTTCTTGGTCCAAGCTCTAAAGGCTCCGTTGATGATCTTAGCTCCGTGGAGCAGGTAGGGAGCTGGCTGCTTGTTGGACTTGTGTAAACCTGCAACAATGGAGAGTACTGTTAGACAGCTCTACCTTGGGACAAACTGGGACAAACTGGGACAAACTGGGACAAACTGTTCAAATAAAGGTTCAATTATTCGACTAAAACATGTTTGATTTTTATTCACTGTGAGAACATTGATTGAGTTGAAGACAAGAGCTGTACGGAACTGACTGAGACATCAGACACAGGTAACAGGTAACAGGTAACAGGTAGCAGGTAACAGGTAGCAGGTAGCAGGTAACAGGTAGCAGGTAGCAGGTAACAGGTAACAGGTAGCAGGTAGCAGGTAACAGGTAACAGGTAGCAGGTAACAGGTAGCAGGTAACAGGTAGCAGGTAACAGGTAACAGGTAGCAGGTAACAGGTAACAGGTAGCAGGTAGAAGGTAACAGGTAGAAGGTAGCAGGTAACAGGTAGCAGGTAGCAGAAACAGGTAGCAGGTAGCAGGTAGCAGGTAGAAGGTAACAGGTAGCAGGTAGCAGGTAACAGGTAGCAGGTAACAGGTAGCAGGTAACAGGTAGCAGGTAACAGGTAGCAGGTAGCAGGTAACAGGTAGCAGGTAACAGGTAGCAGGTAACAGGTAGCAGGTAGCAGGTAGCAGGTAACAGGTAGCAGGTAACAGGTAACAGGTAGCAGGTAACAGGTAGCAGGTAACAGGTAACAGGTAGCAGGTAACAGGTAACAGGTAGCAGGTAACAGGTAACAGGTAGCAGGTAGCAGGTAACAGGTAGCAGGTAACAGGTAGAAGGTAACAGGTAGCAGGTAGCAGGTAACAGGTAGCAGGTAACAGGTAGCAGGTAACAGGTAGCAGGTAGCAGGTAGAAGGTAACAGGTAGCAGGTAACAGGTAGCAGGTAACAGGTAACAGGTAGCAGGTAACAGGTAACAGGTAGCAGGTAGCAGGTAACAGGTAGCAGGTAACAGGTAGCAGGTAACAGGTAGCAGGTAGCAGGTAACAGGTAGCAGGTAGCAGGTAGCAGGTAGCAGGTAACAGGTAGAAGGTAACAGGTAGAAGATAACAGGTAGCAGGTAGCAGGTAACAGGTAGCCACGTGGTTTGAGCGTTAGGACAGTAACCCAAAGGTCGCTGGTTCAAATACCCGAGCCAACAAGGTGAAAAACCTGTTGATGTGTCCTTGAGCAAGGCACTTAACCCTAATTTGGTGCAGGGACTGTCCCTGTAGGGAGGCCGTCATTGTAAATAATAATGTGTTCTTAACTGACTTGCCTAGTTAAATAAAGGTTCAATAAATAAAGCCCCTCCCTTGTTTGTTACTTATTGTTTCATTAAAGTCAACCAAAGAGATTCTTCATATGAAGCATAACTGTGAGGCTTGGTTGTGGTAATAGCCTCTTACTCCCACCAGGGGGAGTGGAAGGCACACAATCAAGTCCTCACAGTTATGCTTCATATAAATACACTACACTATAACGACACTATAAAGACACTATAAAAACACTATAAAGATTGTGAGGGCTTGGTTGTGGTAATAGCCTCTTACTCCCACCAGGGGGAGTGAGAGGCACACAATCAAGTCCTCACACCCTAACTGGGGACGTTAATGATCCCCAATCAGAGACAGCTGTCTAGAGTTGTCTCTGATTGGGGATAGTATTTAGGCTCCACACATCCACCTGTGTGTGGATCATTGTTCCTGCTTGTCTGCCTTGTGCCAGAACACACAGTAAGTCACTGTGTTTTTGTTTGTAGTAGTTATACTCTCCTGTTTATTTATATGCTTGATGAGAACACCTCAGTAAATAAACAAGGATGACACTCCACCAGCGCTCCGTCTACCGTCCCTTACCTACGCACCGTGACAATGACACCACATGGTGTCTGAAGATCAGCAATGATGGCCAAGTTTCCACCTCCAGAACACTGGTCTGAATGACGCCAACGATTTCATGTTACAGGATAGAAACTAAGCTAAACAAAGAGGATGGAGAGGTAAAGATCTGTACGCTGCTCTATTCGCTGGGGAAAGAAGCTGAACAGGTTTTCAAGACATTCAGGTTTTCTGTGAAGGAGGATCAGAATGATGGTGAGATTGGTATGGGTAAACTGGACAACACTATTCATGAAAAAGCCTGTGGAAACCGCAGAGGGATACATCAGAAGCCCACACCAGCTAGATGATATATGGCTTTCACCACTGCTAAGAACTAAAATATCCAGGACAGGTTGGTCATAGGGATATTAGAAGAAGCCAGTAAAGTGACAGCTCAGTGAAGTAGCACACAATGAGTAACAGAGACACAGAAATCAGATCAGGGAGCCTACAGAGTGGTGTGATCACAGAGATCAGGGAGCCTACAGAGTGGTGTGATCAGGGAGCCTACAGAGTGGTGTGATCACAGAGATCAGGGAGCCTACAGAGTGGTGTGATCACAGAGATCAGGGAGCCTACAGAGTGGTGTGATCACAGAGATCAGGGAGCCTACAGAGTGGTGTGATCACAGAGATCAGGGAGCCTACAGAGTGGTGTGATCACAGAGATCAGGGAGCCTACAGAGTGGTGTGATCACAGAGATCAGGGAGCCTACAGAGTGGTGTGCTCCTATGGCCTTGGTACCCAAGAAGAACAAAGACCAGCTGAGGGTATGTGCTGACCTGAGAAGGTTAAATAAATCAGTGAAAAGGGAGAAATATTGTACATTCTACCCATGTTAGACATAAGACTGCTGAACAACAATACCCCTCCATTGTTTTAACACTGCTGCTACTCTGTTTATTATCTATGTATAGTCACTTTACCCCTACCTACATGTACATATTACCTCAACTACCAACACTGCTGCTACTCTGTTTATTATCTATGTATAGTCACTTTACCCCTACCTACATGTACATATTACCTCAACTACCAACACTGCTGCTACTCTGTTTATTATCTATGTATAGTCACTTTACCCCTACCTACATGTACATATTACCTCAACTACCAACACTGCTGCTACTCTGTTTATTATCTATGTATAGTCACTTTACCCCTACCTACATGTACATATTACCTCAACTACCAACACTGCTGCTACTCTGTTTATTATCTATGTATAGTCACTTTACCCCTACCTACATGTACATATTACCTCAACTACCAACACTGCTGCTACTCTGTTTATTATCTATGTATAGTCACTTTACCCCTAACTACATGTACATATTACCTCAACTACCAACACTGCTGCTACTCTGTTTATTATCTATGTATAGTCACTTTACCCCTACCTACATGTACATATTACCTCAACTACCAACACTGCTGCTACTCTGTTTATTATATATGTATAGTCACTTTACCTCTACCTACATGTACATATTACCTCAACTACCAACACTGCTGCTACTCTGTTTATTATCTATGTATAGTCACTTTACCCCTACCTACATGTACATATTACCTCAACTACCAACACTGCTGCTACTCTGTTTATTATCTATGTATAGTCACTTTACCCCTACCTACATGTACATATTACCTCAACTACCAACACTGCTGCTACTCTGTTTATTATCTATGTATAGTCACTTTACCTCTACCTACATGTACATATTACCTCAACTACCAACACTGCTGCTACTCTGTTTATTATCTATGTATAGTCACTTTACCCCTACCTACATGTACATATTACCTCAACTACCAACACTGCTGCTACTCTGTTTATTATCTATGCATAGTCACTTTACCCCTACCTACATGTACATATTACCTCAACTACCAACACTGCTGCTACTCTGTTTATTATCTATGCATAGTCACTTTACCCCTAACTACATGTACATATTACCTCAACTACCAACACTGCTGCTACTCTGTTTATTATCTATGTATAGTCACTTTACCCCTACCTACATGTACATATTACCTCAACTACCAACACTGCTGCTACTCTGTTTATTATCTATGTATAGTCACTTTACCCCTACCTACATGTACATATTACCTCAACTACCAACACTGCTGCTACTCTGTTTATTATCTATGTATAGTCACTCTACCCCTACCTACATGTACATATTACCTCAACTACCAACACTGCTGCTACTCTGTTTATTATCTATGTATAGTCACTTTACCCCTACCTACATGTACATATTACCTCAACTACCAACACTGCTGCTACTCTGTTTATTATCTATGTATAGTCACTTTACCTCTACCTACATGTACATATTACCTCAACTACCAACACTGCTGCTACTCTGTTTATTATCTATGCAGAGTCACTTTACCCCTACCTACATGTACATATTACCTCAACTACCAACACTGCTACTACTCTGTTTATTATCTATGTATAGTCACTTTACCCCTACCTACATGTACATATTACCTCAACTAACCTGTACCCCCACACACTGACTCAGTATTGGTACCCCCTGTATATAGCCTCATTACTAACCTGTACCCCCACACATTGACTATGTACCGGTACCCCCTGTATATAGCCTTATTACTAACCTGTACCCCCACACATAGACTCTGTACCGGTACCCCCTGTATATAGCCTCATTACTAACCTGTACCCCTGCACACTGACTCAGTACCGGTACCCCCTGTATATAGCCTCATTACTAACCTGTACCCCTGCACACTGACTCAGTACCGGTACCCCCTGTATATAGCCTCATTACTAACCTGTACCCCTGCACACTGACTCAGTACCGGTACCCCCTGTATATAGCCTCATTACTAACCTGTACCCCTGCACACTGACTCAGTACCGGTACCCCCTGTATATAGCCTCATTACTAACCTGTACCCCCACACATAGACTCGGTACCGGTACCCCCTGTATATAGCCTCATTACTAACCTGTACCCCTGCACACTGACTCAGTACCGGTACCCCCTGTATATAGCCTCATTATTGTTATTGAAGTGTTACTTTTTTAAAAACTTTAGTTTATTTAAACTGCATTGTAGTAAGCATTTCACGGTCTACAGCTGTTGTATTCAGCGCATGTTTTATTTTATTTCACCTTTATTTAACCAGGTAGGTTTTATTTCACCTTTATTTAACCAGGTAGGTTTTATTTCACCTTTATTTAACCAGGTAGGTTTTATTTCACCTTTATTTAACCAGGTAGGTTTTATTTCACCTTTATTTAACCAGGTAGATTTTATTTCACCTTTATTTAACCAGGTAGGTTTTATTTCACCTTTATTTAACCAGGTAGGTTTTATTTCACCTTTATTTAACCAGGTAGGCCAGTTGAGAACTAGTTCTCATTTACAACTGCGACGTGGCCAAGACAAAGCAAAGCAGTGCGACAAAAACAACACAGAGTTACACAGTAAACAAACGTACAGTCAATAACACAATAGAAAATCTATATACAGAGTGCAAATGTAGTAAGATTAGGAAGGTAGGACAATAAATAGACCATAGTGGTGAAATAATTACAATTTAGAATTAACACTGGACTGATAATGTGCAGATGATGATGTGCAAATAGAGATACTGGAGTGCAAAAGAGCTCAAATAATAAATATGGGGATGAGGTAGTAGGGTGGGCTATTTACAGAAGGGCTATATACAGGTGCAGTGATCGATAAGCTGCTCTGACAGCTGATGCTTAAAGTTATTGAGAGAGATGGTAGTCTCCAGCTTCAATGATATTTGCAATTCGTTCCAGTCATTGGCAGCAGAGAACTGGAAGGAATGGCGGCCAAAGGAGGTGTTGGCTTTGGGGATGACCAGTGAAATATACCTGCTGGAGCGCATGCTACGGGTGGGTGTTGCTATGGTGACCAGCGAGCTGAGATAAAGCAGGGATTTACCTAGTAAAGACTTATAGATGACCTGGAGCCAGTGGGTTTGGCGACGAATATGTAGTGAGGGCCAGCCAACTAGAGAATACAGGTCACAGTGGTGGGTAGTATATGGGGCTTTGGTGACAAAACGGATGGCACTGTGATAGACTACATCCAATTTGATGAGCAGAGTGTTGGAGGCTATTTTGTAAATGACATCGCCGAAGTCAAGGATCGGTAGGATGGTAAGTTTTACAAGGGCATGTTTGGCAGCATGAGTGAAGGAGGCTTTGTTGCGAAATGTGAGTCTGGAAGGAGAGTTTACAGTCTAACCAGACGTCTAGGTATTTGTAGTTGTCCACATATTCTAAGTCAGACCCGTCGAGAGTAGTGATGATAGTCCGGTGGGCGGGTGCGGGCAGCGTTCGGTTGAAGAGCATGAGTTGCACCCATGACCAGCTCGGAAACCAGATTGCATAGCAGAGAAGGTACGGTGAGATTCGAAGAAGTCAGTGATCTGTTTATTAACTTGGCTTTCGAAGACTTTAGAAAGGCAGGGCAGGATGGATATACAGTGGGGCAAAAAAGTATTTAGTCAGCCACCAATTGTGCAAGTTCTCCCACTTAAAAAGATGAGAGGCCTGTAATTTTCATCATAGGTACACTTCAACTATGAGAGACAAAATGAGAAAAAAAAATCCAGAAAATCACATTGTAGGATTTTTAATGAATTTATTTGCAGATTATGGTGGAAAATAAGTATTTGGTCAATATCAAAAGTTTATCTCAATACTTTGTTATATACCCTTTGTTGGCAATGACAGAGGTCAACCTTTTCTGTAAGTCTTCACAAGGTTTTCACACACTGTTGCTGGTATTTTGGCCCATTCCTCCATGCAGATCTCCTCTAGAGCAGTGATGTTTCGGGGCTGTCGCTGGGCAACACAGACTTTCAACTCCCTCCAAAGATTTTCTATGGGGTTGAGATCTGGAGACTGGCTAGGCCACTCCAGGACCTTGAAATGCTTCTTACGAAGCCACTCCTTCGTTGCCCGGGCGGTGTGTTTGGGATCATTGTCATGCTGAAAAGACCCAGCCACGTTTCATCTTCAATGCCCTTGCTGATTGAAAGGAGGTTTTCACTCAAAATCTCACGATGCATGGCCCCATTCATTCTTTCCTTTACACGGATCAGTTGTCCTGGTCCCTTTGCAGAAAAACAGCCCCAAAGCATGATGTTTCCACCCCCATGCTTCACAGTAGGTATGGTGTTCCTTGGATGCAACTCAGCATTCTTTCTCCTCCAAACACGACGAGTTGAGTTTTTACCAAAAAGTTTTATTTTGGTTTCATCTGACCATATGACATTCTCCCAATCCTCTTCTGGATCATCCAAATGCTCTCTAGCAAACTTCAGACGGGCCTGGACATGTACTGGCTTAAGCAGGGGGACACGTCTGGCACTGCAGGATTTGAGTCCCTGGCGGCGTAGTGTGTTACTGATGGTAGCCTTTGTTACTTTGGTCCCAGCTCTCTGCAGGTCATTCACTAGGTCCCCCTGTGTGGTCCAGGGATTTTTTGCTCACCGTTCTTGTGATCATTTTGACCCCACGGGGTGAGATCTTGCGTGGAGCCCCAGATCGAGGGAGATTATCAGTGGTCTTGTATGACTTCCATTTCCTAATAATTGCTCACACAGTTGATTTCTTCACACCAAGCTGCTTACCTATTGCAGATTCAGTCTTCCCAGCCTGGTGCAGGTCTACAATTTTGTTTCTGGTGTCCTTTGACAGCTCTTTGGTCTTGGCCATAGTGGCGTTTGGAGTGTGACTGTTTGAGGTTGTGGACAGGTGTCTTTTATACTGATAACAAGTTCAAACAGGTGCCATTAATACAGGTAACGAGTGGAGGACAGAGGAGCCTCTTAAAGAAGAAGTTACAGGTCTGTGAGAGCCAGAAATCTTGCTTGTTTGTAGGTGACCAAATACTTATTTTCCACCATAATTTGCAAATAAATTCATTAAAAATCCTACAATGAGATTTTCTGGATTTTTTTTTTCATTTTGTCTCTCATAGTTGAAGTGTACCTATGATGAAAATTACAGGCCTCTCTCATCTTTTTAAGTGGGAGAACTTGCACAATTGGTGGCTGACTAAATACTTTTTTGCCCCACTGTAGGTCTATAACAGTTTGGGTCTAGAGTGTCTCCCCCTTTGAAGAGGGGGATGACCGCGGCAGCTTTCCAATCTCTAGGGATCTCAGACGATACAAAAGAGAGGTTGAACAGGCTAGTAATAGGGGTTGCAACAATTTTGGCTGATAATTTTAGGAAGAAAGGGTCCAGATTGTCTAGCCCAGCAGATTTGTAGGGGTCCAGATTTAGCAGCTCTTTCAGAACATCAGCTGTCTGGATTTGGGTGAAAGAGAAGCGGGGGGAGTTTGGGCAGGTTGCTGCGGGGGGTACAGAGTTGTTGGCCGGGATGATAGACGTAGCCAGGTGGAAAGCACCTGGCTATATTGTGAATTTATCGGTGGTGACAGTGTTTCCTAGCCTCAATGCAGTGGGCAACTGGGAGGAGATGCTCTTATTCTCCATAGACTTTACAGTGTCCCAGAACTTCTTGGAATTAGTACTACAGGATGCAAATTTCTGTTTGAAAAAGCTGGCCTTTGCTTTTCTAACTGACTGTGTATATTTGTTCCTGGTTTCCCTGAAAAGTTGCATATCGCGGGGGCTATTCGATGCTAATGCAGTGCGCCACAGGATGTTTTTGTGTTGGTCGAGGGCAGTCAAGTCTGGGGTGAACCAAGGGCTATATCTATTTTTAGTTCTACGTTTTTTGAAAGGGGCATGCTTATTTAGGATGGTGAGGAAAGCACTGACCTCATCTACTGACGGGATGAGGTCAATATCCTTCCAGGATACCAGGGCCAGATCGATGAGAAAGGCCTGCTCGCAGAAGTGTTTTAGGGAGCGTTTGACAGTGATAAGGGGTGGTCCCTTGACCGCGGACCCATTACGAACGCAGGCAATGAGGCAGTGATCGCTGAAATCCTGGTTGAAAACAGAGGAGGTGTAATTGGAGGGCAAGTTGGTCAGAATGATATCTATGATAGTACCCATGTTTACGGATTTAGGGTTGTACCTGGTGGGTTCCTTGATAATTTATGTGAGATTGAGGGCATCTATCTTAGATTGAAGGACAGCCGGGGTGTTAAGCATATCTCAGTTTAAATCACCTAACAGTACAAACTCTGAAGATAGATGGGGGGCAATCAATTCACATATGGAGTCCAGGGCACAGCTGGGTGCTGAGGGGGGTCTGTAACAGGCAGCAACAGTGAGAGACTTATTTCTGGAAAGGTGGATTTTTAAGAGTAGAAGCTCAAACTGTTTGGGCACAGACCTGGACAGTATGACAGAACTCTGCAGGTTATCTCTGCAATAGATTGCAACTCCACCTCCTTTGGCAGTTCTATCTTGACGGGAAATATTGTAGTTGGGGATGGACATTTCTGAATTTTTGGTGGCCTTCCTGAGCCAGGATTCAGACACAGCTAGGACATCATGTGACAAATACTTCTTTGATTTGATTTGATATGTGATCTCAACAACCAAAACTACTTGATAATTGTGGACAGTTTTTCTAGATATATAGAAAGAACTCAAAGAGAAGTCAAGAGAGAGAGAGCTAAACTGAAGAACATCTTCGTCAGGATGCCCAGATATTCTAATTACAGACAATGCTCCCTAGTTCTCAGCTAGAGCTTTCATGCAATTCTCGAAGGACTATGATTTCAGACTCATTACCACCAGCTCTCACTATGCCCAAGCAAATGGTGAAGTAGAGAGAGCCGTGCAGACAGCCAAAGGGATCCTGAAACAGGAAACCCATTCCTAGCTCTCATGACCTACAACGATGGCGCCGGGCAGCCGTTTCACGGGCGTCTAACCAATTGTGCTACGTGTTTTTTTTTGCATTATTTATAACTTATTTTGTACATAATGTTTCTGCCATCGTATCTTACGGCAAAAAGGAGCTTCTGAATATCAGAAACAGCGATCACTAACCTCGGATTGGAGACCCGACAAGGCCCAGATCCCCGTCATCGGCAGGAGGAGGAGACGCAGGTATAGAGGACTCAGAGCGGGGTGCCTTGTAAGGATCCGCTGACCATCAGTACTGCTAGCCAACGTACAATCATTGGACAATAAATTAGACGAGATAAGATCACGAATCTCCTACCAACGGGACATCAACAACTGTAATATATTATGTTGTTTCACTGAGTCGTAGTTGAACAACGACACGCTGCACCGGCTAGATAGAGCACTCCAGTAAGACAGCTGGTGCACGGAATCTTAGGAAGCCTCTAGATTCTGCTCTCCTGAAGTAGAGTGTCTCATGATAAGCTGTAGAACACACTATTTACCAAGAGAGTTTTCAACTCTAGTTTTCGTGGCTGTTTATTTACCATCACAGACGGATGCTGGCATTAAGACCGCACTCAGTCAGCTGTATAAGACAATAAGCAAACAGGAAAACACCTATCCAGAGGCGTAGCTCCTAGTGGCTGGGGACTTATACCACAGTCTTATCAAATTATTATCAGCATGTTAAATGTGCAACCAGAGGACAAAAAAAAAACTCTAGACCACCTTTACACCACACACAAATGCATACAAAGCTCTCCCTCACCCTCCATTTGGCAAATCTGACCATAATTCCATCCTCCTGATTCCTGCTTACAAGCAAAAACTAAAGCAGGAAGTACCAGTGACTCGGTCAATAAGAAAGTGGTCAGATGACGCAGATGCTAAGCTACAGGACTGTTTTGCTGCACAGACTGGAATATGTTCCGGGATTCATCCAATAGCATTGAGGAGTACACCACATCAGTCACTGGCTTCATCAATAAGTGCATTGAAGACGTCGTCCCCACAGTGACTGTACGTACATACGCCAACCAAAAACCATGGATTACAGGCAACAGCCACACTGAGCTAAAGGGTAGAGCTGCCGCCTTCAAGGAGTGGGACTCTAACCCGGACGCTTATAAGAAATCCCGCTACGCCCTCAGACGAACCAGCAAACAGGCAAAGCGCCAATACAGGAGTAAGATTGAATCGTACTACCCTGGCTCCGACGCTCGCCCGATGTCGCAGGGCCTGCAAACTATTACAGACTACAAAGGGAAGCACAGCCGCTGCCTAGTGACACGATTCTACCAGACGAGCTAAAGTACTTCTATGCTCGCTTCGAGGCAAGCAACACTGAAGCATGCATGAGAGCAACAGCTGTTCCGGGCGACTGTGTGATCACGCTCTCCGTAGCCGATGTGAGTAAGACCTTTAAACAGGTCAACATTCACAAGGCCCCAGGGCCAGACAGAATTTTTATTAACAAGTCAATTAAGAACTAATTCTTATTTACAATGACTGCCTAGGAACAGTCGGTTAACTGCCTTGTTCAGGGGCAGGATGACAGATTTTTACCTTGTCAGCTCAGGGATTCGATCCGGCAACCTTTCAATTACATGCCCAACACTCTAACCACTTGGCTACCTGCCGCCCCAATACCAGGATTACCAGGACGTGCCGCCCCGATTACCAGGAAGGGTACTCCCAAGTTTGTGCTGACCAACTGGCAAGTGTCTTCACTGACATTTTCAACATGTCCCTGATTGAGTCTGTAATACCAACATGTTTCAAGCAGATCACCTTAGTCCCTGTTCCCAAGAACACTAAGGTAACCTGCCTAAATGACTACAGACCCGTAGCACTCACGTCTGTAGCCATGAAGTGCTTTGAAAGGCTGGTCATGGCTCACATCAACACCATTACCCTAGAAACCCTAGACCCACTCCAATTTACATACCGCTCAAAAAGATCCACAGATGATGCAATCTCTATTGAACTCCACACTGCCCTTTCCCACCTGGACAAAAGGAACACCTATGTGAGAATGCTATTCATAGACTACAGCTCAGTGTTCAACACCATAGTGTCCTCAAAGCTCATCACTAAGCTAAGGATCCTGGGACTAAACACCTCCCTCTACAACTGGATCTTGGATATCCTGACTGGCCGTCCCCAGGTGGTAAGAGTAGGTAACCACACACCTGCCACACTGATCCTCAACACTGGGGCCCCTCAGGGGTGCGTGCTCAGTGTCCTCCTGTACTCCCTGTTCACCCATGACTGCATGGCCAGGCACGACTCCAACACCATCATTAAGTTTGCAGATGACACAACAGTGGTAGGCCTGATCACCGACAACGACGAGACATAGGTCCTCAGATCCTCAAAAAGTTCTACAGCTGCAGCATCGACAGCATCCTGACTGGTTGCATCACCTCCTGGTATGGCAAATGCTCGGCCTCCGACCGCAGGGCACTACAGAGGGTAGTCCGTACGGCCCAGTACATCACTGGGGCCAAGCTTCCTGCCATCCAGGACCTCTATACCAGGCGGTGTCAGAGGAAGGACCTAAAAATTGTCGAAGACAAGCCACCCCAGTCATAGACTGTTCTCTCTGCTACTGCACGGCAAGCGGTACCGGAGCACCAAGTCTAGGTCCAAAAGGCTTCTTAACAGCTTCTACCCCCAAGCCATCAGACTCCTGAACAGCTAACCACCCCCCATCCCCTTTTTTACGCTAATGCTACTCTCTGTTTACCATCTACGCATAGTCACTTTAACTATACCTACATGTACATATTACCTAAATTCGCACGACTAACCGGTGCCCCTGCACCGGTACCACCTGTATACCACCTGTATATACCCCACCTGTATACCACCTGTATATACCCCACCTGTATACCACCTGTATATACCCCACCTGTATATACCACCTGTATATACCCCCTGTATACCGCCTGTATACACCTACCACCTGTATATACTACCATAAACTCTATCCCTCCCTCTAACTCCATCCCTCCCTCCCTCCAACTCCATCCATCCTTCCCTCCCTCCAACTCCATCCATCCCTCCCTCCCTCCCTCCAACTCCATCCATCCTTCCCTCCCTCCCTCCAACTCCATCCATCCCTCCCTCCCTCCCTCCCTCCAACTCCATCCATCCTTCCCTCCCTCCCTCCAACTCCATCCCTCCCTCCAACTCCCTCCCTCTAACTCCATCCCTCCCTCCCTCTAACTCCATCCCTCCAACTCCATCCCTCCAACTCCATCCCTCCAACTCCATCCCTCCAACTCCATCCCTCCAACTCCATCCCTCCAACTCCATCCATCCAACTCCATCCCTCCAACTCCATCCCTCCCTCTAACTCCATCCATCCTTCCCTCCCTCCCTCTAACTCCATCCCTCCCTCCCTCTAACTCATCCCTCCCTCCCTCCAACTCCATCCCTCCAACTCCATCCCTCCAACTCCATCCCTCCAACTCCATCCCTCCAACTCCATCCCTCTAACTCCATCCCTCTAACTCCATCCCTCCCTCCCTCCAACTCCATCCATCCTTCCCTCCCTCCCTCCCTCTAACTCCATCCCTCCCTCCCTCTAACTCCATCCCTCCATCCCTCTAACTCCATCCCTCCCTCCCTCTAACTCCATCCCTCCATCCCTCTAACTCCATCCCTCCAACTCCATCCCTCCCTCCCTCTAACTCCATCCCTCCAACTCCATCCCTCCAACTCCATCCCTCCAACTCCATCCCTCCAACTCCATCCCTCCAACTCCATCCCTCCAACTCCATCCCTCCAACTCCATCCATCCAACTCCATCCCTCTAACTCCATCCCTCCCTCCCTCCAACTCCATCCATCCTTCCCTCCCTCCCTCTAACTCCATCCCTCCCTCCCTCCAACTCCATCCCTCCAACTCCATCCCTCCCTCCCTCTAACTCCATCCCTCCAACTCCATCCCTCCAACTCCATCCCTCCAACTCCATCCCTCCAACTCCATCCCTCCAACTCCATCCCTCCAACTCCATCCCTCCCTCCCTCTAACTCCATCCCTCCATCCCTCTAACTCCATCCCTCCAACTCCATCCCTCCCTCCCTCCAACTCCATCCCTCCAACTCCATCCCTCCAACTCCATCCCTCCAACTCCATCCCTCCAACTCCATCCCTCCCTCCAACTCCATCCCTCCAACTCCATCCCTCCATCTCCATCCCTCCATCTCCATCCCTCCAACTCCATCCCTCCAACTCCATCCCTCCCTCACTCTAACTCCATCCCTCCATCCCTCTAACTCCATCCCTCCATCCCTCCAACTCCATCCCTCCAACTCCATCCCTCCCTCCCTCTAACTCCATCCCTCCATCCCTCTAACTCCATCCCTCCATCCCTCCAACTCCATCCCTCCATCTCCATCCCTCCAACTCCCTCCCTCTAACTCCCTCCCTCTAACTCCATCCCTCCCTCCCTCTAACTCCATCCCTCCATCCCTCTAACTCCATCCCTCCATCCCTCTAACTCCATCCCTCCCTCCTTCTAACTCCATCCCTCCCTCCCTCTAACTCCATCCCTCCATCCCTCTAACTCCATCCCTCCATCCCTCTAACTCCATCCCTCCATCCCTCTAACTCCATCCCTCCATCCCTCTAACTCCATCCCTCCCTCCTTCTAACTCCATCCCTCCCTCCCTCTAACTCCCTCCCTCCCTCCTTCTAACTCCCTCCCTCCCTCCCTCCTTCTAACTCCCTCCTTCTCTTTTGAACCTAATCATTTGTGAACGACGCCACGCAGATGTTTAATGACTGTAATCCATCTCCTCATCTGCTGAGCAGACCGTAGAAAGAACACACGCTCTACACCACAAGAGGAACAGGAAACGCATCACAAGCACAAGAGGACCGCAGAGTTCTAGAAAGATAAATAGTGATGTACCTTTGAATCTCTCCAGCAGGTGGCGTCCTACGTACCAGCAGGCCGTCTCAAAGTTGGGGAACGGAGTTAGACAGTTGACCTTAAGACGCTTCTCCACCTCGTATGCTCTGGAGAGAGGAGAGAAAAGGTGATATTGGTTTCCTTACACTGTAAGCAGTCTGGACGAGGTATGACAGCAATCCATGCTTTGGTTTAGTTTCCCTGGCAATGTTTCCTCATGCTAACGTCAAACTAACGTTTTAGCATTTGTAGCACAAATCCTATTCAAGTCATGGGAGAAATTTGAGCATTTCTTCATGAGCGTAAATGAAAAACTAGGCCACATCAGGAAGTGCAGTTGACCTTTAAAGCTACAGTCTCCACCTTCTCACTGATACTAATGATGTCCTCACCTCATCTGCATCTCAACGCTCAGGTTGTGGACAAAGTGTCCAGAGAAGGCCAGAGTGTCCACTGGAGTCAAAACTGCATTGATCCAACCTGGAAACAAACACAGTTAACAACATTCTACACTTCTATTCCCAATGTGACAACATTAGAACAGGTCTGATTCTATTCCCAATGTGACAACATTAGAACAGGTCTGATTCTATTCCCAATGTGACAACATTAGAACAGGTCTGATTCTATTCCCAATGTGACAACATTAGAACAGGTCTGATTCTATTCCCAACGTGACAACATTAGAACAGGTCTGATTCTATTCCCAATGTGACAACATTAGAACAGGTCTGATTCTATTCCCAATGTGACAACTTTAGAACAGGTCTGATTCTATTCCCAACGTGACAACATTAGAACAGGTCTGATTTGGGGTTATGGTTAGGATGATTTGTGAGAATAACTGAATCTAGCCCTGAAATCTAGCCCTGAACAGAGTGCTGATTCTGACGTGATGGTTTGAATATTTCCTGTCTGTACTTCAGAGTGCACTAACCTGATGGTATGAATAGGGTCTGTCCCTGCTTCAGAGTGCACTTGTAACACTTGTCCACCTGGTCAGCGAAGAACATCTCTGTGTGATTGGCTGAGGACCTCCAGCGCTCGTACAGCGATAGGTTAGCTGAAGTGGGCTTGATCAGGAAGAAGATCTTCTCTCCCTGGAAACAACAAATACAACATCAAGATACAACAAGGGTAGGCTCCTTAGAAAATCATGGCCTGTATTCACAAAGCATCTCAGATTAGCAGTACTGATCTAGGATCAGGTCCCCCTGTCCATGTAATCTTATTCATTATGATGTAAAAGGAAACACTGATCCTAGATCAGCACTCCTACACTGAGACACTTTGTGAATACACGTCCAGGACTATTCATTCTATAGCTAATTTCATGCTTGCTATACAACAATGTTTTCGAATACACCTTGACTATTCTTCCTTGAGAAGTGTGCAGGAAAAGGCGTACATTTCCTGTTGAACGCGAAACGAGGGAGAGCTCGGTTTGTTGTTTTGGAAAGTTTTGAAAGTCTATTGAAAAAGTTTAGTTACTAGCTAGCTACCTTTTTAGTTTGGATCCCGTGACCTAGTTGGCATCAGTTGCTGGGACCACTACTGCCGACCAAGGCCGGGTCTGAGGAGCTGTTTGGCGCAGCAGCTAGCCTAGCTGCCTATCAAGCTAGCAGGGTTTCTTGAGGGCTTGAACGCAGCCCTCGACGGTGTGACCTGTCCTGTCTGGAACTGGGAGGAGTAATAGTGTAGCCTACGTTGTCTGTTGTACCAGGTGCCTTGTCTGTCTACACTGTTGTTACCATGACAAATACCAAAGCTGGCAGGAGTACCGTTGAGGACAGTGGTGTCTCTCTATCACAGGTGAAGGATCTTTTAAATGAACTAAAGAGTTCTACAAGCAGTTGTTACAACAAGAAAATATCTTCAAGTGTTTTGTCCAAATACTGGGGGACTCAACTAATAAAATACTGGACGACCTGACCAGAGAGGTTTGCAGTTCTCCTGGTGTAACTGAGTCAGGTTTATAGGCCTCCTTGCTCGCACACACTTTTTCAGTTCTGCCCACAAATGTTCTATAGGATTGAGGTCAGGGCTTTGTGATGGCCACTCCAATACCTTGACTTTGTTGTCCTTAAGCCATTTTGCCACAACTTTGGAAGTATGCTTGGGGTCATTGTCCATTTTGAAGACCCATTTGTGACCAAGCTTTAACTTCCTGACTGATGTCTTGAGACGTTGCTTCAATATATCCACATCATTTTCCTTCCTCATGATGCTATCTGTTTTGTGAAGTGCACCAGTCCCTCCTGCAGCAAAGCACCCCCACAACGTGATGCTGCCTCCAGCATCTTCACAAGGTCCTTTGCTGTTGTTCTGGAATTGATTTGCACATTTCACACCAAAGTACGTTCATCTCTAGGAGACAGAACGCGTCTCCTTCCTGAGCGGTATGACGGCTGCGTGGTCCCATGGTGTTTATACTTGCGTACTCTTGTTTGTACAGATTAATGTGGTACCTTCAGGTGTTTGGAAATTGCTCCCAAGGATGAACCAGACTTGTGGAGGTCTACCATTTTTTATCTGAGGTCTTGGCTGATTTCTTTTTATTTTCCCATGATGTCGAGCAAAGAGGCACTGAGTTTGAAGGTAGGCCTTGAAATACATCCACAGGTACACCTCCAATTGACTCAAATTATGTCAATTAGCCTATCAGAAGCTTCTAAAGCCATGACATCAATTTCTGGAATTTTCCAAGCTGTTTAAAGGCACAGTCAACTTAGTGTATGTAAACTTCTGACCCACTGGAATTGTGATATAGTCAATTATAAGTGAAATAATCTGTCTGTAAACAATTGTTGGAAGAATTACTTGTGTCATGGACAAAGTAGATGTCCTAACTGACTTGCCAAAACTATAGTTTGTTAACATGAAATATGTGGAGTGGTTGAAAAATGAGTTTTAATGACTTCAACCTAAGTGTATGTAAGTTGTAAAGTCTTTTGTCTGTAATGTCTTGATTGTTTACAGTCAGACTAATGGATCCTAATGAATCCCATTAAAACCTTGAGTACGTATTACACCAGACATTACAGTACCTTAATAAATAAATACGGTTATTAACTGTGCCATACCTTGAGTACGTGGTACCATACGGAGGCCCCTCCACACTCGATGTGGAAGTCAGTGTAGCTGTCTTTAACACAGATCAGACAGTACTTAGTGACTTTAGGTTTCCCCAGGAGAGCATCGTCTGGCCAATAGTTCTCTACCCACGACAACCTCCGCACAATCTGAGGGCTCTCCACTATACTGTCCATCCTGAGAGAGATAAATAAAGGTTATTAAAGTCATGCCACTACAATAAGATATACTATAAAATAAATATGGGGTTAATATTAATATTAGAATATCATTATCATCTTAATGGTTTAAATTGATAATAGGTAGGCTGACAATAGTATAGTGTTCAGTATGATCTGTATCGGAGAAAGTCAGGAGAAGTGTTGCTGTGTTTGTACCTACCGTGTGTCAGAGAACTCCAGGTTGACAACGTTTAACACTTTCTTCCTGCTGGTGCTGTAATAGTAATCTACAAACTCCTTGAGTTTCATCTTACTGTCAGTCTGCTTGGTCACATCTATCACATCCACACCCACATCTGGACCTGAAGTGATTCATACAAACAGTTAAATGGAACTTCATTATGCATAAAAGACAAGAGAAAATCAATAGTGAGACGATCTTTAAACGACAGTGAGTTGATGAGATGTGTTGCCAACTAGGGCTGCTCAGCTGAAAGCAGTGTGTTAGTGTGTCAGCAGAGATCTACATCCAAACAGGAGAAAGCAGCGCTCTCTGGTGGACTAATCATGTTACTACTGGTTCATCTCTAGGGGTGTGCCAACCTGACCATACTAGTATTTGTAATGGTATCCGTAAATTGACAGTTGGTATAGGGTGACCACATTTAAAATACACAAATGTGGGACAACAGGATGATTTTGTGGAACATTGTGAGAAGTGGCTGCTCCGGCTTCACCTGACTGAGGCTCAGGTAGCCAACGCTTTCACCTAGAGCACATTTGGTGATGCAGAAACGAGAAACATGTTTTATTAAAAAACCTGGGAATATGTGGAAACAGTCCTGGTTGGTCTTAGGGAATGTAAAACAGTTAGGAAGAGAGACATTTATTTAACACTGGAGACTGAGTGAAGTAGCAGAAAATATGTTGATTGAGCAACTAATGAGCCGTTTGACAAAATGACCTCTTTCAGTCTATTTGTAGCTCTTCATCAGTAATTACTGTCCTCTCCAAGTTTAGCTGGGATTTTGCCCAAAAGGATTAAAGAAATGTGATTGGTTGATGATAGGGCTATGACATTGGATTAAAGAAATGTGATTGGTTGATGATAGGGCTATGACATTGGATTAAAGAAATGTGATTGGTTGATGATAGGGCTATGACATTGGCCTATGTCTCCTCTTGCGCTGTGTGGAATATTAGAAGAAGTGTTCATCACCAGTAAGCGACCACATGATATATATTTTCATAAGCGCAATGTGACTGAGACAGGTTGGAATGTCTGACTGAAATACGTGACAAATCAAAAAGGAAAATCTAAATGAGTGGTGTTTGAATTTGTTGATAAAATGCAGGACATGATTGTTTGGTTGCCAACGTGATGTGATGGTCACCCTCACCAGCGTTGAATCTTTTTTACCTACCCTCACCCCGCTTGTTAGATATTATGCACATTGATAGCTTTCTGGCAAATGTCCTCGCCTACTGACGTATCATAGTAGCGGGTTAACAGGAGGATCAGATAGAATCAGGCCAGGAGAAGTGATCGTGTGAAATTATGAAGCGAATGGACAGAGAAATACAGGGTCTATCTATCCAATCAGAGCAGCAGGATCAACGTACAGCCCCTCCTTCCCTTTGCAGACAGGCAAACTAGCCAATTGAGTAATTTAGATAACGTAGCACCTCGCACTGGATTGAGTGATATGAAAAGCTGTGAAAAATAATTTGCTACAGCAGCACCTAGATCTTCTGCACAGATTCTGTCAGTACTGGGCCCTGACAGTAAATCTCAGTAAGACAAAAAAATACTGGTGTTCCAAAAAAGGTCCAGTTGCCAGGACCACAAATACAAATTCCATCTAGACACCGTTGCTCTAGAACACACAAAACACTATACATACCTCGGCCTAAACATCAGAACCACAGGTAACTTCCACAAAGCTGTGAACGATCTGAGAGACAAGGCAAGAAGGGCCTTCTATGCCATCAAAAGGAACATAAAATTCAACATACCAATTAGGATCTGGATAAAAATACTAGAATCAGTTCTAGAACCCATTGCCCTTTATGGTTGTGAGGTCTGGGGTTCCGCTCAACAACCAAGAATTCACAGAAACACCAAATTAAGACTCGGCATGCAGAATTCTTGTCAGGCTCTGGCCATAGAGAAGCCTATTTGCTTCTCTATGTAGCCATGGTCAGAGTCTGACAGGTCTTTTCTTTCTGTTTCTGGTGGTGGTTTGTGTGGGATCCCTAATTAGAGGCAGCTGTAGCACATCGTCTCTAGTTAGGGATCCTACAAAGGTTTGTAGATTTTCACACTGGGTTGTGGGTCGTTGTCACGGTGACAGTAAGTGTGCTATTTGTTACGTCCGTTCATTCGTGTTTGTGAACGTTTAGTCTATTCGTGTTTTTTTTGTTCTGTAGTTCTACATTTGTGTGTTGTGTTATACATAATTTTATTATACTATGTAATAATATTACTATGTGGAACTACTATCCCTGCGCTGTGTCTTGGTCCCTCTATGCACCCGTGCGTGACAATTCTTAAAAAAATATCCTCCATGAACAACGAAAAACACCAAATAACGCATGCAGAGCAGAATTAGGCCGATACCCACTAATTATCAACATCCAGAAAAAAAGCTGTTAAATTCTACAACCAACTAAAAGGAAGTGATTCCCGAACCTTCCATAACAAAGCCATCACCTACAGAGAGATGAACCTGGAGAAGAGTCCCCTAAGCAAGCTGGTCCTGGGGCTTTGTTCACAAACACAAACAGACCCCACAGAGCCCCAGGACAACAACACAATTAGACCCAACCATATCATGAGAAAACTAAAAGAGAATTACTTGACACATTGAAAATAATTATTATTGATAGAGAGAGAGAGAGCGAGGAAGAGAGAGGTCCAGTCTTTACTGACGTAAATGTAGAATGTGGACATGTTCAGCTGTAGTTACACAGGGTGTCCCCCAGGGTTCTGTTCTCGGTCCCCTGCTCTTCATCATCTACATCCTCCCCCTTGGTCAGATCCTCCGTCACCTTAAACTGGACTTCCACTGCTATGCTGATGACACTCAGACCTACCTTAGCACCAAGTCCCTCACCAACCCTCCTCTGTCCCATACTGAAACCTGCCTGGCAACAATAACAACCTGGATGCAGCAGAACTTCCTCAAGCTCAACAGTGACAAAACGGACCTATTGCTGTTAGGTTCACAATCTACGCTAGCCAAAGCTGGCACCTTCAATCTCACTATTGATGGCACTGTTGTCTCTCCTTCCCCCCCAAGCACGCAACCTAGGTGTCATACTGGACTCCTCCCTCAGCTTTGAACAACACATAAACCTAGGTGTCATACTGGACTCCTCCCTCAGCTTTGAACAACACATAAAACAGACAGTTAAATCTTCATTCTTTTCACAATATTGCTAAACTACAGTCCTGCCTCTCCAGCTCTGCTGTTAGTTGTTTGTTATACATTCTTTTTCTGTAAAGCGTCTTTGGGTCTCAGAAAAGCGCTATATAAATATAATGTATTATTATTATCACCAGTATTACTAAAGCCGTCAGCAGTAGACAGAGACAGGACTATACGTACCAACATGGTTCTCCACATCACTGATGTAGAAGGTAGGAGCAGGCATGGACATCCCCAGACCATCCTTCTTCAGAACCAGGATCGGCTCGTTAAAACCAACCTCCTCCAGGTAGTCCATAGTCAGCTGACTGCCATTCAGCTTCACCACAACGTCCTCAGAGCTGTAAGACATAGATTATATTACAGTACCTGCAGAAAGTATCATATCGCTCGACTTATTCCACATGTTGTGTTACAGCCTGAATTCAAGATGGATGAAACAGATGTTTTCTTTCATCTCTCTAAACACAATACCCCATGATGACAAATTCACTGAAAATAAAATACAGAAAAATCAGCATTCACACCCCTGAGGCAATACATTAGCATTGACTTTGGCAGCGATTACATCTTTGAGTCTTTCTGGGTAAGTCTCTAAGAACTTTACACACCTGGATTGTACAGTATTGCACATTATTATTTTGTCAAGTTGGTTGTTGATCATTGCTAGAAAGCCATTTTCAAGTCTTGATATAGATTATTTGTATTTGTATTTATTATGGATCCCCATTAGTTCCTGTCAAGGCAGCAGCTACTCTTCCTGGGGTTTATTATGGATCCCCATTAGTTCCTGCCAAGGCAGCAGCTACTCTTCCTGGAGTTTATTATGGATCCCCATTAGTTCCTGCCAAGGCAGCAGCTACTCTTCCTGGGGTTTATTATGGATCCCCATTAGTTCCTGCCAAGGCAGCAGCTACTCTACCACATATCTACAATACATTAAGTGTGTTCCTCAGACCACTACTCTACTACCACATACAGTATCTACAATACATCTGTACGTGTGTGTACAGTCGTGGCCAAACGTTTTGAGAATGACAAGTATTGGTCTCCACAAAAGGTTGCTGCCTCAGTGTTGATGATGGTAATTTGCATATACTCCAGAATGTCATTAAGAGTGATCAGATGAATTGCAATTAATTGCAAAGTCCCTCTTTGCCATGAAAATGAACTTAATCCCCAAAAAACATTTCCACTGCATTTCAGCCCTGCCACAAAAGGACCAGCTGCCATCATGTCAGTGATTGTCTCGTTAACACAGGTGAGAGTGTTGACGAGGACCAGGCTGGAGATCACTCTGTCATGCTGATTGAGTCAGAATAACAGACTGGAAGCTTTAAAAGGAGGGTGGTGCTTGAAATCATTGTTCTTCCTCTGTCAACCATGGTTACCTGCAAGGCAACACGTGCCGTCATCATTGCTTTGCCAGGGCGGATTGTAGAGTTGTAGAGGGTCAACACTGCAAATATTGACTCTTTGCATAAACTGAATGTCATTGTCAATGAATGCCTTTGACACTTATGAATACTATACTTCAGTGTACCATAGTAACTACTGACATAAAGATCTAAGAACACTGAATCCAATACTTGTGTCATTCTCAAAACTTTTGACCACGACTGTAGAGTGCGTGTGTTATCGTGTGTGTGTGTCTTCACAGTTCCTGCTGTTCCAGAAGGTGTATTTTTTTTATAAATTTGATTCTTGCATGAGTTTGGTATTTATCAGGATCCCCACTGCAAAAGCATCAGCTACTCTTCTTGGGGTCCACATGAAACATGACATAGTACAGAATATTATTAGTCAAGGACTGAAATACATACATTTAAAATGTCACACATAGCCTACATATCAGTACATGCACACAATATCTAGGTCTAATACATTACACAGCGCAAATTACAATACAAGATATATAAAATATCTGTGTCTCTTCACAGTACCCTTTGTGCAGTAAGGTGTTCTTTTATCTGGTTTTATTGTTAGCTGTAGTTACCTGGGGTGGCAGAGAGTTCCATGTAGTCATGACTCTATTAAACACTGCAGTTCCCAGCCTCTGTTCTTGAACTGGGGACTGTGAAGAGACTTCTGGTTGTACCGATGACTGTCGCAACTGCTTGAACCTTCAACACATCAATACTTAAACACTTTACAGCTAAGCACACTGAAATAAACAAGACTGCTGCAGGAGAGACTGACATGCATGTTTCCCTCTGTGTACATCTAAGTGCGATACTTGCTGCTTTGCTGTGGACCAACTGCAATTTACCTACGTCCTTCTTTGTCGCACATGACCACACAGCTGGGCAGTAATCCAGGTACGACAAAACTAGGGCCTGTAGGACCTGTCTGGTGGACTGAGATGTCAAGAAGGCAGAGCAACGCCCTATAATGGACAGACCTCTTATCGTTTTACCAACCATTGAGTCTATGTGTTTTGATCATCAAGCTTGGTATCTATGGTAACACCCAGCAGTCTAGACTCTTCAACTTGCTCTATAACCACATTATTCAATAATAGATCTTAACAAGGTTTAGCATTGAGCAAGTGATTTTTCCAGGTCTGTTGCTGGTTACCCATTCTAAAACTGACTGGAGCTCTATGTTAAGGCTGTCAGTTATTTATTTAACTGTTGCAGCCAAAGTGTATATTGTTGACTTGTTGTTAGTGTACATAGACACACAGGCTTTATTCAAGGTCAGTGGAAGGTCATTATTAAAAACAGAAAACAATAATGGCCCTAGCCAGCTGCCCTGCGGTACACCACACTTCCATTAAAGAAAACCTGTGTTCTATTAGATAGTTAACTCTCAATCCATAATAAGACAGAGGATGCAAATCCATAAACACCTACGTTCTTTCAGCAATAGGTTTATTATCAATGATATTGAAAACACCTCCACCAATCTTATAACTATCCATTTATTTCAGCCAATCAGTCATGTGTGTCAGTTCCGAGCATGTTGAGTGACCTTCCCTATAAGCATGTTGAGTGACCTTCCCTATAAGTATGTTGAAAGTCTGTTGTTTATTTGTTTTCTGTAAAATACATTTGTATTTGATCAAACACATTTTTTTCCAAAAGTTTGCTATGCACTTGTAACAGGCTGATTGGTCAGCTGTTTGAACCATTAAAAGGTGCTCAGCTATTCTTGGGGAACAGAATGACCTTTGACTCCCTCCATGTCTGAGGGCACACACCGTCTTCTAGGCTTAAATTGAAGATGTGGCAAAGAGGAGTCAAAATTAATTCCACTACCAACCTCAGCAATTTACCATCCAGGTTGTCGGTACCAGGTGGTTTGTCCTTATTTATAGAAAGCAACAATTGTTTCATCTCTTCCACACCCACTGTGTGGAACTCAAAACTACAGTGCTTCATTATTTGGTCCATGAATATGAAGGCTCATCATTAGTTTTTTGCATGGCATACCTAAGTTTGCTAATCTTGCCAACAAAAAAGTTACATCAGCATACATAGACAAACTTTTACTCTAGAATCTTGACTAGAACCAAAGAATGATCATATTACTCCCGTGCTAGCCTCTCTACACTGGCTTCCTGTTAAGGCTGGGGCTGATTTCAAGGTTTTACTGCTAACCTACAAAGCTTTACATGGGCTTGCTCCTACTTATCTCTCAGATTTGGTCCTGCCGTACATACCTACACGTACGCTCCGGTCACAAGACGTAGGCCTCCTTATTGTCCCTAGAATCTCTAAGCAAACAGCTGAAGGCAGGGCTTTCTCCTATAGAGCTCCATTTTTATGGAATGGTCTGCCTATCCATGTGAGAGACGCTGACTCCGTCTCAACCTTTAAGTCTTTACTGAAGACTCACCTCTTCAGTACGTCCTATGATTGAGTGTAGTCTGGCCCAGGGGTGCAAGGGTGAACGGCAAGGCTCTGGAGCAACGAACCACCCTTGCTGTCTCTGCCTGGTCGGCTCCCGTCTCTCCATTGGGATTCTCTGCCTCTGACCCTATTACGGGGGCTGAGTCACTGGCTTACTGGTGCTTTCCATGCCATCACTAGGAGGGGTGCGTCACTTCCTGTCTGGTTTGTCGCCCCCTCGGGCTTGTGCAGTGGAGGGGATCTTTCGTGGGCTATACTCAGCCTTGTTTCAGGGTAGTACGTTGGTGGTCTGTTGATATCACTCTGGTGGTGTAGGGGCTGTGCTTTGGCAGAGGGGGTGGGTTTATATCCTGCCTGGTTGGCCCTGTCTGGGGGTATTGTCGGAAGGGGCCACAGTGTCTCCTGACCCCCGTCTCAGCCTCCAGTATCTATGCTGCAATAGTCTATGTGCCGGGGGGCTAGGGTCAGTTTGTTAAATCTGATGTTATTATCCAGTGTCTTGTGTGAATTTAAGTATGCTCCCTCTAATTCTCTCTCTCTCCCACTCTACCTCCCCTCCCGGAGGACCTGAGCCTACCCGGAGGACCATGCTTCAGGACCACCTGCCCTGATGACTCCTAGCTGTCCCCAGTCCACCTGGTTGTGCTGCTGCACTGGTTTCAACTCTTCTGCCTGCGGTTATGGAACCCTGACCTGTTCATTGGACGTGCCACCTTGTCCCAGACCTGCTGTTTTCATCTCTCTCTCTCTCTACCACACCTGCGCTCTATCACACCGTACCTGCGCTCTCTACCGCATCTAAATGCCTGGCTATGAAAAGCCAAGTGACATTCACTCCTGATGTATTTACCTGTTGCAACCTCTACAACCACTATGATTACTATTTGACACATTTGATTTGATTTTAATTTGAAGTCAGAAGTTTACATAGACTTAGGTTGAAGTAATTAAAACTCATTTTTCAACCACTCCACAGATTTCATGTTAACAAACTATAGTTTTGGCAAGTCTGCTAGGACATCTACTTTGTGCAGTCTGGTTCATCCTTGAACCAATTTCTAAGCGCCTGAAGGTACCACGTTCATCTTTAGAAACACGAGTATGCAAGTATAAACACCATGGGACCACGCAGCCATCATACCACTCAGGAAGGAGTGTCACGATTGGGTGTTTGGAGAGACCAAGGCGCAGCGCAGGGATAGTAGTTCGTCATAATATTTATTATTACTATGTATACAAATAAATACAAATGAACGAACTAACCACACTAAATAAACACTAACGATCAAACGTCACGTTCACAAAAACAAACACGAAATGAACGGACGTAAAAAAGGCACACTTACTTTTCACCGTGACTGCGAACATAATACGACATATACCGATAACGACCCACACCCGCGTGAGGGACAGACTCAACATATATTGGATCCCTAATTAGAGACAACGGGTAGCAGCTGCCTCTAATTAGAGATCCACCCAAAACCCACAAAGAAACAGAAAAGAACGACACTGTCAGACTCTGACCATAGCTACATAGAGAAGCCTATTGCTTCTCTACGGCCAGAACCTGACAGTACCCCCCCCCCCCAAGGCGCGGACTCCCGGACGCCTAAACAAAAAAAAAACACACACAAAACACGGGGGGGTAAATGGGAGGGAAAACTAGTCCATCGGGGGCGGCTCCGGCGATGTGGACAGTTTTGTCCCGTGCCCCTTCCTTATCACCGGTCCCGGGCAAAAGGCTCCGGCCATGGAGCGGGGAAAACAACCGGGCCCGGACTGGGCACCGGTGGGGTAAACGGCTCCGGCCATGGAGCGGGGAAAACAACTGGGCCCGGACTGGGCACCGGTGGGGCAAACGGCTCCGGCCATGGAGCGGGGAAAACAACCGGGCCCGGACTGGGCACCGGTGGGGCAAACGGCTCCGGCCATGGAGCGGGGAAAACAACCGGGCCCGGACAGGGCCCCGGTGGGGTAAACGGCTCCTGCCATGGAGCGGGGAAAATAACCGGGCCCGGACTGGCCCCCGGTTGGGCAAACGGCTCCGGCCATGGAGCAGGGAAAACTTCCGGGCCCGGACTGGGCACCGGTGGGGCAAACGGCTCCGGCCATGGAGCGGGGAAAACAACCGGGCCCGGACTGGGCACCGGTGGGACAAACGGCTCCGGCCATAGAGCTGGGCAAACAACCGGGCCCGGACTGGGCACCGGTGGGGCGGACAGCTCAGGCTCTGAAGCAGAGCAGACGGCTGGACCCGGATTGGGTACCGGTGGAGCGGACTGCTCTGGCACTGAGGCGGAGCAGACGGCTGGACCCGGACTGGGTACAGGTGGAGCGGACTGCTCTGGCCCTGTGGCGGAGCAGGCTGCTGGACCCGGATTGGGCACCGGTGGAGCGGACTGCTCAGGCACTGAGGCGGAGCAGACGGCTGGACCCGGAATGGGCACCGGTGAACTGACCTTCGCAGGAGGTTTAGGGGCGCTGACCTTCGCTGGAGGTTCGGGGGCGCTGACCTTCGCTGGAGGTTCAGGGGCGCTGACCTTCGCTGGAGGTTCAGGGGCGCTGACCTTCGCTGGAGGTTCAGGGGCGCTGACCATCGCTGGAGGTTCAGGGGCGCTGACCTTCGCTGGAGGTTCAGGGGCGCTGACCTTCGCTGGAGGTTCAGGGGCGCTGACCTTCGCTGGAGGTTCAGGGGCGCTGACCTTCGCAGGAGGTTCGGGGCGCTGAACCTCCAGCGAAGGTCAGCGCCCCTGATAGTAGGGATAGTAGTTCGTCATAATATTTATTATTACTATGTATACCAATAAATACAAATGAACGAACTAACCACACTAAATAAACACTAACGATCAAACGTCTCGTTCACAAAAACAAACACGAAATGAACGGACGTAAAAAAGGCACACTTACTTTTCACCGTGACTGCGAACATAATACGACATATACCGATAACGACCCACACCCGCGTGAGGGACAGACTCAACATATATTGGATCCCTAATTAGAGACAACGGGTAGCAGCTGCCTCTAATTAGAGATCCACCCAAAACCCACAAAGAAACGACACTGTCAGACTCTGACCATAGCTACATAGAGAAGCCTATTGCTTCTCTATGGCCAGAGCCTGACAAGGAGAAGCATTCTGTCTCCTAGAGATTAACGTACTTTGGTGCGAAAAGTGCAAATCAATCCCAGAACAACAGCAAAGGACCTTGTGAAGATGCTGGAGGAAACAGGTACAAAAGTATCTATATTCACAGTAAACCGAGACTTATATCGACATAACCTGAAAGGCCGCTCAGCAAGGAAGAAGCCACTGCTCCAATACCGTCATAAAAAAGCCAGACTATGGTTTGCAACTGCACATAGTGACAAAGATCGTAGTTTTTGGAGAAATGTCCTCTGGTCTGATGAACCAAAAAATAGAACTGTTTGGCCATAATGACCATCGTTATGTTTGGAGGAAAAAGGGGGAGGCTTGCAAGCCGAAGAACACCATCCCAACCGTGGCTTGGTCGCAACTGGGTCTTCCAAATGGACAATGACCCCAAGCATACTTCCAAAGTTGTGGCAAAATTGCTTAAGGACAACAAAGTCAAGGTATTGGAGTGGCCATCACAAAGCCCTGACCTCAATCCTAAAAAAAATGCGAGCAAGGAGGCCTACAAACCTGACTCAGTTACACCAGTTCTGTCAGGAGGAATGGGCCAAAATTCACCCAACTTATTGTGGGAAGCTTGTGGATGGCTACCAGAAATGTTTGACCCAAGTTAAACAATTTAAAGGCAATGCTACCAAATACTAATTGAGTATGTAAACTTCTGACCCACTGGGAATGTGATGAAAGAAATAAAAGCTGAAATAAATAATTATCTCTACTATTATTCTGACATTTCACATTCTTAAAATAAAGTGGTGATCTTAACTGACCTAAGACAGGGAATTTTTACTAGGATTAAATGTCAGGAATTGTGAAAAACTGATTTTTTAATGTATTATGCTAAGGTGTCTGCTAACTCTGTCTGGGATGTATTAGTACTGTCTGATAATCCTGTCTTGATTCATTAGTACTGTCTGAATCCTTTCTGGGATCTATAAGTACTGTCTGAATTCTTTCTGGGATGTATTAGTACTGTCTGAATCCTGTATGGTATGTATTAGTACTGTCTGATAATCCTGTCTGAGATCTATTAGTACTGTCTGATAATCCTGTCCTGAATGTATTAGTACTGTCTGAATCCTGTCAGATGTATTAGTAATGTCTTATATACCTGTCTGGGATATTTTAGTACTGTCTGATAATCCTGTCTGGGATGTATTAGTACTGTCTGATAACCCTGTCAGTTGTATAAGTACTGTCTGATAATTCTGTCTGAGATGTATTACTACTGTCTGATAATTCTGTCTGAGATGTATTAGTACTGTCTGATAATTATGTCTGAGATGTATTAATACTGTCTGATAATTCTGTCTGAGATGTATTAGTACTGTCTGATAATCCTGTCTGGGATGTATTAGTACTTTCTGATAATCCTGTCAGTTGTATTACTACTGTCTGATAATTCTGTCTGAGATGTATTAGTATTGTCTGATAATTCTGTCTGAGATGTATTACTACTGTCTGATAATTCTGTCTGAGATGTATTAGTACTGTCTGATAATTCTGTCTGAGATGTATTAGTACTGTCTGATAATTCTGTCTGAGATGTATTAGTACTGTCTGATAATTCTGTCTGAGATGTATTAGTACTGTCTGATAATTCTGTCAGTTGTATTACTACTGTCTGATAATCCTGTCTGAGATGTATTACTACTGTCTGATAATTCTGTCTGAGATGTATTAGTACTGTCTGATAATTCTGTCTGAGATGTATTAGTACTGTCTGATAATCCTGTCAGTTGTATTAGTACTGTCTGATAATCCTGTCTGGGATCTATTACTATCTGATCATCTATCTGATCATCTGACCGGGTAAGAGACAGGTTGGAGTTACTGTTATTTATTTAACATTAATTGAACTAGGCAGTCAGTTAAGAACTAATTCTTATTTACAATGACGGCCAATTGTGCGCCGCCCTATGGGACTCTCAATCCCAGCCGGATGGTGATACAGCCTGGAATCAAACCAAGGTCTGTAGAGACGCCTCTAGCACTGAGATGCAGAGCCTTTCGGAAGCCAAAACTTAAAAAATGTCTGCAGCATTGAAGGTCCCCAAGAACACAGTGGCCTCCATCATTCTTAAATGGAAGAAGTTTGGAACCACCAAGACTCTTCCTAGAGCTGGCTGCCTGGCCAAACTGAGCAATCAGGGGAGAAGGGCCTCATGGCTTGGTTTTTGCTCTGACATGCACTGTCAGCTGTGGGACCTGATATAGACAGGTGTGTGCCTTTCCAAATCATGTCCAATCAATGTAATTTACCACAGGTGGAGTCCAATCAAGTTGTAGAAACATCTCAAAGATGATCAATGGAAACAGGAAGCACCTGAGCTCAAGTTCGAGTCTCATAGCAAAGGGTCTAAATACTTATGTAAATAAGTAATGTATTTATTTTATTTTAAAAACATTTGCAACATTTTCTAAAAACCTGTTTTGCTTTGTATTTATGGGGTATAGTGTGGATTGATGAGGAAAATGTTTTATTTCATCCATTTTAGAATAAGGCTGTAATGTAACAAAATGTGGAAAAAGTCAAGGGGTCTGAAAACGTTCCGAATGCATTGTATAACCACAAATACCTCGTACCCCTGTATATAGACATGTTACTACCTCGTACCCCTGTATATAGACATGTTACTACCTCGTACCCCTGTATATAGACATGTTACTACCTCGTACCCCTGCATATCCACTCAGTACTGGTACTCCCTGTATATAGACATGTTACTACCTCGTACCCCTGTATATAGACATGTTACTACCTCGTACCCCTGTATATAGACATGTTACTACCTCGTACCCCTGTATATAGACATGTTACTACCTCGTACTCCTGTATATAGACATGTTACTACCTCGTACTCCTGTATATAGACATGTTACTACCTCGTACTCCTGTATATAGACATGTTACTACCTCGTACTCCTGTATATAGACATGTTACTACCTCGTACTCCTGTATATAGACATGTTACTACCTCGTACCCCTGCATATCCACTCAGTACTGGTACTTCCTGTATATAGACATGTTACTACCTCGTACTCCTGTATATAGACATGTTACTACCTCGTACCCCTGTATATAGACATGTTACTACCTCATACCCCTGTATATAGACATGTTACTACCTCGTACCCCTGCATATCCACTCAGTACTGGTACTTCCTGTATATAGACATGTTACTACCTCGTACTCCTGTATATAGACATGTTACTACCTCATACCCCTGTATATAGACATGTTACTACCTCGTACCCATGCATATCCACTCAGTACTGGTACTTCCTGTATATAGACATGTTACTACCTCGTACCCCTGTATATAGACATGTTACTACCTCGTACCCCTGTATATAGACATGTTACTACCTCGTACCCCTGTATATAGACATGTTACTACCTCGTACCCCTGCATATACACTCAGTACTGGTACTTCCTGTATATAGACATGTTACTACCTCGTACCCCTGTATAATGACATGTTACTACCTCGTACCCCTGTATATAGACATGTTACTACCTCGTACCCCTGTATATAGACATGTTACTACCTCATACCCCAGCATATCCACTTAGTACTGGTACTTCCTGTATATAGACATGTTACTACCTCGTACCCCAGCACATCCACTCAGTACTGGTACTTCCTGTATATAGACATGTTACTACCTCGTACCCCAGCATATCCACTCAGTACTGGTACTTCCTGTATATAGACATGTTACTACCTCGTACCCCTGTATATAGACATGTTACTACCTCGTACCCCAGCATATCCACTCAGTAACATGTCTATATACAGGGAGTACCAGTACTGAGTGGATATGCTGGGGTACGAGGTAGTAACATGTCTATATACAGGGGTACGAGGTAGTAACATGTCTATATACAGGGAGTACCAGTACTATTTCGTACCCCAGCATATCCACTCAGTACTGGTACTCCCTGTATATAGACATGTTACTACCTCGTACCCCTGTATATAGACATGTTACCACCTCGTACCCCTGTATATAGACATGTTACTACCTCGTACCCCTGTATATAGACATGTTACCACCTCGTACCCCTGTATATAGACATGTTACTACCTCGTACTCCTGTATATAGACATGTTACTACCTCGTACCCCTGTATATAGACATGTTACTACCTACCCCTGTATATAGACATGTTACTACCTCGTACCCCTGTATATAGACATGTTACTACCTCGTACCCCTGTATATAGACATGTTACTACCTCGTACCCCTGCATATCCACTCAGTACTGGTACTCCCTGTATATAGACATGTTACTACCTCGTACCCCTGTATATAGACATGTTACAACCTCGGACCCTTGTATATAGACATGTTACTACCTCGTACCCCTGTATATAGACATGTTACTACCTCGTACCCCTGTATATAGACATGTTACTACCTCATACCCCTGTATATAGACATGTTACTACCTCGTACCCCTGTATATAGACATGTTACTACCTACCCCTGTATATAGACATGTTACTACCTCGTACCCCTGTATATAGACATGTTACTACCTCGTACCCCTGTATATAGACATGTTACTACCTCGTACTCCAGTCACTATTTCAACTTTTTATTAAATGTTGTATCTTTAACTCTAGACTGTTGGAAAAGGACCAGTAAGGAAGCGTCTGTTGTTTACAAATCATGTGACAAATGAAATAGATGTAATTGGAGTTTAGTGGTAGTTTACCTGGGGAAGGTGCGACTGCGTAGCTCCTTGATGAACACCTGACTGCCGTTCAGAACAGCTCTGATGTCTCCTCTCTGTCCCGTGTCGTGCTTATTCCTTTTCTTGTTTCTCACTGAACAACATGAAGACACCACCATTAATAACAGCAGGGATCTATTTACTAGACATCAAACACAAGAAAACGGACAGGAATGCAACAGTGTGCACTAATGAATAAACCCCAGTATAGTGTCAGCCTGTGGGACTTTAGGTAGGTACGCCAGACAGACAGACAGACAGACAGACACTTACTGGTGGATTTTCCATCGGTCTTCTCACAGTTGGGACAGTGGTAGATGTCAATGTCTAGTAAATAGCAGGGATCTATTTACTAGACATCAAACACAAGAAAACGGACAGGAATGCAACAGTGTGCACTAATGAATAAACCCCAGTATAGTGTCAGCCTGTGGGACTTTAGGTAGGTACGCCAGACAGACAGACAGACACTTACTGGTGGATTTTCCATCGGTCTTCTCACAGTTGGGACAGTGGTAGATGTCAATGTCTGGAGCCTCATCCTCATCCACACCAACACAGCTGGAACAGCAGAGAGTGATATACATTAACACAGCTGGAACAGCAGAGAGTGATATACATTAACACAGCTGGAACAGCAGAGAGTGATATACATTAACACAGCTGGAACAGCAGAGTGATATCCATTAACACAGCTGGAACAGTAGAGTGATATACATTAACACAGCTGGAACAGCAGAGAGATATACATTAACACAGCTGGAACAGCAGAGTGATATACATTAACACAGCTGGAACAGCAGAGTGATATACATTAACACAGCTGGAACAGCAGAGAGTGATATACATTAACACAGCTGGAACAGCAGAGAGTGATATACATTAACACAGCTGGAACAGCAGAGAGTGATATACATTAACACAGCTGGAACAGCAGAGTGATATACATTAACACAGCTGGAACAGCAGAGTGATATACATTAACACAGCTGGAACAGCAGAGAGTGATATAAATTAACACAGCTGGAACAGCAGAGTGATATACATTAACACAGCTGGAACAGCAGAGTGATATACATTAACACAGCTGGAACAGCAGAGAGTGATATACATTAACACAGCTGGAACAGCAGAGTGATATACATTAACACAGCTGGAACAGCAGAGAGATATACATTAACACAGCTGGAACAGCAGAGAGTGATATACATTAACACAGCTGGAACAGCAGAGTGATATACATTAACACAGCTGGAACAGCAGAGAGTGATATACATTAACACAGCTGGAACAGCAGAGAGTGATATACATTAACACAGCTGGAACAGCAGAGTGATATACATTAACACAGCTGGAACAGCAGAGTGATATACATTAACACAGCTGGAACAGCAGAGAGTGATATACATTAACACAGCTGGAACAGCAGAGAGTGATATACATTAACACAGCTGGAACAGCAGAGTGATATACATTAACACAGCTGGAACAGCAGAGTGATATACATTAACACAGCTGGAACAGCAGAGTGATATACATTAACACAGCTGGAACAGCAGAGTGATATACATTAACACAGCTGGAACAGCAGAGTGATATACATTAACACAGCTGGAACAGCAGAGTGATATACATTAACACAGCTGGAACAGCAGAGTGATATACATTAACACAGCTGGAACAGCAGAGTGATATACATTAACACAGCTGGAACAGCAGAGTGATATACATTAACACAGCTGGAACAGCAGAGTGATATACATTAACACAGCTGGAACAGCAGAGAGTGATATACATGAACACAGCTGGAACAGCAGAGAGTGATATACATTAACACAGCTGGAACAGCAGAGAGTGATATACATTAACACAGCTGGAAGAGTAGAGTGATACAGCTGTGTTAATGTGACCTTGTTCTTGATAGCGCGTCTGGTTTTGAGATATTTGTATTTATTATGGTACCCCATTAGCTGCTGCCAGGAATTAGAATTAAAAACAGGTTAATTAAAAACAGGTTCAGCCCCTGGTTCGACCATGATCTTGCAGAGTTACTCCTCAAGAATTGCATTTGGCGAAAGCCTCGGCACACGCTTACTCAGGCTGACTGGCTCTCATTCAGGCAAATGAGATATAAGTGCACTCAGGCTCTGTGGGTCTCACCCCAAGAAATTCTGGAAAACGGTTAAAGAAAGAAAGAAAGAAAGAAAGAAAGAAAGAAAGAAAGAAAGAAAGAAAGAAAGAAAGAAAGAAAGAAAGAAAGAAAGAAAGAAAGAAAGAAAGAAAGAAAGAAAGAAAGATAGATAGATACATAGATAGATAGATCAGGTAGCCCAGTGGTTAGAGTGTTGGGCCTGTAACCGAAAGGTTGCTGGATCGAATCCCCGAGCTGACAAGGTAGTTAACCTACTGTTCCTAGGCCGTCATTGAAAATAAGAATTTGTTCTTAACTGACTTGCCTAGTAAAATAAAGGTAAAATAGATAGATAGGTACTTTATTGATCCCCGGGGGGGAAATTTCATTGTCAAGCAGCTACAACAAAACACAGGGCAGGTGCAAAATGCCACAACGAAAGTACACAAAAGACAGATACATGATACATAGGCAGTATGAAAAAGTATAGAAATACAAGATATCTGGAGTGCAAAAAAATAATAAAATAAAAGCTATAAAAGACAGTATGGGTGGTTGGCTGAATATATACAGTTATATTTACAGATAAGTGAATACTTGCATGGTTACACAAACTGTACAGGTAAATGACAGGAAGAGATACTTTAATAGCTAAATGTGTGTATGATATAAATTTGGGGTAATAATAGTAATTCCCTTAAAATACAGTCCTTAGTGCGCAGGGTTTAATTACAGATAACTGCACGTATTGCACATTCAATATACTAAAAGCAATGAGAAAAGATACAACTGACAGGATACTAATATGCATTCCTGAGTGAATGACTACGTAAGTTAGGTCCAGGAATTACTAGCAATATTGCACGTGATATGATACAGACCTGAATGAATAAATAGGTCCTGAGTGAATGAGTGCTGACGGACCAGAGTTACTCACGGATGGATGCATAATTGTTAAACTAGGTCCTAGCACCCCAACAGTTCCAGATCTATGTTGCCGATGGCACGGCACCCCGGTGAGGCATTATATAGTCTAATAGCCGCTGGCAGGAAGGACCTCCTGTAGCGCTCTCTGGAGAATAAATAAAGTGGAGGCTGGATTCTGGGTGAGAATTAAGTCTACCTGACAGGTTCACTTTCCAGAACTCGTCATCTTTCTTCTTCAATCCGCAGGACATAAAACAATATAGAGGTATGATGGATATCCACTTTGAGACATGACGTGTAGTATTTTCACATTTTATATCTCGCTTTCATATTAATTATTTTTTTTGGGGGGGGGGGTTGTCATATCTTTGTGAAATGTCAACGAAGCATTGAGCGTATACAAAGCCTTTTATTTATTTTCAAAGCCTTTTACATTTAATTCAGCTTTTGCAATCCGCGGAAACCACTTTGAAGATGACGACCACAAATGGTAAAATCCTCAAAAGCTGTTACGAGAAACCTGTTCCGATATGTCAACAGAGCTCTGTGCTTCTCATCGGATGTATTCGGTCACGAAATCAGACTTTCTGGATAGAATGTTAATGATACTAGAGAAATACCCCACTGAACAATTCAGAACATGAATAACCATATTTGTCTTTGTAAAACGTATTTTATTACATAAGGAAGTGAAATTTCATCACAAAAGGGCGTTTTCACCCACTCTGGGCAGAAACTATGGTTGGTTCTGGAGCTGAATTTGTCATAAGCACTGATGTAAACACGCACTGATCTATCTTGACTCTGACCATTGATTATGTCCAAAGTTATGGTTTCTTCCATAAATTGAGGCTGCAAATATGTCTTAGAAATAGTTAGAAAGACAAAGATGAAGCTCCAGTAATATGGATACCTATTGAAAGGTAGCTGATATGCGTTTTTCCACATTATAATGGACAAGGTGCAGCCCGAGTTCATGGTTCTCACAGAGGAAGTGAAATGATAGGCTACAATGACTTTGCTCATGATCATGCAAATGACATGTAATTAACTCTAAGTTTTCTTTTGCGGCTGCCTTTCATTATCTGGATAGACACTTGTGGTTTTTAGCTAACGTTACACCAATCAAAGCAGTGTAGTACTTTAGTGGTCCAAACCATTCATCTTGGGGCGATGGGGGGGCGGGTGTGCAAAAGGCTGACATACCATTTATAAAATGGTCATATACACTCACCGGCCACTTCATTAGGTACCGGGTTGGACCCCCTTTTGCCTTCAGAACTGCTTTAATTCTTTGTGGCGTAGATTCAACAAGGTGCTGGAAACATTCCTCAGAGATTCTGGTCCATATTGACATTTTTAGCATCACACAGGTGCTGCAGATTTGTCGGCTGCACATCCATGATTTGATCTCCCGTTCCGCCACATCCCAAAGGTGCTCTATTGGATTGAGATCTGGTGACTGTGGAGGCCATTTGAGTACAGTGAACTCACTGTCATGTTCAAGACACCAGTTTGAGATGTGAGCTTTGTGTCATGGCGCGTTATCCTGCTGGAAGTAGGGGTAGAGGTAGCCAGGTGGAAAGCATGGCCAGCCGTAGCAAAATACTTATTGAAATTCTCAATTATCGTTGATTACTAACTACTTACTACTTTTTATCAACTAAACTAACACTAACCTTAAACCTTTGACCTAACTCCTAAACTTAACACTAAGCTTAACCCTAACCCCTAGGATAGCACATTTTAACCAGCTAGCTAACATTAGCCACCTAGACAGAATTTGTAAGTATTGTATTGTACGTTTTGTAAATTCATACAATATAATACGAATTGTAATTCGTAACACATCATACGAAATGGGTGATGGACATGCACAAATTAATACGTACCATACGAAACATTATCATACTAAATGGAGTGTCTCGGATTTACGTTCAGAATAATACAAAATTCTCTGAGACCAGGTTGGGCAAGGAGGAGGGATACATTAATCATTTCTATAATAGACTAAGCTTTGTTCAAACTCCTCCTTCATTGTTTCTATCTTCAGAAGTTAAGTATTTGTTCCACATTCACAGTGAAATGCTTTAATTACCATCAGAGCAGTATTCAATATAGAAAACCTATAACTAATAGGAACATCTTTTTTTTAAACACAAGAAATAGCAAATAACACAGGATGCTATACAAGGTACATTTACAATAGGGGGATATTAGAGTATTTGTGTAGATGTGTACATGGAGGCAGGCAGGAGAAAGTGCCAAGCGTCACGTCTGAAGGAAACCTGGCACCATCCCTACGGTGAAGCATGGTGGTGGCTCCCCATCCAACCTGACAGAGCTTGAGATGATCTGCAGAGAAGAATGGGAGAAACTCCCCAAATACAGGCGTGTCAAGCTTGTAACGTCATACCTAAGAAGACTCAAGGCTGTAATCGCTGTCAAAGGTGCTTCAACAAAGTGCTGAGTAAATGTAGATGTGATATTTCCATTTTTTTTTTATATGATTGCAAATATTATTATATTTGAGTTATGATTTTTGGCCTAAAATTACTTATTATAGATAGATAGATAGATAGATAGATAGATAGATAGATAGATAGATAGATAGATAGATAGATAGATAGATAGATAGATAGATAGATAGATAGATAGATAGATAGATAGATAGATAGATAGATAGATAGATAGATAGATAGATAGATAGATAGATAGATAGATAGATAGATAGATAGATAGATAGATAGATAGATAGATAGATAGATAGATACTTTATTGATCCCCGAGGGGAAATTTCTTTGTCAAGCAGCTACGTAACAAACACAGGGCAGGTGCAAAATGCCAGAACGAAAATACACAAAAGACAGATACACGGTACATGATACATAGAGCGGCAGTATGAAAAAGTATAGAAATACAAGATATCTGGAGGGCAAAAAATAAAAGCTATAAAAAGACATTGCATAGTATGGGTGGTTGGCTGAATATGTACACTATACATTGGTGGATGTTGGATGGTTAACTATACTATACAGGTCGATGGCAGAGAAATACTTCAATAGCTAAAAATGTGTATGATATGAGCGAGGGTAATAATAGTTTACTTAATAGACAGACTGGGTAAATGAACAGGTAAGTGAATATTTGCATGGTTACACAAACTGTACAGGTAAATGACAGGAAGAGATACTTAAGTAGCTAAATGTGTGTATGATATTATTTAGGGTAATACTAGTAATTCCCTTAAAATACAGTCCTTAGTGCGCAGGGTTTAATTACAGATAACTGCACGTATTGCACATTCGATATACTAAAAGAAATGAGAAAAGATACAACTGACAGGATACTAATATGCATTCCTGAGTGAATACCTACGTAAGTTCAGTCCAAGAATTACTAGCAATATTGCACGTGATATGATATAACAACTGTACATGAATATACAGACCTGAATTAATAAATAAGTCCTGAGTGAATGAGTGATTACAGACCAGAGTTACTCACGGATGGATGCATAATTGTTAAACTAGGTCCTAACACCCCAACAGTTCCAGGTCTACAGTCGTATGAAAACGTTTGGGCAACCCTGACAATTTCCATGATTTCCATTTATAAATAATTGGGTGTTTGGATCAGCAATTTCATTTTGATCTATCAAATAACTGATGGACACAGTAATATTTCAGTAGTGAAATGAGGTTTATTGGATTAACAGAAAATGTGCAATATGCATCAAAACGGAATTAGACAGGTGCATAAATTTGGGCCCCAACAGAAAAATCACATCAATATTTAGTAGAGCCTCCTTTTGCTAAAATAACAGCCTCTATACGCTTCCTATAGCCTCTAATGAGTGTCTGGATTCTGGATGAAGGTATTTTGGACCATTCCTCCTTACAAAACATCTCCAGTTCAGTTAGGTTTGATGGTTGTCGAGCATGGACAGCCCGCTTCAAATCATCCCACAGATTCTCAATGACATTCAGGTCTGGGGACTGGGATGGCCATTCCAGAACATTGTACTTGTTCCTCAGCATAAATGCCCGGGTAGATTTTGAGCAGTGTTTTGGGTCGTTGTCTTGTTGAAATATCCAGCCCTGGCGTAACTTCAACTTTGTGACTGATTCTTCAACATTATTCCCAAGAATCTGCTGATATTGAGTGGAATCCATGCGACCCTCAACTTTAACAAGATTCCCAGTACCGGCACTGGCCACACAGCCCCACAGCATGATGGAACCCCCAACAAATTTTACTGTGGGTAGCAAGTGTTTTTCTTGGAACGCTGTGTTCTTTTGCCGCCATGCATAACGCCCCTTGTTATGACCAAATAACTCAATCTTTGTTTCATCAGTCCACAGCACCTTATTCCAAAATGAAGCTGGCTTGTCCAAATGTGCGTTTGCATACCTCAAGCGACTCTGTTTGTGGAGTGTGTGCAGAAAAGGCTTCTTCCGCATCACTCTCCCGTACAGCTTCTCCTTGTGCAAAGAGTGCTGAATTGTTGAACGATGCACAGTGACACCATCTGCAGCAAGATTATGTTGTAGGTCTTTGGAGGTGGTCTGTTGGCTGTTTTTGACCGTTCTCACCATCCTTCGCCTTTGCCTCTCCGATATTTTACTTGGCCTGCCACTTCTGGCCTTAACAAGAACTGTGCCTGTGGTCTTCCATTTCCTCACTATGTTCCTCACAGTGGACACTGACAGCTTACATCTCTGCGATAGCTTTTTGTAGCCTTCCCCTAAACCATAATGTTGAACAATCTTTGTTTTCAGGTCATTTGAGAGTTGTTTTGAGGCCCCAATGTTGCCACTCTTCAGAGGAGAGTCAAAGAGAACAACAACTTGCAATTGGCCACCTTAAATACCTTTTCTCATGATTGGATGCACTTGTCTATGAAGTTCAAGGCTTAATGAGCTCACCAAACCAATTGTGTGTTCCAATTAATCAGTGCTAAGTAGTTACAGGTATTCAAATCAACAGAATGACAAGGGTGCCCAAATTTTTGCATAGCCTATTTTTCACATCTGATTTAATTTCATACAACTTAATATTGCTACACTAAAAATCTTTGTCTGGACAATACCCCAGTACTCAGCTTTTATTAGAAAATGAATGGCATGCCACTGTGATCATTTTCTGTGACGACAGAGTAAATTATTATGCAGCCTCAGAGGGGTGCCCAAACTTTTTCATACGACTGTATTTCAGAACTGCAGTTTCCGCTGCTTGGAGCAACAGTGAAGTGGGCAGCGCAGTACGGATTTCTTCTCTTACATCTGCAAGCAGAGTCTGAACATCAGACAGGATGGCATTGTCTCCCTCAATCCATGCAATGGCTACTGCTATAGGTTTCTCAAGCAAGACATTCATCAGCATTTCTCTGACTACGTTCCTCCATTGAGTCTTAAAAAACATCTGATTCCAGGAGGACCATGAGCTGTTGCTATCGATAAGGTGTCTGATTCATCATTTTCACCTCCAATAGAAGTAGAGGGACTTTTGTCAGAGGTTGCTTGTTGTGAGCGCTGAGGGAACTTTATGCACTTGGCCAGAAGATTCTGCATCTTTGTTCCATTCTTCACGATTGTAGCATTCTTTACATATGATTTGGCACAGTATTTGCAAAATGTACACAGTTTTCCTTCTACATTAGCTGCAGTGAAATGTCTCCACACATCAGATAGTGGAATTTTCCTGTAAAGATTAGAAAAAAATGAGTAAAAAAAACCCAAATACAATTCCATGTACAGATAAATAGTTAAGCAGTTAGATTAAACAACTCGTTTGTAAGATAAATGTATGTAAACAGGTGAATTAACACTCCTCAGTTAGCAGGCTCAAGCAAGCTAAAACCCACATGGTAGCAAAAACTAACTAGCAGAAACTGTTAACAAATTAGAAATTATTTAAACACACTTTAGGCTACTATTTACTAGTTAACAAAAAATCATGTATGTCATAAAATATATTCACCCACCCAGTATTGTAATCAAAACTTACCAGAAAGCAAGTAGTCCTTGGCTCAGACAGTGTAGTACTGTGGGCTCAATAGCATCTCATTAGTGTGCAAGATCTTGAGAATCAGCTGTACATGTGATGGAAGAGTGCACTGCACATGCAGAGGGTCGCAATTTCATTGAAAGTTTAGCCAAAATATGTCACAAGACCTAGAACTGCCTTATGCGTATCCCACAAAAAAGGTTCACTGTTATAAGCTAACATTTTTGATGAGTTTCTGACAATTTGCAACCCTAATTGTGACAGTACATCATGGAGATATAAATCAACAGACAGATGTGAATAATAACAGCAGATAGACAGCAGGGGAGAGGGACAGCAAGGGAGAGAGACAGCAAGGGAGAGAGACAGCAGGGGAGAGAGACAGCAGGGGAGAGAGACAGCAGGGGAGAGGGACAGCAAGGGAGAGGGACAGCAGGGGAGAGGGACAGCAGGGGAGAGGGACAGCAGGGGAGAGGGACAGCAGGGGAGAGGGACAGCAGGGGAGAGGGACAGCAGGGGAGAGGGACAGCAGGGGAGAGGGACAGCAAGGGAGAGAGACAGCAAGGGAGAGGGACAGCAAGGGAGAGGGACAGAGGGGAGAGGGACAGCAAGGGAGAGGGACAGCAGGGGAGAGGAAGACGGACAGCAGGGGAGAGGGACAGCAGGGGAGAGGGACAGCAAGGGAGAGGGACAGCAAGGGAGAGGGACAGCAGGGGAGAGGAAGACGGACAGCAGGGGAGAGGAAGACGGACAGCAGGGGAGAGGGACAGCAGGGGAGAGGGACAGCAGGGGAGAGGGACAGCAGGGGAGAGGGACAGCAGGGGAGAGGGACAGCAGGGGAGAGGGACAGCAGGGGAGAGGGACAGCAGGGGAGAGGGACAGCAGGGGAGAGGGACAGCAGGGGAGAGGGACAGCAGGGGAGAGGGACAGCAGGGGAGAGGGACAGCAGGGGAGAGGGACAGCAGGGGAGAGGGACAGCAGGGGAGAGGGACAGCAGGGGAGAGGGACAGCAGGGGAGAAGGACAGCAGGGGAGAGGGACAGCAGGGGAGAGGGACAGCAGGGGAGAGGGACAGCAGGGGAGAGGGACAGCAGGGGAGAGGGACAGCAGGGGAGAGGGATAGCAGGGGAGAGGGATAGCAGGGGAGGGGGCATCCTCTTGTCTGACTGGACCAATCAAGTATGTAAATGTACATGGATCCCTTGTCAGCTATAAATATGCACCCTACCAGTCACACCCCGTTGGTGACAGGTGTATAAAATTGAGCACACAGCAATGCAATCTCCATAGACAAACATTGGCAGTAGAAAGACCTTACTGAAGAGTACAGTGACTCTCAACGTAGCACTGTCATAGGATGACACCTATCAAACAAGTCAGATTTCTGCCCTGTTAGAGCCGCCCCCTGTAAGTGTTGTTATTGTGAAGTGAAAACGTCTAGGAGCAACAACGGCTCAGCCAAGACGTGGTAGGCAACACAAGCTCACAGAACAGGACCGCCGAGTGCTTAAGCGCATAAAAATCATCTGTCCTCGATTGAAACGCTCACTGCCGAGTTCCAAACTGCCTTTAGAAGCAACGTCAGCACAATAACTGTTTGTGGGGAGCTTCATTAAATGGTTTCCATGGCCGAGCAGCCGCACACAAGCCTAAGATCACCATGCGCAATGCCAAGCATCGGCTGGAGTGGTGTAAAGCTCACCACCATTGGACTCTGCAGCAGTGGAAACACGTTATCTGGAGTGATGAATCACGCTTCACCATCTGGCAGTCCGACAAATATGGGTTTGGCGGATGCCAGGAGAACGCTACCTGTCCCAATGCATAGTACCAACTGTAAAGTTTGGTGAAGGAGGAATAATGGTCTGGGTCTGTGTTTCATGGTTCGGGCCCCTTAGTTACAGTGAAGGGAAATCTTAACGCTACAGCATACAATGACATTCTAGACTTCCAACTTTGTATTCTGTGCTTCCAACTTTGTAGCAACAGTTTGAGGAAGGCCCTTTCCAGTTTCAGCATGACAATGCCCCCTGTGCACAAAGCGAGGTCCATACAGAAATGGTTTGTCGAGATTGGTGTGGAAGAACTTGACTGGCCTGCACAGAGCACTGACCTCAACCCCATCAAACAGCTTTGGGATGAATTGGAACGCCGACTTCACTAATGCTTGTGGTTGAATGGAAGCAAGTCCCTGCAGCAATGTGCCAACATCTAGTGGAAAGCCTTCCCAGAGGAGTGGAGGCTGTTATAGCAGCAAAGGGGGGACCATCTCCATATTAATGCCCATCATTTAGGAATGAGATGTTTGACGAGCAGGTGTCCACATACTTTTGGTAATGTAGTGTATGTCAGGGATGAACTGATGCATATTGTGTTCTAATAGTATATAGTATATTATATATATAGTATATTCTATAGTATAATAAGGTGCTGTACCTAGTATTGTAAAGGCTAACCCCTAGCATTAAGCAGGAATAATGGAGGCTGTTCGGGTTATTAGGCTACTAGATTAAGCAGTGTAAACCCAGAGACAATATCTAATGTGCCATCATAAGGCTACGACAGACAGCATCCATAACAATATCACAGCCGAGATTACTGATAGACCTGCATTGCTTTTAATATTTATCGTATCTACCAGGTTTCGTGATATTCACAGGAATAATAACGCATCGCTCAACTTGCATTGATGATTTTAGATAGATTTGTTATCATCGTAATACTGAATGATACATTGTAGCCAGCCGTGCCCCAAAGGGTTAACGTTAAGGCGCGTAAATATCTTATTCTGATTTGAAAGGCCTGTTTGCAATAAGTGATCGAAAAAGAAAGTGATCAATCAGTGACGGACGATTGTTCAGCATTGGACCATTAAACGTACAAAGGACATCGTAACAAAATTTAAATAAAGCAAAAGACGTGGCAGACTTCCATTATTATCGGCGGGCTAAACTGATAACCAGGGCTTGGTGACACATTTGAGAGAATAGAATGGTTTCAAAAACATACAAATACTAAATGTTCAATAATTGTGATCATTTCACAGTAAATGTAGACAGTAACGTCTATCAATGGTCAGGTATTCAAACCGCCTGGCTGGACGGCAGCGCGCTATTGTCCGATACGACTGTCAGAGGAGAGTTGGGGTCGGGGTTTTCTAAAGGGTTTTATAACGTCACCAAACATTAAAATAATAAACACACCAACAAAACACGATTGTAGGATTTGGTTTAACGGCGGGACAAACTAAACATGATGTAGATTGAAAGCTGCAGCCTCGCTGATGTCCGATCTAGACACCGTCTGTTCCGCTGCTTCGCCCCGCAACACATATAGCTGGACAACGATTATGAAAACACGAGTAAATTATCCAAACACACCTTCATATTTAAATTACTGTATTGTTGACAAAAATATGGTTGTGTTTTTCACCAAAATGTCACAACCGAGTCATGGATATTTAACTCCGCCTTCTTCAAGCGGCCTGGCTCTGTGCGATTCAGATGTCGACAAAGAATGTACAATAAACTGTCAAATGCGAAAATCACCGTATTAAATACAACGTGGACGGACAGAAAAACACCCCAACAAGTTAAAACAATTACCTTCCGTGAAACCAGTCCTTGCAGGCATCACATTCGATCATAAACTGAGTAACGTCGTACGGTAATCTGCAGATGCAATACACTGGTACGGTCGCCATGTTAGATCATTGACAACAGCGTTGGACCGGAGGGGGGGAGAGAGGGAGGGAGAGAGAGAGAGAGAGAGAGGGAGGGAGGGAGGGAGAGAGGGAGAGAGAGAAAGAGACTGAGGGAGAGAGAGAAAGAGACTGAGGGAGAGGGAGAGAGAGAGGGACGGAGGGAGAGAGAGAGAGACGGAGGGAGAGAGAGAAAGAGACTGAGGGAGAGAGAGAAAGAGACTGAGGGAGAGAGAGAAAGAGACTGAGGGAGAGGGAGAGAGAGAGGGACGGAGGGAGAGAGAGAGAGAGAGAGAGAGAGAGAGGGAGGGAGGGAGGGAGAGAGAGAAAGAGACTGAGGGAGAGAGAGAGAGAGACGGAGGGAGAGAGAGAAAGAGACTGAGGGAGAGAGAGAAAGAGACTGAGGGAGAGGGAGAGAGAGAGGGACGGAGGGAGAGAGAGAGAGACGGAGGGAGAGAGAGAAAGAGACTGAGGGAGAGAGAGAAAGAGACTGAGGGAGAGAGAGAGGGAGAGAGAGGGACGGAGGGAGAGACTGAGGGAGAGAGAGAGAGAGAGACGGAGGGAAAGAGAGGGAGAGAGAGAGGGAGAGAAAGAGAGACGGAGGAGAGACGGAGGGAGAGAGAGAGAGACGGAGCAGCAGGAACTCTCCTGCAACAAAATGCAATATGAAGATCTTCCACAAGCCGAAGCTAGCCCGTTCAGCTGGACATGAAATGAAATCCAAAAGTCCACCATCCGCTGATGTTGCATTGAGGTGGTTATCGTGGTTCTGGTGTCTGTAGTGTCCAGCCGCTCATAAACCAACAGAACATGATGCTTGTTGCGTTGGAATATCTGTTACGTCAGCGTTCGTCCTCGCTGGCTCGCATCAGATGAATGAGTGTCATTAACGGGACAGACGTTTCAGCGGGGATCCCGGGACGTTCCAAACCGAGAAGCTCGACCGTTGGTTGTCGGTAGAAATCGAGCAACCGGAATAGACCAATTGACCGATTCTTTACCTGATCAAATACAGATTGTGTCCGCATCACCGCGAGATATGATGGAGATGAGATGCCACAATTAAAATCCTTCTATAACCTACATTTGTATTTTATCATATGAATATGTTTGATTTATTAACATTCTATTACTTAATAAAAATTAATATATATATTTCAAATGTAACCTTTATTTAACTATATATTTTTTTCAAATGTAACCTTTATTTAACTATCACATCTACTCAGTGCTTTAATTAGGATTAAATAAATGCAGGAGCTGTCTTTTTCACAGTCGGTCCGAAATTCACGTAAGACATTATGCTATAGAGACCTCCTGTTTATTCACTATTAAGGGTTTATACACATTTTCCATGACTTAACCACATTTTCAGACTATTGTTATAACCTAAAACTAAGCATTATTTATACTGGAAGGCTGCTTGCTGTGTTTGATACCATGCAGGTGATGTTTAGGCTACAATGTGGTTAGACCAGCGCTTGAACAAAAGCATGCACACCCAGTAGCTATCCTGGAGGATGTTTACCACCCTTGATATAAAATATTGCAGGAATAAAACAAAATACTTTTGTCTTCATAAAATGATTCCCTCATTCAATGACTCAGGGATCAAATGGATGAGGCAGGCTACTTCAAAGCAAGGTATCTAACTAGACATGTTTATATACAGTATCTGGCTTAAATATTCATGTTTTAAGGGAAATCTATGCACAGCAAGTTATCAGGCTATTCTTAGAATATGTTTTAATATTGTCGCAATTACTTGGCTACTGTTTAATCAAATCAAATCAAATTGTATTTGTCACATGTGCCGAATACAACAGATGTAGACCTTACAGCCCTAAACAAACAATAAAGTTTTAATAAAAATAAATATTAAGTAAAAAACAGTAGTGAGGTTATATACAGGAAGTACCAGTACAGAGTCAATGTGAGGAGGCTATATACAGGTGGTACCAGTACAGAGTCAATGTGAGGAGGCTATATACAGGAAGTACCAGCACAGAGTCAATGTGAGGAGGCTATATACAGGAGTTACCAGTACAGAGTCAATGTGAGTAGGCTATATACAGGAAGTACCAGTACAGAGTCAATGTGAGGAGGCTATATACAGGAGGTACCAGTAAAGAGTCAATGTGAGGAGGCTATATACAGAAGGTACCAGTACAGAGTCAATGTGAGGAGGCTATATACAGGACGTACCAGTACAGAGTCAATGTGAGGAGGCTATATACAGGGGTACCAGTACAGAGTCAATGTGAGGAGGCTATATACAGAAAGTACCAGTACAGAGTCAATGTGAGGAGGCTATATACAGGGGTACCAGTACAGAGTCAATGTGAGGAGGCTATATACAGGGGTACCAGTACAGAGTCAATGTGAGGAGGCTATATACAGGGGTACCAGTACAGAGTCAATGTGAGGAGGCTATATACAGGGGTACCAGCGCTGAGTCAATGTGAGGAGGCTATATACAGGTGGTACCAGTACAGAGTCAGTGTGAGGAGGCTATATACAGGGGTACCAGTACAGGGTCAATGTGAGGAGGCTATATACAGGGGTACCAGTACAGAGTCAATGTGCAGGGGCACAGGTTAGTCAAGGTAATTGAGGTTATATGTACATGGGGTGGTCATTGACTCTGTACTGCCACATTTTTAGGGCTTACGTGTTTTGCATGTTATTTTCGCATTAATATGTTTTACATATCAGTTTGCAAACAGTGTAAAAAAAATATATATATATACAGCGGGTGAAATAAGTATTGAACACGTCACCATTTTTCTCAGTAAATATATTTCCAAAGGTGCTATTGACATGAAATGTTCACCAGATGTTGGTAACAACCCAAGTAATCCATACATACAAAGAAACCAAAACAAATAAGTTCAGAAATTAAGTTATGTGTAATAATGTGAAATGACACAGGGAAAAAGTATTGAACACATGAAGAAAGGGAGGTGCAAAAAGGCATGGAAAGCCAAGACAACAGCTGATTAAAAATCAGTACCATCAGTAATTAAAAAGCAATCCAGCCCCCTGTCAGTGCAAATTAATATCAGCTGGTTCAGTCCCAACTGATGGCCTACAAAAAGGTCTCATTGCCAAGCTGTCATGATGGGTAAAAGCAAAGAGCTGTCTCAAGACCTTCGCAACCTAATTGTTGCAAAACATAATGATGGCATTGGTTATAGGTGCATTTCTAAGCTTCTGTCAGGCTCTGGCCATAGAGAAGCAATAGGCTTCTCTATAGTAGTTATGGTCAGAGTCTGACAGTGTCGTTCTTTTCTGTGTCTGTGTGGGTTTTGGGTGGATCCCTAATTAGAGGCAGCTGCTACCCTTTGTCTCTAATTAGGGATCCCATATATGTTGAGTCTGTCCTTCACTCTGGTGGTCAGATGAGAGCAAAATTGAACTTTTTGGATGTCATAATACACACCATGTTTGGAGGAGAAATGGCACTGCACATCACCATACAAACACCATACCAACAGTGAAGTTTGGAGGTGGGAACATCATGGTGTGGGGCTGCTTTTCAGCAAATGGTACTGGCAAACTTCACATAACTGAAGGAAGGATGAATGGGCAACTTTAAAGAGACATTCTTGACAAAAATCTGCTGCCATCTACCAGGATGATGAAGATGAAACGAGGGTGGACATTTCATCAAGACAATGATCCCAAACACACAGCCAAGGAAACTCTCAATTGGTTTCAAAGAAAGAAAATAAAGCTGCTAGAATGGCCCAGCCAATCACCTGACTTAAATCCCATTGAAAATCTATGGAAAGAACTGAAGATCAAGATTCATAGAAGAGGCCCACATAACCTTCAAGATTTGAAGACTGTTTGTGTGGAAGAATGGGCCAAAATCACACCAGAGCAATGCATGCGACTAGTTTCTCCATACAGGAGGCGTCTTGAAGCTGTCATTACCAACAAAGACTTTTGTACAAAGTATTAAATAAATATCAGTAAGTGTGTTCAATACTTTTTCCCTGTGTCATTTCACATTATTACACATAACTTAATTTCTGAACTTATTTGTTTTGTTTCTTTGTATGTATGGATTACTTGGGTTGTTACCAACATCTGGTGAACATTTCATGTCAATATCACCTTTGGAAATATATTTACTGAGAAAAATGGTGACGTGTTCAATACTTATTTCACCCGCTGTGTATCAGAGAGTTAATAAAGACACAGAGATCTAAGGCACTGCATCTCAGTGCTAGAGGCGTCACTACAGACCCTGGTTCGATCTCGGGCTGTATCACAACCGGCCGTGATCGGGAGTCCCATAGGGCGCCGCACAATTGGCCAAGCGTCGTCCAGGTTAGGGAAGGGTTTGGCCGGGATAGGCCGTCATTGTAAATAAGAATTTGTTATTAACTGACTTGCATAGTTAAATAAAGGTTAAATATATACAGTGGGGAGAACAAGTATTTGATACACTGCCGATTTTGCAGGTTTTCCTACTTACAAAGCATGTAGAGGTCTGTAATTTTTTATCATAGGTACACTTAAACTGTGAGAGACGGAATCTAAAACAAAAATCCAGAAAATCACATTGTATGATTTTTAAATAATTAATTTGCATTTTATTGCATGACATAAGTATTTGATCACCTACCAACCAGTAAGAATTCCGGCTCTCACAGACCTGTTAGTTTTTCTTTAAGAAGCCCTCCTGTTCTCCACTCATTACCTGTATTAACTGCACCTATTTGAACTCGTTACCTGTATAAAAGACACCTGTCCACACACTCAATCAAACAGACTCCAACCTCTCCACAATGGCCAAGACCAGAGAGCTGTGTAAGGACATCAGGGATAAAATTGTAGACCTGCACAAGGCTGGGATGGGCTACAGGACAATAGGCAAGCAGCTTGGTGAGAAGGCAACAACTGTTGCCGCAATTATTAGAAAATGGAAGAAGTTCAAGATGACGGTCAATCTCCCTCGGTCTAGGGAACCATGCAAGATCTCACCTCGTGGGGCATCAATGATCATGAGGAAGGTGAGGGATCAGCCCAGAACTACACGGCAGGACCTGGTCAATGACCTGAAGAGAGCTGGGACCACAGTCTCAAAGAAAACCATTAGTAACACACTATGCCGTCATGGATTAAAATCCTGCAGCGCACGCAAGGTCCCCCTGCTCAAGCCAGCGCATGTCCAGGCCCGTCTGAAGTTTGCCAATTACCATCTGGATGATCCAGAGGAGGAATGGGAGAAGGTCATGTGGTCTGATGAGACAAAAATAGTTTTTTGGTCTAAACTCCACTCGCCGTGTTTGGAGGAAGAAGAAGGATGAGTACAACCCCAAGAACACCATCCCAACCGTGAAGCATGGAGGTGGAAACATCATTCTTTGGGAATGCTTTTCTGCAAAGGGGACAGGATGACTGCACCGTATTGAGGGGAGGATGGATGGGGCCATGTATTGCGAGATCCTGGTCAACAACCTCCTTCCCTCAGTAAGAGCTTTGAAGATGGGTCGTGGCTGGGTCTTCCAGCATGACAACGACCCGAAACACACAGCCAGGGCAACTAAGGAGTGGCTCCGTAGGAAGCATCTCAAGGTTCTGGAGTGGCCTAGCCAGTCTCCAGACCTGAACCCAATAGAAAATCTTTGGAGGGAGCTGAAAATCCGTATTGCCCAGCGACAGCCCCGAAACCTGAAGGATCTGTATGGAGGAGTGGGCCAAAATCGCTGCTGCAGTGTGTGCAAACCTGGTATAGAACTACAGGAAACGTATGATCTCTGTAATTGCACCAAATATTAATTGTACCAAATATTAAGTTCTGCTTTTCTGATGTATCAAATACTTATGTCATGCAATAAAATGCAAATTAATTACTTAAAAATCATACAATGTGATTTTCTGGATTTTTGGTTTTAGATTCCGTCTCTCACAGTTGAAGTGTACCTATGATAAAAATTACAGACCTCTACATGCTTTGTAAGTAAGAAAACCTGCAAAATCGGCAGTGTATCAAATACTTGTTCTCCCCACTGTATATATTCTTTTAAACATGGTCTCTTTTTTGTTTCCTTGAGTAAGGCAGCTCCAAAATACAGGTGTTTCAGCCTAAATCCTTAGTAAGGGTAGACATCGAACATTTAAGCCCTTTGGGTCCTGCCATGGAGTTACATTATAAGTGCCCTTCCAAGAAGGCTCAAGGTCATTGGCCAAAGATAAAATGATGTCAAATCACATTATATCTACAGTAGCTTTGATTGGACTGATCATGTCAACATCTTTCTTTCAAAATCTTAGCTAGCAGTCATCATCATGAATCAAGTTGACAATCTACTGGCAAAGCCTTTTCAATCCTTGTCAAAAAGAGAAATAATTAAGAGAAATTATAGATAAAACGTATCGGTGCTCATCAGCACAGTGGCTGGAAACTCCCTAGACAGGCAAAACCTAGGAAGAAACCTAGAGAGGAACCAGGCTCTGAGGGGTGGCCAGTCCTCTTCTGGCTAGGAAGAAACCTAGAGAGGAACCAGGCTCTGAGGGGTGGCCAGTCCTCTTCTGGCTAGGAAGAAACCTAGAGAGGAACCAGGCTCTGAGGGGTGGCCAGTCCTCTTCTGCCTGTGCCGGGTGGAGATTATAACAATTCATGGCCATTAAGGCCAGTTCTTTCTCCAAGATGTTCAAACGTTCATAGATGACCAGCAGGGTCAAATAATAATAAAAAGTAGTTGTGGAGGTTGCAACAGGTAAATACATCAGGAGTGAATGTCACTTGGCTTTTCAGTGCAATAGAGTGCAGGTGCGGTAGAGAGAGAGCGAGATGAAAACAGCAGGTCTGGGACAAGGTGGCACGTCCAATGAACAGGTCAGGGTTCCATAACCGCAGGCAGAAGAGTTGAAACCGGTGCAGCAGCACGACCAGGTGGACTGGGGACAGCTAGGAGTCATCAGGGCAGGTGGTCCTGAAGCATGGTCCTCCGGGTAGGCTCAGGTCCTCCGGGAGAGGAGGTAGAGTGGGAGAGAGAGAGAATTAGAGGGAGCATACTTAAATTCACACAAGACACCGGATAATAATATCAGATTTAACAAACTGACCCTAGCTGTCACGTTCAGGTGTGTAGAGAGACCAAGGCGCAGCGTAGCGATAGTTCGACATCGTTTATTGAATGAATAAACTATACTGGATATCGACTATACAAAATAATAAATGCAATATAATAACAGAAACACACGTACTCATGACACGAGACAACATACAACAATGAACCACGCCAAGGGAGTGGAACACAAACATATAAGTAGGATCCCTAATTAGAGGTAATGCAATGCAGCTGCCTCTAATTAGGGATCCCACACACAACACCACACAGACGTAGAAATACTAGATCTGCCAGACTCTGACCAAAGAAATATAGAGAAGCAAAGCTTCTCTATGGCCAGAGCCTGACAGTACCCCCCCTCAAAGGCGCGGACTCCCGGCCGCAAGAAAAACAAACAAAAACATGAGGGAAGGGTCAGGGAGGGAAAAACATCCAACAATAACCATCGCCGGTGGCGGTTCCGGCCCCGGCGAAGTGAATATCTTCCTCCTCATTTCTACTGGGCCCGGACTGGGCACCGGTGTGGCAGGCGATTCAGGCCATTTAAAGGGATAACCCACCGGTCCTAAAAATGGCACCGGTGGGGGAAAAGACTCAGGCCATGGAGCGGGGCAAATAACCGGGCCAGGACTGGGCACCGGTGTGGCAGGCGACTCCGGCCTGTCGACCATCACGGGAGGCTCCGGGCTGTCGACCATCACGGGAGGCTCCGGGCTGTCGACCATCACGGGAGGCTCCGGGCTGTCGACCATCACGGGAGGCTCCGGGTTGTCGACCATCACGGGAGGCTCCGGGCTGTCGACCATCACGGGAGGCTCCGGGCTGTGCGGGGAGCAGGCACAGGACGTACCGGACTGGAGACGCGCACTGGAAACCTGGTGCGTGGAGTCGGCACTGGTGGCACCGGACTAATGACACGCACCTCAGGGCGAGTGCGGGGAGCAGGCACAGGACGTACCGGACTGGAGACGCGCACTGGAAGCCTGGTGCGTGGAGTCGGCACTGGTGGCACCGGACTAATAACACGCACTTTAGGGCGAGTGCGAGGAGCCGGTACTGAGCTTACCGGACTGGAGAGGCGCACTGGAGTGTAGCAGACGGCCGGACCCGGACTGGGCACCGGTGGAGCGGACTGCTCTGGCACTGGAGTGTAGCAGACGGCCGGACCCGGACTGGGCACCGGTGGAACGGACTGCTCTGGCACTGGAGTGTAGCAGACGGCCGGACCCAGACTGGGCACCGGTGGAGCGGACTGCTCTGGCACTGGAGTGTAGCAGACGGCCGGACCCGGACTGGGCACCGGTGGAACGGACTGCTCTGGCACTGGAGTGTAGCAGACGGCCTGACCCAGACGGGGCACCGGTGGAGCGGACTGCTCTGACACTGGAGTGTAGCAGACGGCCGGACCCAGACTGGGCACCGGTGGAACGGACTGCTCTGTCACTGGAGTGTAGCAGACGGCCGGACCCGGACTGGGCACCGATGGAACGGACTGCTCTGGCACTGGAGTTCTGACACGTGAAACCGGCGTAGGTTGCACCGGACTGGTGACGCGCACTTCAGAGCGCATACCGGAAGCCGGCATGGAACATACCGGAGTGGGGAAGCGCACTGGAGACTCGGCGCGGGATGTGGGCATCGAACGACCCGGACTGGGAATGCAGTCCTAGAGCTGGCCGCCCGGCCAAACTGAGCAATCGGGGGAGAAGGGCCATGGTCAGGGAGGTGACCAAGAACCCAATGGTGACAGAGCTCTACAGTTCCTCTGTGGAGATGGGAGAACCTTCCAAAAGGACAATCATCTCTGCAGCACTCAACCAATCAGGCCTTTATAGTAGAGTGGCCAGACGGAAAAGTAAAAGGTACATGACAGCCCACTTGGAGTTGTCCAAAAGGCACCTAAAGGACTCTCAGAACATGAAAAACAAGATTCTCTGGTCTGATGGCCTGAATGCCAAGTGTCACATCTGGAGGAAACCAGGCACCCCTACAGTGAAGCATGGTGGGAATATGGTGGTGGGAATATTTTATATTGTAGAATAATGTTTCATAACTTATAGAACACTGTTTCATAACTTTATACTATAGAACAATGTTTCATAACTTTATACTATAGAACAATGTTTCATAACTTTATACTGTAGAACAATGTTATAACTTTATACTGTAGAACAATGTTATAACTTTATACTGTAGAACAATGTTATAACTTTATACTGTAGAACAATGTTTCATAACTTTATACTGTAGAACAATGTTTCATAACTTTATACTGTAGAACAATGTTATAACTTTATACTGTAGAACAATGTTTCATAACTTTATACTGTAGAACAATGTTTCATAACTTTATACTGTAGAACAATGTTATAACTTTATACTGTAGAACAATGTTATAACTTTATACTGTAGAACAATGTTTCATAACTTTATACTGTAGAACAATGTTATAACTTTATACTGTAGAACAATGTTATAACTTTATACTGTAGAACAATGTTATAACTTTATACTGTAGAACAATGTTATAACTTTATACTGTAGAACAATGTTTCATAACTTTATACTGTAGAACAATGTTATAACTTTATACTGTAGAAAAATGTTATAACTTTATACTGTAGAACAATGTTTCATAACGTTATACTGTAGAACAATGTTATAACTTTATACTGTAGAACAATGTTATAACTTTATACTGTAGAACAATGTTATAACTTTATACTGTAGAACAATGTTATAACTTTATACTGTAGAACAATGTTATAACTTTATACTGTAGAAAAATGTTATAACTTTATACTGTAGAACAATGTTTCATAACGTTATACTGTAGAACAATGTTATAACTTTATACTGTAGAACAATGTTATAACTTTATACTGTAGAACAATGTTATAACTTTATACTGTAGAACAATGTTATAACTTTATACTGTAGAACAATGTTATAACTTTATACTGTAGAACAATGTTATAACTTTATACTGTAGAACAATGTTTCATAACTTTATACTGTAGAACAATGTTTCATAACTTTATACTGTAGAACAATGTTTCATAACTTTATACTGTAGAACAATGTTTCATAACTTTATACTGTAGAACAATGTTATAACTTTATACTGTAGAACAATGTTATAACTTTATACTGTAGAACAATGTTTCATAACTTTATACTGTAGAACAATGTTATAACTTTATACTGTAGAACAATGTTTCATAACTTTATACTGTAGAACAATGTTTCATAACTTTATACTGTAGAACAATGTTTCATAACTTTATACTGTAGAACAATGTTATAACTTTATACTGTAGAACAATGTTATAACTTTATACTGTAGAACAATGTTTCATAACTTTATACTGTAGAACAATGTTATAACTTTATACTGTAGAACAATGTTTCATAACTTTATACTGTAGAACAATGTTTCATAACTTTATACTATAGAACAATGTTTCATAACTTTATACTGTAGAACAATGTTATAACTTTATACTGTAGAACAATGTTTCATAACTTTATACTGTAGAACAATGTTATAACTTTATACTGTAGAACAATGTCATAACTTTATACTGTAGAACAATGTTATAACTTTATACTGTAGAACAATGTTTCATAACTTTATACTGTAGAACAATGTTTCATAACTTTATACTGTAGAACAAAAGAAAAAGAGATAAACCAGTCTTGGTATGACATTAACCTGCTAGAGATATATAGAGGGCCATCCAACGGTCTAGGTCTTCAGTGACTTTACTAATAACAGGGTGGTTCAAAGCATGTAGTCTGACGTAATATTAACACCCAACGCATGCTTTTATCAGTCCACTTAAATGCGTAGTTGTCTTTGATACATGAGGGTGCATCACCAAATATCATCATAGCAATAGTTTTACCAATGTGAAGTTTATAGCCTGATGTAGCACCATATTCACCTATTAATTGTAATATATTTGGAATCGTTGTCTCAGCCTCTTATGTCCAGGATGACATGGTCTGCATGTAGAGATATCTTGTTCATTTGGCCCCACCTGCAGACCATGAATCTTATGGCACCTCGGAGAGCTTCCGCCACAGGTTCTACACTAACGGCAAATAACAGTGGCGTCTCCTTGATGATTTCCTCGTTGTAGCGAAAAGGAATGCGACATATTCCCATTAGTTCTAACAGATGATTATGGATTTGAATATATCAACTCTATCCATTTCAAAAAGCTCCCCAAAACCTAACTTCTTTAGCGTTGATAAAAGAAAGATCCAGTCGACGCGGTCAAATGCCTTTTCAGCATCGAGAGAAAGTATAACTGTTTGTTTGAGTCGGGTCTTAGAGAAATTGATAATATTCAGAAGTCGTCTTATATTTGACGTTGAGGGACGTCCTTTAATGAACCTGGTTTGATCTGGATTTATTAATGTTGTTATTACCTCTTCAATTATTTTTGTTAAAATCTTAGTAAGGATTTGAATCACAATTTATTAAACTTACTGGTGTATGGGAACCACAGTCTAATGGGTCCTTAACTTTATTTTTATTTAACCTTTATTTTACTAGGCAAGTCAGTTAAGAACAAATTCTTATTTACATTGACGGCCTACTTCCAGGGTTCAGCCCCTGGAGCAGATTAGGGTTAAGTGCCTTGCTCAAGGACACATCGACAGGTTCTTCACCTTGTCAGCTTGGGTTTCGTTTACTGGCCCAATGCTCTAACCGCTAGGCTACCTGGCTTCTTCAACAGGGTGATGGTTGCTTCGCAAGTATCTGGATATTTATTGCGCTCTATAACCACATGAAGAACCCCTCTGATCAGTGTTATTAGTTATTTACTGAAAGTTTTATAGAACTCCCAGGGGAACCCATCAGGACCCGGACACTCCCCATTTTGCGTGCTTCTGATGGCTGCTTCTATCTCTGAGTCAGTAATGGGGGCGTCTATCATTTCCCTATGTTCACGCTCTGGCAGCTTCAAATGTGTGAGAAAATCCTCCGGAGAGGAAACATCTTTAGGTTTCTTATATAGGGTCTCCTAGTACTCAGCTAATGTCCTATTTATTTCATTGGGACAAGAAGTAACTTTGTACAGTTCTGATATTGGAAATACATCGTTCCGCTGCATCCGTTTCCCTGGTTTGTCTCCCTGAGTATAGTATTTATTTTGGTCAAATCGTATAGAACCCTCAGCTTTATAAGTAAGAAGCGTAAGAAGCCCCCCTTCCGCTGCAGTCAGCTGACTGACTGTCCCCATCCCCTCGTTTCTCATGGATTTCTTCTAATGGGGAGATTTCTCTTTTAAACTTCTCTTGTTTTAGCAGAGATGAATAGACTATGATTTGACTAAGATAAGCCTTAGCAGTCTCCCATAAAAGGGTTAAATTCCCAAAACGTGGAAAGTTCAGCTTGAATAACCTTTTGAAAGCTAGTTTCTCTAAGAAGAGAAGCGTTTAGCCTCCACAGATCTTTAAACTTTAGTTTTAGGGATACCGGACTATGATCTGAGATGGTGATGTTATTAATAATACAGTTTTCTACCTGATGAGCTAAAGGTCTGAGTGATAAGATAACAAGTCTATCCTACAGTAAAAGCCATGAGGATTTGAAAAGAAAGTATAATATTTTATTGTTGGGTTTAACTTTCTCCAAATATCAATAAACCCTGTTCTTCACAGTGAAGTGGAACTGCTCTGTACTGTTATAAACATGACATATAGCTCCATACTGTACTGTTATAAACATGACATATAGCTCCATACTGTTATAAACATGACATATAGCCACATATAGTACTGTTATAAACTATGACATATAGTCCCATACTGTTATAAACTATGACATATAGCCACATATAGTACTGTTATAAACTATGACATATAGTCCCATACTGTTATAAACTATGACATATAGCCACACACTGTACTGTTATAAACTATGACATATAGCCCCATACTGTACTGTTATAAACTATGACATATAGTCCCATACTGTACTGTTATAAACTATGACATATAGTCCTGTACTGTTATAAACTATGACATATAGCCCCATACTGTACTGTTATAAACTATGACATATAGTCCTGTACTGTTATAAACTATGACATATAGTCCCATACTGTTATAAACTATGACATATAGCCCCATACTGTTATAAACTATGACATATAGCCCCATACTGTGCTGTTATAAACTATGACATATAGTCCCATACTGTACTGTTATAAACTATGACATATAGTCCCATACTGTACTGTTATAAACTATGACATATAGCCCCATACTGTTATAAACTATGACATATAGTCCCATACTGTTATAAACTATGACATATAGTCCCATACTGTTATAAACTATGACATATAGTCCCATACTGTTATAAACTATGACATATAGCCCCATACTGTACTGTTATAAACTATGACATATAGTCCCATACTGTTATAAACTATGACATATAGTCCCATACTGTACTGTTATAAACTATGACATATAGTCCCATACTGTACTGTTATAAACTATGACATATAGCCCCATACTGTTATAAACTATGACATATAGCCCCATACTGTACTGTTATAAACTATGACATATAGTCCCATACTGTACTGTTATAAACTATGACATATAGTCCCATACTGTTATAAACTATGACATATAGTCCCATACTGTTATAAACTATGACATATAGTCCCATACTGTACTGTTATAAACTATGACATATAGTCCCATACTGTACTGTTATAAACTATGACATATAGTCCCATACTGTGCTGTTATAAACTATGACATATAGTCCCATACTGTTATAAACTATGACATATAGTCCCATACTGTACTGTTATAAACTATGACATATAGTCCCATACTGTACTGTTATAAACTATGACATATAGTCCCATACTGTACTGTTATAAACTATGACATATAGTCCCATACTGTTATAAACTATGACATATAGTCCCATACTGTTATAAACTATGACATATAGTCCCATACTGTACTGTTATAAACTATGACATATAGCCCCATACTGTTATAAACTATGACATATAGTCCCATACTGTACTGTTATAAACTATGACATATAGCCCCATACTGTACTGTTATAAACTATGACATATAGTCCCATACTGTTATAAACTATGACATATAGTCCCATACTGTACTGTTATAAACTATGACATATAGCCCCATACTGTTATAAACTATGACATATAGTCCCATACTGTACTGTTATAAACTATGACATATAGCCCCATACTGTACTGTTATAAACTATGACATATAGTCCCATACTGTTATAAACTATGACATATAGTCCCATACTGTACTGTTATAAACTATGACATATAGTCCCATACTGTTATAAACTATGACATATAGCCCCATACTGTTATAAACTATGACATATAGTCCCATACTGTACTGTTATAAACTATGACATATAGTCCCATACTGTACTGTTATAAACTATGACATATAGTCCCATACTGTACTGTTATAAACTATGACATATAGCCCCATACTGTACTGTTATAAACTATGACATATAGTCCTGTACTGTTATAAACTATGACATATAGTCCCATACTGTACTGTTATAAACTATGACATATAGTCCCATACTGTACTGTTATAAACTATGACATATAGTCCCATACTGTACTGTTATAAACTATGACATATAGTCCCATACTGTTATAAACTATGACATATAGTCCCATACTGTTATAAACTATGACATATAGCTCCATACTGTACTGTTATAAACTATGACATAAAGTCCCATACTGTACTGTTATAAACTATGACATATAGCCCCATACTGTTATAAACTATGACATATAGTCCCATACTGTACTGTTATAAACTATGACATATAGTCCTGTACTGTTATAAACTATGACATATAGCCCCATACTGTACTGTTATAAACTATGACATATAGTCCTGTACTGTTATAAACTATGACATATAGTCCCATACTGTTATAAACTATGACATATAGCCCCATACTGTTATAAACTATGACATATAGTCCCATACTGTACTGTTATAAACTATGACATATAGCCCCATACTGTTATAAACTATGACATATAGTCCCATACTGTACTGTTATAAACTATGACATATAGTCCCATACTGTTATAAACTATGACATATAGTCCCATACTGTACTGTTATAAACTATGACATATAGTCCCATACTGTTATAAACTATGACATATAGTCCCATACTGTTATAAACTATGACATATAGTCCCATACTGTACTGTTATAAACTATGACATATAGCCCCATACTGTTATAAACTATGACATATAGTCCCATACTGTACTGTTATAAACTATGACATATAGCCCCATACTGTACTGTTATAAACTATGACATATAGTCCCATACTGTTATAAACTATGACATATAGTCCCATACTGTACTGTTATAAACTATGACATATAGCCCCATACTGTTATAAACTATGACATATAGTCCCATACTGTACTGTTATAAACTATGACATATAGCCCCATACTGTACTGTTATAAACTATGACATATAGTCCCATACTGTTATAAACTATGACATATAGTCCCATACTGTACTGTTATAAACTATGACATATAGTCCCATACTGTTATAAACTATGACATATAGCCCCATACTGTTATAAACTATGACATATAGTCCCATACTGTACTGTTATAAACTATGACATATAGTCCCATACTGTACTGTTATAAACTATGACATATAGTCCCATACTGTACTGTTATAAACTATGACATATAGCCCCATACTGTACTGTTATAAACTATGACCTATAGTCCTGTACTGTTATAAACTATGACATATAGTCCCATACTGTACTGTTATAAACTATGACATATAGTCCCATACTGTACTGTTATAAACTATGACATATAGTCCCATACTGTACTGTTATAAACTATGACATATAGTCCCATACTGTTATAAACTATGACATATAGCTCCATACTGTACTGTTATAAACTATGACATAAAGTCCCATACTGTACTGTTATAAACTATGACATATAGCCCCATACTGTTATAAACTATGACATATAGTCCCATACTGTACTGTTATAAACTATGACATATAGTCCCATACTGTTATAAACTATGACATATCGTCCCATACTGTACTGTTATAAACTATGACATATAGCCCCATACTGTACTGTTATAAACTATGACATATAGTCCCATACTGTACTGTTATAAACTATGACATATAGTCCCATACTGTTATAAACTATGACATAAAGTCCCATACTGTGCTGTTATAAACTATGACATATAGCCCCATACTGTTATAAACTATGACATATAGTCCCATACTGTACTGTTATAAACTATGACATATAGCCCCATACTGTACTGTTATAAACTATGACATATAGTCCCATACTGTACTGTTATAAACTATGACATATAGTCCCATACTGTACTGTTATAAACTATGACATATAGTCCCATACTGTACTGTTATAAACTATGACATATAGCCCCATACTGTACTGTTATAAACTATGACATATAGTCCTGTACTGTTATAAACTATGACATATAGTCCCATACTGTACTGTTATAAACTATGACATATAGTCCCATACTGTACTGTTATAAACTATGACATATAGCCCCATACTGTACTGTTATAAACTATGACATATAGTCCTGTACTGTTATAAACTATGACATATAGTCCCATACTGTACTGTTATAAACTATGACATATAGTCCCATACTGTACTGTTATAAACTATGACATATAGCTCCATACTGTACTGTTATAAACTATGACATAAAGTCCCATACTGTACTGTTATAAACTATGACATATAGCCCCATACTGTTATAAACTATGACATATAGTCCCATACTGTACTGTTATAAACTATGACATATAGTCCCATACTGTACTGTTATAAACTATGACATATAGTCCCATACTGTTATAAACTATGACATATAGTCCCATACTGTACTGTTATAAACTATGACATATAGCCCCATACTGTACTGTTATAAACTATGACATATAGTCCCATACTGTACTGTTATAAACTATGACATATAGTCCCATACTGTTATAAACTATGACATATAGCCCCATACTGTTATAAACTATGACATATAGTCCCATACTGTGCTGTTATAAACTATGACATATAGCCCCATACTGTTATAAACTATGACATATAGTCCCATACTGTACTGTTATAAACTATGACATATAGCCCCATACTGTACTGTTATAAACTATGACATATAGTCCCATACTGTACTGTTATAAACTATGACATATAGTCCTGTACTGTACTGTTATAAACTATGACATATAGCCCCATACTGTACTGTTATAAACTATGACATATAGTCCCATACTGTACTGTTAGAAACTATGACATATAGCCCCATACTGTTATAAACTATGACATATAGTCCCATACTGTTATAAACTATGACATATAGTCCCATACTGTTATAAACTATGACATATAGCCCCATACTGTTATAAACTATGACATATAGTCCCATACTGTTATAAACTATTTTTATTTATTTTTATTTCACCTTTATTTAACCAGGTAGGTCAGTTGAGAACAAGTTCTCATTTGCAACTGCGACCTGGCCAAGACAAAGCAAAGCAGTGCGACAAAAACAACACAGAGTTACACAGTAAACAAACATGGTCAAAAACACAATGGAAAGTCTATATACAGAGTGCAAAATGTAGTGCAAAATGCAGTAAGGTTAAGAGGTAGGACAATAAATAGACCATAGTGGTGAGACAAATTACAGATTATCATCATTAACACAGGAATGAAGGATGTGCAAATTATGATGTGCAAATAGAGATACTGGAGTGCAAGATTTGTGAAAAATAACAAAAATAAATATGGGGATGAGGTAGTAGTGTGGGCTATTTACAGAAGGGCTATATACAGGTGCAGTGATCGATAAGCAGCTTTGACAGCTGACGCTTAAAGTTAGTGAGGGAGATAGGAACCTCTAGCTTCAGTGATTTTTGCAATTCGTTCCAGTCATTGGCAGCAGCGAACTGGAAGGAATGGCGGCCAAAGGAGGTGTTGGCTTTGGGGGTGACCAGTGAGATATACCTGCTGGAGCGCATGCTACGGGTGGGTGTTGCTATAGTGACCAGTGAGCTGAGATAGGGCGGGGATTTACCTAGTAATGACTTATAGATGACCTGGAGCCAGTGGATTTGGCGACGAATATATAATGAAGGCCAGCCAACGAGAGCATACAGGTCGCAGTGGTGGGTAGTGTATGGGGCTTTGCTAACAAAACGGATGGCACTGTGATAGACTACATCCAATTTGCTAAGTAGAGTGTTGGAGGCTAGTTTGTAAATGACATCGCCGAAATCAAGGATCGGTAGGATAGTCAGTTTTACAAGGGCATGTTTGGCAGCATGAGTGAAGGAGGCTTTGTTGCGAAATAGGAAGCCAATTCTGGATTTAATTTTGGATTGGAGATGGTTGATGTGAGTCTGGAAGTTGAGTTTACAGTCTAACCAGATGCCTAGGTATTTGTAGGTGTCCACGTATTCTAATTCGGACCCGTCGAGAGTAGTGATGATAGTCCGGTGGGCGGGTGCTGGCAGCGTTCGATAGAAAAGCATGCACTTAGTTTTACTAGCGTTTAAGAGCAGTTGGAGGCCACGGAAGGAGTGTTGTATGGCGTTGAAGCTTGTTTGAAGGTTAGTAAACACAGTGTCCAAAGAGGGGCCAGATGTATACAGAACGGTGTCATCTGCGTAGAGATGGATCAGAGAGTCACCAGCAGCAAGAGCGACATCGTTGATGTATATAGAGAAAAGGGTTGGCCCAAGAATTGAACCCTGTGGCACCCCCATAGAGACTGCCAGAGGATCGGACAATAGGCCCTCCGATTTGACACACTGAACCCTGTCTGCAAAGTAGTTAGAGAACCAGGCAAGGCAGTCACTTGAGAAACCAAGGCTGTTGAGTCTGCCAATAAGAATGCGGTGATTGACAGAGTCGAAAGCCTTGGCCAGGTCGATGAAGACGGCTGCACAGTACTGTCTTTTATCGATGGCGGTTATGATATCGTTCAGTACCTTGAGCGTAGCTGAGGTGCACCCATGACCAGCTCTGAAACCAGATTGCATAGCAGAGAAGGTACGGTGGGATTCGAAGTGGTCAGTTATCTGTTTGTTAACTTGGCTTTCGAAAACTTTAGAAAGGCAGGGCAGGATGGATATTGGTCTATAACAGTTTGGGTCTAGAGTGTCTCCTCCTTTGAAGAGGGGGATGACCGCGGCAGCTTTCCAATCTCTAGGGATCTCAGACGATACGAAAGAGAGGTTGAACAGGCTAGTGATAGGTGTTGCAACAATTTTGGCTGATAATTTCAGAAAGAGAGGGTCCATATTATCTAGCCCAGCAGATTTGTAGGGGTCCAGACTTAGCAGCTCTTTCAGAACATCAGCCGTCTGGATTTGGGTGAAGGAGAAGCGGGGGGGGCTTGGGCAAGTAGCTGCCGAGGGTGCAGAGCTGTTGGCCGGGGTAGGGGTTGCCAGGTGGAAAGCATGGCCAGCTGTAGCAAAATGCTTATTGAAATTTTCGATAATCGTGGATTTATCGGTAGTAACAGTGTCTCCGAGCCTCAATGCAGTGGGCAACTGGGAGGAGGTGCTCTTATTCTCCATGGACTTTACAGTGTCCCAGAACTTTTTGGAGTTAGTACTACAGGAAGCAAATTTCTGTTTGAAAAAGCTGGCCTTTGCTTTTCTAACTGACTGTGTGTACTTGTTCCTGACTTCCCTGAATAGCTGCATATCGCGGGGGCTATTCGATGCTAATGCAGTGCGCCACAGGATGTTTTTCTGTTGGTCTAGTGCAGTCAAGTCTGGGGTGAACCAAGGGCTATATCTATTCTTAGTTCTACGTTTTTTGAAAGGGGCATGCTTATTTAGGATGGTGAGGAAAGCACTTTTAAAGAACAACCAGGCGTCCTCTACTGACGGGATGAGGTCAATATCCTTCCAGGATACCTGGGCCAGATCGAATAGAAAGGCCTGCTCACAAAAGTGTTTTAGGGAGCGTTTAACAGTGATAAGGGGTGGTCGTTTGACCGCTGACCCATTGCGAACGCAGGCGATGAGGCAGTGATCGCTGAGATCCTGGTTGAAAACAGATGAGGTGTATTTGGAGGGCAAGTTAGTCAGGATGATATCAATAATGGTACCCATGTTTACGGATTTAGGGTTGTACCTGGTGGGTTCCTTGATAATTTGTGTGAGATTGAGGGCATCTATCTTAGATTGAAGGACGGCCGGGGTGTTAAGCATATCCCAGTTTAAGTCACCTAACAGTACAAACTCTGAAGATAGATGGGGGGCAATCAATTCACATATGGAGTCCAGGGCACAGCTGGGGGCTGAGGGGGGTCTGTAACAGGCGGCAACAGTGAGAGACTTATTTCTGGAAAGGTGGATTTTTAAAAGTAGAAGCTCAAACTGTTTGGGCACGGACCTGGACAGTATGACAGAACTCTGCAGGTTATCTCTGCAGTAGATTGCAACTCCGCCACCTTTGGCAGTTCTATCTTGACGGGAAATATTGTAGTTGGGGATGGAGATTTCCGAATTATTGGTGGCCTTCCTGAGCCAGGATTCAGACACAGCTAGGACATCCGGGTTGGCGGAGTGTGCTAAAGCAGTGAATAAATCTAACTTAGGGAGGAGGCTTCTAATGTTGACATGCATGAAACCAAGGCTTTTACGGTTACAGAAGTCAACAAATGAGAGCGCCTGGGGGATAGGTGTAGTACTGGGAGCTACAGGACCTGGGTTTACCTCTACATCACCAGAGGAACAGAGGAGTAATAGAATCAGTATTCTACTAAGGGCTTTAAGAACAGGACGTCTAGTACGTTGGGTACTATGACATATAGTCCCATACTGTACTGTTATAAACTATGACATATAGTCCCATACTGTTATAAACTATGACATATAGTCCCATACTGTTATAAACTATGACATATAGTCCCATACTGTACTGTTATAAACTATGACATATAGCCCCATACTGTACTGTTATAAACTATGACATATAGTCCTGTACTGTTATAAACTATGACATATAGCCCCATACTGTTATAAACTATGACATATAGTCCCATACTGTTATAAACTATGACATATAGTCCCATACTGTTATAAACTATGACATATAGTCCCATACTGTACTGTTATAAACTATGACATATAGCCCCATAGCCTATTAAATGTTTTCCCTGTACCCCTAAACAGTAAATATGATACAGCATACTCAGGCAGGCTAACTGTCTCTCCTTCCAAAGCAGGCTGTCCTAAACAGTAAGGGTTAAATGCTGGATATTAAATGTCATCCAAAAGCATTGTATTAATAATGGATCAGCACGTTAGGTTAATATTTTGACTAACCTACACTTGTAATTGCCATGAAACAACATAAAACATTGATCTTCTGTACTCTATAGCCTACTAAAAGAGAAAGTGTTCATGAGGACAGCAGGCTCTCCAGGTAGTTTAAAGTTCTTAAGAAGGGGTCGCTTCAGTAGTCAACGTGGACTGAACATTGTTCAGCGGTACATTCAGCCTACTTCTTAGGCCTTGGGTCCTTCTGTCTCTCACTCCTTCTGGGCCCAACAATTTAACACATAGTCGGCAAATTGAATTATAAATTCGAATTATAAATAAGACTAACTATATTACAGAAACCTCAGTGCAATATGCATAATGTAGCATTGTTCTACAGCCTTACTCACCTTGCCTTTCTGGCAGCAAAGTCATCTATGATCTCATCATAAGACATCTGTTGTGAGACCCCATGATTTATACTAACCATGGAAAGTCCACTGAGACGTTCTTGCACCGTAGTAGATCTCAGGTAGGTTTCAATCAGTTTGAGCTTAGAGAAGCTCCTTTCAGCAGCAGCCACTGTAACAGGAAGAGTGGCAGTGATTCTCAGAGCTACCCACATATTGGGGTAAATATCTGTCAGCTTCTTCTCGTGCAGGAAGGTCAAGAGTTCCATGTTTGTCATGTTTTTTTATGGCAAATGTGAAAAGTTTTGCATTTCCACAGCAAGTTCCCTGCCATCAATATCTGTCTGTCCGTCGTGGCTTAGAGCAGTGCTCAGGGTTTGACAGGGCTCTAGCAACTCTTCTTTTGACATGTTGGGAAAGTTGAGGAGCACTCCAAATGTGTCCTTCACCTCTCCCAGGCTCTGAAATCTCTCATCAAGTGAAGAGAGGGCTGTATCCACTACCACATCAAAACATGTGCTTTCCATTTTTTCCAAGTGCATCAACAATAGGCTCATCTGGAGCCTCAGAACCAAAGTGCCTTTATGTGGTTCTCAACCGCTTCTGTTTGAGTACAGCCTCCACATTTCCTTTGCAGTTGTCTGTGCATCAGAAAATCCAGTGTTTCTGTAGCAGGGAATCTATGGTTTTCTTCAGCAAGTCGACAGCCACATCTAGCTGCATAGAGGGTGACTGCATCAGTTTACTCACATGCTGGATCTTGTTGAGGATGTCATACCATATGACTGTGCAAATAGAACAGCGGTAGGATCCAATCTCCTCAGACAAAGACTGGGCTTCAACTTTCACCACAGGGTCTGCAGTAGTTTCCCTCACCTCCAGAAGAGCCTCTCTGGTTTTTACATGTTTCAGGAGGATATCCCATCTATGGGTGGAGGCTGAGAAGAGTTTGAATAATTTCACTAAATATCCGAAGTAGTCAATGGCATCTGGTGAGATCTTAGCAGCATCAGCTACCACCAGATTTAAAGTGTGGCACCACGTGGGCTCTTGAGTTCTGTTGAAGCAGCCGAGCCTGAACACCTTTATTCTTTCCCTTCATGTTGGTGCCGTTGTCATAGGACTGTCCTCTGCAGTCCTCAAAGGGGATGTTCAGCTCCTCCAGCCTTTTGAGGATGAGAGATGACAAACTTTCCCTTGTTGACTCCTCTGCCACAAGAAAGCCCATGAAATGTTTTGAATTTGTGGTATGTCTTCCAGGAACACAATCCTGACAATAACAGAGAGCTGTTCCTTACGACTCAGATCAGGGGTGCAATCTAAAATAATGGAGAAATACTTTTTTTCCAGTATTTTTGTGCTGATGGAGTCTATCAGTTCATTTTGCCCAGGTAACGTGTGTGACTGCCAGCTCCACTTTCCACCCTACCAACATGCTGCTTCATTACTGGATCAAATTTGGCCATAAGCTCCACCTCTGAGAAAATTGCCTTTGTCTGGTTTGTTTAATGTGTCTGTTTCTTTCAGCTAAGGACTGAATTATTGCCACCAATCTGGTAAGAACTTCACGCCACCTGTTTCTCTCAGCCTCAGCGAATGCCATCTCTTGCTTATCTATTGTTAGCCCCTTTGCAAGACGGACCTCCAATACCTTCCATGTGTGTATTGTGCACCTGGCTAACCTCATGGGCCTTGAGCAAGTGGCTTGCATTTTTCCAATCCCTTATTCCTTCTCTATTCAATTTGAAATCTCTCTGAGAAAACATTTTGCAGCAGAAGCAGTACAAACTATCATTCTTTTTTAGTACATTAGTCAGCTTCATTAGATTTTTCCTCCATTGACTAAGACTCTATTGAAATAGTCATGCTGACACCTTCTCCTGTCTTTTTGTTTCGGAAACGTGAAACTGTTTTTTATTTGATACAGTCCTCTGAGAACAAACTCTGTTCTTACTTTATCAGTTAAAACAGATGGCAAGTCAGTAGGGTCAATTTGTGCAGCCTTTATGTAGATGCCTGATGCTGCATCACTGGGCTGTGCTGAGGTAGAGAAGGTGTCTGCAGGGGTGGGATTCAAGTATTTCAAAAGTGCATCTGAAGAGAAGAGGAGTACAGCGGGTGAAATAAGTATTGAACACATCACCATTTTTCTCAGTAAATATATTTCCAAAGGTGCTATTGACATGAAATTTTCACCAGATGTTGGTAACAATCCATACATACAAAGAAACCAAAACAAATAAGTTCAGAAATTAAGTTATGTGTAATAATGTGAAATGACACAGGGAAAAAGTATTGGTGCAAAAAGGCATGGAAAGCCAAGACAACAGCTGAAAACTATCAGTAATTAAATAGCAATCCAGCCCCCTGTCAGTGCAAATTAATATCAGCTGGTTCAGTCCCAACTGATGGCCTACAAAAAGGTCTCATTGCCAAGGTGTCACACAAGACACATCTCATGATGGGTAAAAGCAAAGAGCTGTCTCAAGACATTCGCAACCTAATTGTTGCAAAACATAATGATGGCATTGGTTATAGGCACATTTCTAAGCTTCTGAAATGTCCAGTGAGCACTGTTGGGGCCATAATACGAAAGACAATAATTTCACCATATTCACCATAAAACCCAGTTTCACCATATTTCCCAGCTGCTTGCCGTAGTTTTGAAGTAATCACGAAAAAACAGGTCTTATTTTAGGGCATGTTTCACCCTGGCAGCTCCTGATAGTTGTATTGAGGACCAACTCACCTTCAGAACGTTCTATTCCCAGTTTATTGATCTACGTCACAATGCCTGCTTCCTATTATTGACAATGAGACCTGACCGCACCTCGATGTTTGACACCATCGAGGTGCGGATGTTTGACACCATCGAGGTGCGGATGTTTGACACCATCGAGGTGCGGATGTTTGACACCATCGAGGTGCGGATGTTTACTTTCTACACAAGTTGGGTTTTTTCCAGTTCCGTCCGACGAACAGATTGTAGTGGTCAAATAAAAATGGATAAATGTTTTTGTGCCATTTAGGCTAAATGTAATTCTAAGCATCACTCCAGTCAGAGAGTAGTTGATAACTGATGGGCCAGCTAGAGGAATTGATATTAGATACCTGATGGGCCAGCTAGAGGAATTGATATTAGCTACTGATGGGCCAGCTAGAGGAATTGATATTAGCTACCTGATGGGCCAGCTAGAGGAATTGATATTAGATACCTGATGGGCCAGCTAGAGGAATTGATATTAGATACCTGATGGGCCAGCTAGAGGAATTGATATTAGATACCTGATGGGCCAGCTAGAGGAATTGATATTAGCTACTGATGGGCCAGCTAGAGGAATTGATATTAGATACCTGATGGGCCAGGGAGAGGAATTGATATTAGATACCTGATGGGCCAGGGAGAGGAATTGATATTAGCTACCTGATGGGAGAGGAATTGATATTAACTACTGATGGGAGAGGAATTGATATTAACTACTCTCCCATCTCTGTGATGGCGGCTCAGTGAGTGACTTGAACATAGCGGAGTGTCTTCTCTTTGACGCCGTCGTCCACTTTAATATTTCATTGCTAGTCCGATTTAGAAAGTCAACTATGTACTTAACCTCCTGAAGTTTAATTTAGGCCAAAACTGTCAGAGCTTGATCAGCACACAGCCTTTCCCCACAACTCCATGCAGGATCGAACAGAAGAGATTTCATAAATTAGAATCACTGATTTCCTGGTGTTTTTACAGTCTTATGTCCAATAATGAATAATACAAAATAAAAATTTGTTTTATTTTTTCTCTCAGAAAACCTGTGGGGCCAAATTAAACCACCCGCGGGCCTCCAGTTCTGGAACCCTGCTATAGAACAATGTTTCATAACTTTATACTATTAGAACAATGTTTCATAACTTATAGAACATGTAAGTCTAAGATTTAAGAGTAATTTAATTTAATTTTAAATCAAAGAAATTACAGGAAAACATATTTTCTCCAATGTTTTAATAAAAATGTGTAACATCAGAAAAACAAATTCTACAAAGTTATTTTATCAAAACATCAAAGAAACATTAATGAGCATGTTGGTCACTGTCTTCAAAATATCTAGAAGCATTGTTAATGATCACATTTCCCAACAATGCTGTTCATTTAATCAGCCAGCCAATCAGCTGTGTTGTCTACCAACATGGCTACCTACCATGGTGAAACCAGGCTCGGATAGAAACACACTGGTCAGACATGGCCACCTGGCTGTCATATCAGGGTACTGCAATCAGGACAAGTCATTACAGAGTCATCTGAAAGACAACGTACACTACCACCACTGAAATACAGTCCAAGACGGTGTACCAAACTCAAAGACGTCTGAGGCTGCAGGACCCTGATGGTGACCAGTGTCAGGTAAGGAGCTGTTTGGCTCTGGAGAGTTGTAAATGGGGTTTCAGACCCGGTGTTTAGGGTTTGGTTTGAGCTCTGTGGTAATGTGTTGGTAAGAAAGGTCAGTGAGGGGGCCAGGGGGTCTCAGTCGGTGGCACAACAGAGGCGTCTCAGTCAGTGGTGGTACGTCTGTACCAGAAGCGGGCCCTGAAGTCATCACTACAGGTCATGAACCCTGGGTTGGTAGGGGAGTGGACGATACAGCGGACAATGTTGTTGTGACCCAGGGACAGAAGGTTCTTCCTCTCTGCAGATCGGGAATCCCAGCAGCACAGAGAGATGGTCCTCTCATCAGGCAAGAGAACATAGTCCTCTGTGTGGTTGAAGACACCCTGGGTACGATGCATCTGACGCCCACTCAGACCAGCACCTGACAAGAGGACACATGGAGAGGTTTTGGGTAAGAATGAGTCTCTCTCTCTCCCTCTCACTCACCCTAAACTCAACCAACACCATCCCAGACCACCTCACCCTGTCTACTACCCTAACTATGTTAGGAGGAGATGTGGTAAGGGGTTGGGGTACCTGTGTATTTGACTAATGTTAGGAGGAGATGGGTGGTAAGGGGTTGGGGTACCTGTGTATTTGACTAATGTTAGGAGGAGATGGGTGGTAAGGGGTTGGGGTACCTGTGTATTTGACTAATGTTAGGAGGAGATGTGGTAAGGGGTTGGGGTACCTGTGTATTTGACTAATGTTAGGAGGAGATGGGTGGTAAGGGGTTGGGGTACCTGTGTATTTGACTAATGTTAGGAGGAGATGTGGTAAGGGGTTGGGGTACCTGTGTATTTGACTAATGTTAGGAGGAGATAGGTGGTAAGGGGTTGGGGTACCTGTGTATTTGACTAATGTTAGGAGGAGATGGGTGGTAAGGGGTTGGGGTACCTGTGTATTTGACTAATGTTAGGAGGAGATGGGTGGTAAGGGGTTGGGGTACCTGTGTATTTGACGAGGGGGCGCCCGGTGGAGATCTCCCAGAGTTTGGCGACAGAGTCTTTCCCAGTAGAGAGGACGTACTTTGAGTTCTTGGAGAAGACAGCAGAGCAGACCTCCGCCCCATCATGAGCCTTATCAAACGTCATCACACAGCGGTTAGACACTCCGTCCCACAGCTTGATACTGCCGTCCTTACTGCACGTCACGTAGCTGTAATAACAGAATCACACTATCACATCGTCTGGGTTCCTAAGGTGGGGTTGTAGAGGTTTAAAGGCAGTCAGGTACTGGACCCGTCTAGTGGACACACCTGGTGGCACTGTCAGGTACTGGACCCGTCTAGTGGACACACCTGGTGGCACTGTCAGGTACTGGACCCGTCTAGTGGACACACCTGGTGGCACTGTCAGGTACTGGATCCGTCTAGTGGACACACCTGGTGGCACTGTCAGGTACTGGACCCGTCTAGTGGACACACCTGTCAGGGGTCCTAAGGGCTGTGGTGGTCTTGGCATTTTGTCAGCTGGTTATTGTCATTCAAAAGTCTGCTGGTTTCACAGTAATTTACTGTTAATTAACCTTAAACATTGTTGCCCAAGTTATGAAACGTTGTTGCCCAAGTTATGAAACGTTGTTGCCCAAGTTATGAAACGTTGTTGCCCAAGTTATGAAACGTTGTTGCCCAAGTTATGAAACGTTGTTGCCCAAGTTATGAAACGTTGTTGCCCAAGTTATGAAACGTTGTTGCCCAAGTTATGAAACGTTGTTGCCCAAGTTATGAAACGTTGTTGCCCAAGTTATGAAACGTTGTTGCCCAAGTTATGAAACGTTGTTGCCCAAGTTATGAAACGTTGTTGCCCAAGTTATGAAACGTTGTTGCCCAAGTTATGAAACGTTGTTGCCCAAGTTATGAAACGTTGTTGCCCAAGTTATGAAACGTTGTTGCCCAAGTTATGAAACGTTGTTGCCCAAGTTATGAAACGTTGTTGCCCAAGTTATGAAACGTTGTTGCCCAAGTTATGAAACGTTGTTGCCCAAGTTATGAAACGTTGTTGCACAAGTTATGAAACGTTGTTGCACAAGTTATGAAACGTTGTTGCACAAGTTATGAAACGTTGTTGCCCAAGTTATGAAACGTTGTTGCCCAAGTTATGAAACGTTGTTGCCCAAGTTATGAAACGTTGTTGCCCAAGTTATGAAACGTTGTTGCCCAAGTTATGAAACGTTGTTGCCCAAGTTATGAAACGTTGTTGCCCAAGTTATGAAACGTTGTTGCACAAGTTATGAAACGTTGTTGCACAAGTTATGAAACGTTGTTGCACAAGTTATGAAACGTTGTTGCCCAAGTTATGAAACGTTGTTGCCCAAGTTATGAAACGTTGTTGCCCAAGTTATGAAACGTTGTTGCCCAAGTTATGAAACGTTGTTGCACAAGTTATGAAACGTTGTTGCACAAGTTATGAAACGTTGTTGCACAAGTTATGAAACGTTGTTGCACAAGTTATGAAACGTTGTTGCACAAGTTATGAAACCTTGTTCTACCGTATAAAGTTATGAAACCTTGTTCTACCGTATAAAGTTATGAAACCTTGTTCTACCGTATAAAGTTATGAAACATTGTTCTACAGTATAAAGTTATGAAACATTGTTCTACAGTATAAAGTTATGAAACATTGTTCTACAGTATAAAGTTATGAAACATTGTTCTACAGTATAAAGTTATGAAACATTGTTCTACAGTATAAAGTTATGAAACATTGTTCTACAGTATAAAGTTATGAAACATTGTTCTACAGTATAAAGTTATGAAACATTGTTCTACAGTATAAAGTTATGAAACATTCTTCTACAGTATAAAGTTATGAAACATTGTTCTACAGTATAAAGTTATGAAACATTGTTCTACAGTATAAAGTTATGAAACATTGTTCTACAGTATAAAGTTATGAAACATTGTTCTACAGTATAAAGTTATGAAACATTGTTCTACAGTATAAAGTTATGAAACATTGTTCTACAGTATAAAGTTATGAAACATTGTTCTACAGTATAAAGTTATGAAACATTGTTCTACAGTATAAAGTTATGAAACATTGTTCTACAGTATAAAGTTATATAACATTGTTCTACAGTATAAAGTTATATAACATTGTTCTACAGTATAAAGTTATGAAACCTTGTTCTACAGTATAAAGTTATGAAACCTTGTTCTACAGTATAAAGTTATGAAACCTTGTTCTACAGTATAAAGTTATGAAACCTTGTTCTACAGTATAAAGTTATGAAACCTTGTTCTACAGTATAAAGTTATGAAACCTTGTTCTACAGTATAAAGTTATGAAACCTTGTTCTACAGTATAAAGTTATGAAACCTTGTTCTACAGTATAAAGTTATGAAACCTTGTTCTACAGTATAAAGTTATGAAACCTTGTTCTACAGTATAAAGTTATGAAACCTTGTTCTACAGTATAAAGTTATGAAACCTTGTTCTACAGTATAAAGTTATAACCTTGTTCTACAGTATAAAGTTATAACCTTGTTCTATAGTATAAAGTTATAACCTTGTTCTACAGTATAAAGTTATAACATTGTTCTACAGTATAAAGTTATGAAACATTGTTCTACAGTATAAAGTTATGAAACATTGTTCTACAGTATAAAGTTATGAAACATTGTTCTACAGTATAAAGTTATGAAACATTGTTCTACAGTATAAAGTTATAACACATTGTTCTACAGTATAAAGTTATGAAACATTGTTCTACAGTATAAAGTTATGAAACATTGTTCTACAGTATAAAGTTATGAAACATTGTTCTACAGTATAAAGTTATGAAACATTGTTCTACAGTATAAAGTTATGAAACATTGTTCTACAGTATAAAGTTATGAAACATTGTTCTACAGTATAAAGTTATGAAACATTGTTCTACAGTATAAAGTTATGAAACATTGTTCTACAGTATAAAGTTATGAAACATTGTTCTACAGTATAAAGTTATGAAACATTGTTCTACAGTATAAAGTTATGAAACATTGTTCTACAGTATAAAGTTATGAAACATTGTTCTACAGTATAAAGTTATGAAACATTGTTCTACAGTATAAAGTTATGAAACATTGTTCTACAGTATAAAGTTATATAACATTGTTCTACAGTATAAAGTTATAACATTGTTCTACAGTATAAAGTTATGAAACATTGTTCTACAGTATAAAGTTATGAAACATTGTTCTACAGTATAAAGTTATAACATTGTTCTACAGTATAAAGTCAGCATCTCCAGGCTGCTGATGTGTGCCTTTGGGACATCTACATTAATCTGAAGTGAATTTACACCATCACAATAAATGCACTTTGTAAGTCCCTGCCATTATTTTATATGATTTATAGGAGAATATCATTAAAATATTCCCCATTCCAGAGCGAGTGCACATGACGTGGACATGTGGAGCGTAAAAGTGATCATTTGAAACTGGTTCTACACGCTAGATTTACAGTTATTTGGTAACTTTAGTTGTGAATAATAAACCTCAGAATGTCTTAGAAATCAAAAGACACTTATATGACCAAAATAACATCTCATTAATATGGAGTTGGTCCCCACTTTGCTGCTATAAGAGCCTCCACTCTTCTGGGAAGGCTTTCCACTAGAGCTTCCATTCAGCCAAAAGACAGTCGTCCGAGTTGACCGGTGCACCATGGCGATGGTGATGGTAGTTAGTGAGTTGTGGTTAGAGGGACAATACAGCCCTGAGTACCAGGCCATCAGGACCTGATGGTAGTTAGTGAGTTGTGGTTAGAGGGACAATACAGCCCTGAGTACCAGGCCATCAGGACCCGATGGTAGTTAGTGAGTTGTGGTTAGAGGGACAATACAGCCCTGAGTACCAGGCCATCAGGACCCGATGGTAGTTAGTGAGTTGTGGTTAGAGGGACAATACAGCCCTGAGTACCAGGCCATCAGGACCCGATGGTAGTTAGTGGTTGTGGTTAGAGGGACAATACAGCCCTGAGTACCAGGCCATCAGGACCCGATGGTAGTTAGTGAGTTGTGGTTAGAGGGACAATACAGCCCTGAGTACCAGGCCATCAGGACCCGATGGTAGTTAGTGAGTTGTGGTTAGAGGGACAATACAGCCCTGAGTACCAGGCCATCAGGACCCGATGGTAGTTAGTGAGTTGTGGTTAGAGGGACAATACAGCCCTGAGTACCAGGCCATCAGGACCCGATGGTAGTTAGTGAGTTGTGGTTAGAGGGACAATACAGCCCTGAGTACCAGGCCATCAGGACCCGATGGTAGTTAGTGAGTTGTGGTTAGAGGGACAATACAGCCCTGAGTACCAGGCCATCAGGACCCGATGGTAGTTAGTGAGTTGTGGTTAGAGGGACAATACAGCCCTGAGTACCAGGCCATCAGGACCCGATGGTAGTTAGTGAGTTGTGGTTAGAGGGACAATACAGCCCTGAGTACCAGGCCATCAGGACCCGATGGTAGTTAGTGAGTTGTGGTTAGAGGGACAATACAGCCCTGAGTACCAGGCCATCAGGACCCGATGGTAGTTAGTGAGTTGTGGTTAGAGGGACAATACAGCCCTGAGTACCAGGCCATCAGGACCCGATGGTAGTTAGTGAGTTGTGGTTAGAGGGACAATACAGCCCTGAGTACCAGGCCATCAGGACCCGATGGTAGTTAGTGAGTTGTGGTTAGAGGGACAATACAGCCCTGAGTACCAGGCCATCAGGACCCGATGGTAGTTAGTGAGTTGTGGTTAGAGGGACAATACAGCCCTGAGTACCAGGCCATCAGGACCCGATGGTAGTTAGTGAGTTGTGGTTAGAGGGACAATACAGCCCTGAGTACCAGGCCATCAGGACCCGATGGTAGTTAGTGAGTTGTGGTTAGAGGGACAATACAGCCCTGAGTGCATAAAAAAGGATTCACGTGGGGTCATGACTCATGACTGCCGGTAATACGGTCACCTCAGACTTATTGGAGGTTAAGAGTTAGAGGCCATGGTTACCTGTTAGCGTTAGGGTTGTAGCTGACTCCACTGATGGTGTCAGTGTGTTGGTCTAGAGGGTTAGGGGTCAGGGTTACCTGTTAGCGTTAGGGTTGTAGCTGACTCCACTGATGGTGTCAGTGTGTTGGTCTAGAGGGTTAGGGGTCAGGGTTACCTGTTAGCGTTAGGGTTGTAGCTGACTCCACTGATGGTGTCAGTGTGTTGGTCTAGAGGGTTAGGGGTCAGGGTTACCTGTTAGCGTTAGGGTTGTAGCTGACTCCACTGATGGTGTCAGTGTGTTGGTCTAGAGGGTTAGGGGTCAGGGTTACCTGTTAGCGTTAGGGTTGTAGCTGACTCCACTGATGGTGTCAGTGTGTTGGTCTAGAGGGTTAGGGGTCAGGGTTACCTGTTAGCGTTAGGGTTGTAGCTGACTCCACTGATGGTGTCAGTGTGTTGGTCTAGAGGGTTAGGGGTCAGGGTTACCTGTTAGCGTTAGGGTTGTAGCTGACTCCACTGATGGTGTCAGTGTGTTGGTCTAGAGGGTTAGGGGTCAGGGTTACCTGTTAGCGTTAGGGTTGTAGCTGACTCCACTGATGGTGTCAGTGTGTTGGTCTAGAGGGTTAGGGGTCAGGGTTACCTGTTAGCGTTAGGGTTGTAGCTGACTCCACTGATGGTGTCAGTGTGTTGGTCTAGAGGGTTAGGGGTCAGGGTTACCTGTTAGCGTTAGGGTTGTAGCTGACTCCACTGATGGTGTCAGTGTGTTGGTCTAGAGGGTTAGGGGTCAGGGTTACCTGTTAGCGTTAGGGTTGTAGCTGACTCCACTGATGGTGTCAGTGTGTTGGTCTAGAGGGTTAGGGGTCAGGGTTACCTGTTAGCGTTAGGGTTGTAGCTGACTCCACTGATGGTGTCAGTGTGTTGGTCTAGAGGGTTAGGGGTCAGGGTTACCTGTTAGCGTTAGGGTTGTAGCTGACTCCACTGATGGTGTCAGTGTGTTGGTCTAGAGGGTTAGGGGTCAGGGTTACCTGTTAGCGTTAGGGTTGTAGCTGACTCCACTGATGGTGTCAGTGTGTTGGTCTAGAGGGTTAGGGGTCAGGGTTACCTGTTAGCGTTAGGGTTGTAGCTGACTCCACTGATGGTGTCAGTGTGTTGGTCTAGAGGGTTAGGGGTCAGGGTTACCTGTTAGCGTTAGGGTTGTAGCTGACTCCACTGATGGTGTCAGTGTGTTGGTCTAGAGGGTTAGGGGTCAGGGTTACCTGTTAGCGTTAGGGTTGTAGCTGACTCCACTGATGGTGTCAGTGTGTTGGTCTAGAGGGTTAGGGGTCAGGGTTACCTGTTAGCGTTAGGGTTGTAGCTGACTCCACTGATGGTGTCAGTGTGTTGGTCTAGAGGGTTAGGGGTCAGGGTTACCTGTTAGCGTTAGGGTTGTAGCTGACTCCACTGATGGTGTCAGTGTGTTGGTCTAGAGGGTTAGGGGTCAGGGTTACCTGTTAGCGTTAGGGTTGTAGCTGACTCCACTGATGGTGTCAGTGTGTTGGTCTAGAGGGTTAGGGGTCAGGGTTACCTGTTAGCGTTAGGGTTGTAGCTGACTCCACTGATGGTGTCAGTGTGTTGGTCTAGAGGGTTAGGGGTCAGGGTTACCTGTTAGCGTTAGGGTTGTAGCTGACTCCACTGATGGTGTCAGTGTGTTGGTCTAGAGGGTTAGGGGTCAGGGTTACCTGTTAGCGTTAGGGTTGTAGCTGACTCCACTGATGGTGTCAGTGTGTTGGTCTAGAGGGTTAGGGGTCAGGGTTACCTGTTAGCGTTAGGGTTGTAGCTGACTCCACTGATGGTGTCAGTGTGTTGGTCTAGAGGGTTAGGGGTCAGGGTTACCTGTTAGCGTTAGGGTTGTAGCTGACTCCACTGATGGTGTCAGTGTGTTGGTCTAGAGGGTTAGGGGTCAGGGTTACCTGTTAGCGTTAGGGTTGTAGCTGACTCCACTGATGGTGTCAGTGTGTTGGTCTAGAGGGTTAGGGGTCAGGGTTACCTGTTAGCGTTAGGGTTGTAGCTGACTCCACTGATGGTGTCAGTGTGTTGGTCTAGAGGGTTAGGGGTCAGGGTTACCTGTTAGCGTTAGGGTTGTAGCTGACTCCACTGATGGTGTCAGTGTGTTGGTCTAGAGGGTTAGGGGTCAGGGTTACCTGTTAGCGTTAGGGTTGTAGCTGACTCCACTGATGGTGTCAGTGTGTTGGTCTAGAGGGTTAGGGGTCAGGGTTACCTGTTAGCGTTAGGGTTGTAGCTGACTCCACTGATGGTGTCAGTGTGTTGGTCTAGAGGGTTAGGGGTCAGGGTTACCTGTTAGCGTTAGGGTTGTAGCTGACTCCACTGATGGTGTCAGTGTGTTGGTCTAGAGGGTTAGGGGTCAGGGTTACCTGTTAGCGTTAGGGTTGTAGCTGACTCCACTGATGGTGTCAGTGTGTTGGTCTAGAGGGTTAGGGGTCAGGGTTACCTGTTAGCGTTAGGGTTGTAGCTGACTCCACTGATGGTGTCAGTGTGTTGGTCTAGAGGGTTAGGGGTCAGGGTTACCTGTTAGCGTTAGGGTTGTAGCTGACTCCACTGATGGTGTCAGTGTGTTGGTCTAGAGGGTTAGGGGTCAGGGTTACCTGTTAGCGTTAGGGTTGTAGCTGACTCCACTGATGGTGTCAGTGTGTTGGTCTAGAGGGTTAGGGGTCAGGGTTACCTGTTAGCGTTAGGGTTGTAGCTGACTCCACTGATGGTGTCAGTGTGTTGGTCTAGAGGGTTAGGGGTCAGGGTTACCTGTTAGCGTTAGGGTTGTAGCTGACTCCACTGATGGTGTCAGTGTGTTGGTCTAGAGGGTTAGGGGTCAGGGTTACCTGTTAGCGTTAGGGTTGTAGCTGACTCCACTGATGGTGTCAGTGTGTTGGTCTAGAGGGTTAGGGGTCAGGGTTACCTGTTAGCGTTAGGGTTGTAGCTGACTCCACTGATGGTGTCAGTGTGTTGGTCTAGAGGGTTAGGGGTCAGGGTTACCTGTTAGCGTTAGGGTTGTAGCTGACTCCACTGATGGTGTCAGTGTGTTGGTCTAGAGGGTTAGGGGTCAGGGTTACCTGTTAGCGTTAGGGTTGTAGCTGACTCCACTGATGGTGTCAGTGTGTTGGTCTAGAGGGTTAGGGGTCAGGGTTACCTGTTAGCGTTAGGGTTGTAGCTGACTCCACTGATGGTGTCAGTGTGTTGGTCTAGAGGGTTAGGGGTCAGGGTTACCTGTTAGCGTTAGGGTTGTAGCTGACTCCACTGATGGTGTCAGTGTGTTGGTCTAGAGGGTTAGGGGTCAGGGTTACCTGTTAGCGTTAGGGTTGTAGCTGACTCCACTGATGGTGTCAGTGTGTTGGTCTAGAGGGTTAGGGGTCAGGGTTACCTGTTAGCGTTAGGGTTGTAGCTGACTCCACTGATGGTGTCAGTGTGTTGGTCTAGAGGGTTAGGGGTCAGGGTTACCTGTTAGCGTTAGGGTTGTAGCTGACTCCACTGATGGTGTCAGTGTGTTGGTCTAGAGGGTTAGGGGTCAGGGTTACCTGTTAGCGTTAGGGTTGTAGCTGACTCCACTGATGGTGTCAGTGTGTTGGTCTAGAGGGTTAGGGGTCAGGGTTACCTGTTAGCGTTAGGGTTGTAGCTGACTCCACTGATGGTGTCAGTGTGTTGGTCTAGAGGGTTAGGGGTCAGGGTTACCTGTTAGCGTTAGGGTTGTAGCTGACTCCACTGATGGTGTCAGTGTGTTGGTCTAGAGGGTTAGGGGTCAGGGTTACCTGTTAGCGTTAGGGTTGTAGCTGACTCCACTGATGGTGTCAGTGTGTTGGTCTAGAGGGTTAGGGGTCAGGGTTACCTGTTAGCGTTAGGGTTGTAGCTGACTCCACTGATGGTGTCAGTGTGTTGGTCTAGAGGGTTAGGGGTCAGGGTTACCTGTTAGCGTTAGGGTTGTAGCTGACTCCACTGATGGTGTCAGTGTGTTGGTCTAGAGGGTTAGGGGTCAGGGTTACCTGTTAGCGTTAGGGTTGTAGCTGACTCCACTGATGGTGTCAGTGTGTTGGTCTAGAGGGTTAGGGGTCAGGGTTACCTGTTAGCGTTAGGGTTGTAGCTGACTCCACTGATGGTGTCAGTGTGTTGGTCTAGAGGGTTAGGGGTCAGGGTTACCTGTTAGCGTTAGGGTTGTAGCTGACTCCACTGATGGTGTCAGTGTGTTGGTCTAGAGGGTTAGGGGTCAGGGTTACCTGTTAGCGTTAGGGTTGTAGCTGACTCCACTGATGGTATCAGTGTGTTGGTCTAGAGGGTTAGGGGTCAGGGTTACCTGTTAGCGTTAGGGTTGTAGCTGACTCCACTGATGGTATCAGTGTGTTGGTCTAGAGGGTTAGGGGTCAGGGTTACCTGTTAGCGTTAGGGTTGTAGCTGACTCCACTGATGGTGTCAGTGTGTTGGTCTAGAGGGTTGCAGGAGACAAAGCATTGGAAGGTGTTAACGTCGTAGAGGCGGAGGGTCGGGTGCTGCGTCCCCACCAAAAGGAAGTCTCCTGACGGGTGGAAGGAGATGGCCCGCAGCATCTCCGCTTCCTGTGGGGAGTAGACACAGAGACACACACACACCACTGTTAGTAGATCTAATTCAGGTCTGCTAACTGCTGAGGGCTCAAAAAGATTACAATTATTGTATTTTTTTCAGAGCAGGGTTGTCACAATAGCAACATTTGACTAACAATGTGATCCCAAGCCAATTATCACCAGTAGTATGTTGATACCAGGGCTTTGCCCCCCAGCACCACTAATTAACATTTCACAGCTGGCACACGTGATATTAGACAAAGCACTCATCGCTCAATGGGTGATACGGTCTGTCTGCGTAGTCTTTGTTAACCAATGAAGGTGTTGGATAATCAGAGTGGGGGCTCACATCCTGGTGTTGATCACTGCCTGTAACACACCTGTACTTGTTTTAAAGGACAACTATGCCTGTGATATGCAGAGTCCATGCCAGAATAACTCTGACCTGTATGTCTGAAAGCCCTAACTCTTGTTACATGTACATGTCTGAAAGCCCTAACTCTTGTTACATGTACATGTCTGAAAGCCCTAACTCTTGTTACATGTACATGTCTGAAAGCCCTAACTCTTGTTACATGTACATGTCTGAAAGCCCTAACTCTTGTTACATGTACATGTCTGAAAGCTCTAACTCTTGTTAGTGGTTCTTCAATTAAAAGTTGATCTTATGGCGCAACTGTCATTGCACCACACTGTCACAAGGAGGAGTTAGAACACTGATTATTCTTCTGGTTTCTCCCTCGAAAAACAGACAAAGAAGTCTAAGATTACAAACTGCCTTTATTTACCAAAGTGTGGAAAGACTGACAGCCCCGTTCTAGAAATTGAGTTTCTGAAACATGGAGTCCTCCTTTGCTGAATGATAGTCCAACGAGGATATGGGCGGAAAAATGTTGCCCATATGTTGACGACATGAGCTATTTCATTGGTTCTATTTATTAAATGTAATTGTTTTATGCAATTTAATGTATTTGTTTAGGTTTGGCCTATTTGTTAGCTTAGAGCTGATTGACTCATTTATGGCTTTGGATTAAAAAAATAAGTACAGACATTATTTGATAGACATTAATAAAGAAATGTTTTTACCAAGTTAATCATGTTTATTTGTGACTGTGGTTACAATGAAGAATGTAAACAAAATGAATCAAACAAATCCTGTTCATGATGAAAACAACAGATCTAGTTTCTCTAAAGATTTTACGTTTTTGTAACATATACAGCGGGTGAAATAAGTATTCAACACGTCACCATTTTTCTCAGTAAATATATTTCCAAAGGTGCTATTGACATGAAATTTTCACCAGATGTTGGTAACAACCCAAGTAATCCATACATAAAGAAACCAAAACAAATAAGTTCAGAAATTAAGTTGTGTAATAATGTGAAATGACACAGGGAAAAAGTATTGAACACACTTACTGATATTTATTTAATACTTTGTACAAAAGCCTTTGTTGGTAATGACAGCTTCAAGACGCCTCCTGTATGGAGAAACTAGTCACATGCATTGCTCTGGTGTGATTATGGCCCATTCTTCCACACAGTCTTCAAATCTTGAAGGTTCCGTGGGCCTCTTCTATGAATCTTGATCTTCAGTTCTTTCCATAGATTTACAATGGGATTTAAGTCAGGTGATTGGCTGGGCCATTCTAGCAGCTTTATTTTCTTTCTTTGAAACCAATTGAGAGTTTCCTTGACTGTTGTCTTGCTGAAATGTCCACCCTCGTTTCATCTTCATCATCCTGGTAGATGGCAGCAGATTTGTGTCAAGAATGTCTCGGCAAATTTGCCCATTCATCCTTCCTTCAATTATGTGAAGTTTGCCAGTACCATTTGCTGAAAAGCAGCCCCACACCATGATGTTCCCACCTCCAAACTTCACTGTTGGTATGGTGTTTTTAGGGTGATGTGCAGTGCCATTTCTCCTCCAAACATGGTGTGTATTATGACATCCAAACAGTTCAATTTTGCTCTCATCTGACCACACTATATTCTCCCAGTATTTCACTGGCTTTTCCAAATGTTGTTTAAAGTTTGCTGCACAAGCTTCAACATGCTTTTTTTCCAGCAATGGAGTCTTGCGTGGTGAGCGTGCATACAGGCCATGGCGGTGGAGTGCATTACTTACTGTTTTCTTTGAGACAACAGTACCTGCTAATTGCAGGTCTTTTTGAAGCTCTCCACAAGTGGTCCTTGGCTCTTGGACAACTCTTCTGATTATTCGTTTCACTCCTCTGTCAGAAATCTTACGAGGAGCACATGGTCGAGGCAAATTTATGGTGAAATGATTCTTTCCACTTCCGTATTATGGCCCCAACAGTGCTCACTGGAACATTCAGAAGCTTAGAAATGCGTCTATAACCAATGCCATGATTATGTTTTGCAACAATTAGGTTGCGAAGGTCTTGAGACAGCTCTTTGCTTTTACCCATCATGAGATGTGTCTTGTGTGACACCTTGGCAATGAGACCTTTATGTAGGCCATCAGTTGGGACTGAACCAGCTGATATTAATTTGCACTGACAGGGGGCTGGATTGCTTTTTAATTACTGATAGTTCTCAGCTTTTGTCTTGGCTTTCCATGCCTTTTTGCACCTCCCTTTCTTCATATGTTCAATACTTTTTCCCTGTGTATTTTCACATTATTAAAAAAATAAATAAAAAAAAACATTATTATACATAACTTAATTTCTGAACTTATTTGTTTTGGTTTCTCTGTATGTATGAATTAATTGGGTTGTTACCAACATCTGGTGAACATTTCATGTCAATAGCACCTTTGGAAATATATTTACTGAGAAAAATGGTGACGTGTTCAATACTTATTTCACCCGCTGTACTCCTCTTCTCTCTTCAGATGCACTTTTGAAATACTTGAATCCCACCCCTGCAGACACCTTCTCTACCTCAGCACAGCCCAGTGATGCAGCATCAGGCATCTACATAAAGGCTGCACCAATTGACCCTACTGACTTGCCATCTGTTTTAACTGATAAGCTAAGAACAGAGTTTGTCACCCGCCGTATATATTTTTTTTAAATACATACACATACAAACGACATCACACAAGCATCACCTACATCACACCATTTCAGACCCACCTGCTCACAGCCCCATCCCCAGATCAACGACATCACACCAGCTCAGACCCACCTGCTCACAGCCCCATCCCCAGAACAACAACATCACACCAGCTCAGACCCACCTGCTCACAGCCCCATCCCCAGATCAACAACATCACACCAGCTCAGACCCACCTGCTCACAGCCACATCCCCAGATCAACATCACACCAGCTCAGACCCACCTGCTCACAGCCCCATCCCCAGATCAACAACATCACACCAGCTCAGACCCACCTGCTCACAGCCCCATCCCCAGATCAACTACATCACACCAGCTCAGACCCACCTGCTCACAACCCCATATCAACTACATCACACCAGCTCAGACCCACCTGCTCACAGCCCCATATCAACTACATCACACCAGCTCAGACCCACCTGCTCACAGCCCCATATCAACTACATCACACCAGCTCAGACCCACCTGCTCACAGCCCCATATCAACTACATCACACCAGCTCAGACCCACCTGCTCACAGCCCCATATCAACTACATCACACCAGCTCAGACCCACCTGCTCACAGCCCCATATCAACTACATCACACCAGCTCAGACCCACCTGCTCACAGCCCCATATCAACTACATCACACCAGCTCAGACCCACCTGCTCACAGCCCCATATCAACTACATCACACCAGCTCAGACCCACCTGCTCACAGCCCCATATCAACTACATCACACCAGCTCAGACCCACCTGCTCACAGCCCCATATCAACTACATCACACCAGCTCAGACCCACATCTCCAGCATCCCTATCCGCCACATGGCTTCAAACTGTACCATTTTGGTTCTCTACGTTGCCAACGCACTTTCAACATTTACATAATAAAGCATTTGACCTTTCCATTGTTTTAATGGAAGATTGGTTGATTTACACTAGGGCTGGGCGATATGACGATATATATCGTGTGACGATAGAAAAACGTCTATCGTTTCATATTATGCTTCATTGTTTACTTCGTTGTCGCAAATCACACTTTACGACGCTTTGCAGAGCTTGTGTAAATTTGCCTAAAAGAGGGGCTACTTCAGGCGCATGGACGTGGTTTGGGTATGAAAAGTCTGACACGGACCAGAAAACTGCCCTCTGCTAAATATGCCGCAGGCCGGTCCCGACAACAGGCTCAAAACACCACTAACCTCTTAAACCACCGACGCAAGAATCATGTGAAACAGTACGGAGAGTGTCTACGGATGAGACCCAAAAAGCCTCTAACATAATCCAGGTAGAATCAGGAATTCCCCAGGGCAGCTGTCTAGGCCCCTGACTTTTAAAAATCTTTACTAAAGACATGCCAGTGTATCTATGTATGTGGAGGACTCCACACTATAAAGCTACTAAAATGATTGCAACACTTAAGAGCTGCAGTTCAGAATGGGTGGCAAGGAATAAGTTAGTCCTAAATATTTATAATACTAAAAGCATTGTATTTGGGACAAATCATTCACTAAACCTCAACTAAATCTTGTAATAAATAATGTGTAAATTGAGGAAGTTGAGGAGACTAAACAGCTTGGAGTAACCCTGGACTGTAAACTGTCATGGTCAAAACATATTGATACAACAGTAGCTAAGATGGGGAGAAGTCTGTCCATAATAAAGCACTGCTCTGCCTTCTTAACAACACTATCAACAAGGCAGGTCCTACAGGTTCTAGTTGTCACACCTGGAGTCCTATATCGACATAACCTGAAAGGCCGCTCAGCAAGGAAGAAGCCACTGCTCCAAAACCCCCATAAAAAAGCCAGACTACGGTTTGCAACTGCACTTGGGGACAATGATCATACTTTTTGGAGAGATGTCCTCTGGTCTGATGAAACAAAAATAGAACTGTTTGGTCATAATGACCATCGTTGTGTTTGAAGGAAAAAGATAGATAGGTACTTTATTGATCCCCCGGGGGGGAAATTTCAAAAGGGGGACGCTTGCAAACCGTGAAGCATGGGGGTGGCAGCATCATGTTGTGGAGGTGCTTTGCTGCAGGAGGGACTGGTGGACATCACAAAATAGATGGCATCATGAGGAAGGAAAATTATGTGGATATATTGAAGCAACATCTCAAGACATCAGTCAGGAAGTTAAAGCTTGGTCGCAAATGGGTCTTCCAAATGGACAATGACCCCAAGCATACTTCCAAAGTTGTGGCAAAATGGCTTAAGGACAACAAAGTCCAGGTATTGGAGTGGCCATCACAAAGCCCTGACCTCAATCCTATAGAAAATTTGTGGTCAGAACTGAACTACTGTTCAGTCGTGTGGCCAGGTGAAACAATGAGGGACTTAGGAAAATTGCAATTGTCTCAGAACAGGGCAGCACGACTGGCCCTTGGATGTACACAGAGAGCTAACATTAATAATATGCATGTTAATCTCTCCTGGCTCAAAGTGGAGGAGAGATTGACTTCATCACTACTTGTATTTGTGAGAGGTATTGACATGTTGAAAGCACAGAGCTGTCTTTTCAAACGACAAGCACACAGCTCAGACACCCATGCAGACCCCACCAGAGGTCTCTTCACAGTCCCCAAGCCCATAAACCACTATGGAAGGTGCACAGTACTACTTAGAGCCTTGGCAGCAGCTAATGGGGATCCATAGTAAAAACAAATACATGTCTGTTACTGTAACTCTGTTACCTGTACATGTCTGAAGGCTCTAACCTGTACATGTCTGAAGGACCTAACTGTTGTTACCTGTACATGTTTGAAGGCTCTAACCTGTACATGTCTGAAGGACCTAACTGTTGTTACCTGTACATGTTTGAAGGCTCTAACCTGTACATGTCTGAAGGACCTAACTGTTGTTACCTGTACATGTTTGAAGGCTCTAACCTGTACATGTCTGAAGGACCTAACTGTTGTTACCTGTACATGTTTGAAGGCCCTCTTAGCAGAGGGCTTGGAGTAGTCGAACAGTTTGAGGGTGTAGTCACGTGACCCAGACGCCAGGATCTGCTCCGTGGGGTGGAATGCCAGACACGTGACCTCATCCACGTGGTCGTACAGTGTTCTGATCACAGGGTGGTTCTCCATGTTCTGCTGGGCTGTCTCATTCATCATCACCTAGAACACACAGGAACATTATTACACCATATACAGAATGTCTTAAAGAACCTTCTGATCACCTAGGTCTTATTCATTATTGCACACCGTAGAAAAAACATTTTGTAACAAAACTAAAACAAGTGTTCTTATTAGACAAATTCAGGTTGTTCTCTCGTAGTGTTGCACGGTATATCTAAGGAAGGTCTCTCGTAGCAGTTGCTTGTTAGGACTCTTGTAGTTTTTCACAATTCCTGACATTTAATCCTAGTAAAAGTTCCCTGTTTTAGGTCAGTTAGGATGACCAATTTATTTTAAGAATGTGAAATGTCAGAATAATAGTAGAGAGAATTATTTATTTCAGCTTTTATTTCTTTCATCACATTCCCAGTGGGTCAGAAGTTTACATACACTCAATTAGTATTTGGTAGCATTGCCTTTAAATTGTTTAACTTGGGTCAAACATTTCGGGTAGCCTTCCACAAGCTTCCCACAATAAGTTGGGTGAATTTTGGCCCATTCCTCCTGACAGAACTGGTGTAACTGAGTCAGGTTTGTAGGCCTCCTTGCTTGCACACCTTTTTTTCTTCTTCAGGTAGGTCTTTAAGTGTTGCATGGTATACCTAAGCGTCTACTTTTTCAGGTAGGTCTCTAAGTGTTGCATGGTATACCTAAGCGTCTACTTTTTCAGGTAGGTCAGGTAGGTCTCTAAGTGTTGCATGGTATACCTAAGAGTCTACTTTTTCAGGTAGGTCTCTAAGTGTTGCATGGTATACCTAAGCGTCTACTTTTTCAGGTAGGTCAGGTAGGTCTCTAAGTGTTGCATGGTATACCTAAGCGTCTACTTTTTCAGGTAGGTCAGGTAGGTCTCTCATTGTGTTGCAAGGCTCTTGTCAAAAGTAGTGCACTACACAGGGTCATACATAGCCCTATTTGTCTCACCTCTATGGGCATGGCGCTCTTGGCCAGCATGCGTTCTGTGTCCAGGACTTTGATGGAGGCGTCTGCCGAGCCCGTAGCGATGAGCTGCCCGTCCCGGCTATAGGTGGCCACGCGACAGGGACCCTTATGAGATGTCACGTAACAAGTCTCGTACTCAGACGCCTCAGGGGACATGGACTGGACGTCAGCGTCAAACTCCAGGTCGATGCCAACGCCTGGTGCCACTGTGTCCGAACGCCCGATGGCATACTGCACCGCACTGTCATCATTCTCCATGCCTGGAGAGGAGGTGGATGGAGCGATACAGTTTACAACACACTAACAATGTAGATATTGAGCCATCTACTGCACCACACTTATTCTCCACGCCTGGGGGTGAATGGAGCAATACAGTGGATTAAAAACAGTGACACAACACTAGAGACAAGTAGCTAGCAACCTACACTGTGCTGTCGCCATTCACAATGTCTTGGGACGACCGGATGGATCCATGGAACAATAGTTGTTTCAACCCAAAACAGTGACAATGCAGACTGTAGCTGGCATTCTCATATGCGCTAGTACACTACCTACTCACCTATCTTGGCCAGTTGCATGAGGTTCTCAGAGGGCGACACAACGCTCTGTGGCTTCACCTCTGTGATGAGGTTGTTGGCGATGTTGGTGTAACCGTCGTACAGCAACTGGCTGATGATCAGCCGGTACAGGTGCTGCCGGTCCCGCAGCGTCGGTTTGGGACGATACATCTCAGGCTTCAACGAACTTGGTTGAAATGGATCAAAACATGGTCAACATTATTTACTACAAATAAAACACGTTTTTATTATGGACTATTATAACATGAACTGACTAGTTAGAAATCTCAACTATCATACGAATACTATGGAAGCCCACTTGTGGCTGGTTAAGTAACTAGTTAGTTAACATACTAATGGGACATACAATGAAAGACAGCTACTGTAGATAGATAACTGACTACCTAGGTACAACAAAACTATTCGTAACATTCACATTACAAACACAAATCGTAGGCCTGAAAAATCATACAAACTGGTAACAATAACCGTATGTTTGCATGTATATAATAACCTACCGAGTCTAGGGAAGTAAAATAAGTTAAATGAATGCATTTAGCTAGCTAACGTTAGCTACTAGCTACTGTTCGTTAGCTAGCCCAACATTGTGCAGATAACGACCGCACCAAACGGGTTAAAACTTAGTTTTATTGGGTAGGATAATGTATAAAGCAACATGAATATCAAGCAAATGTACCAAACTTAAAAGAAAGGTTAGCTACATACATAAAACCTTTAAAATGTAGCAAAATACCTTAGGCTTGGTTGAAGAAGCGCTTGTGTTTCCAAAGCATGAGCTGCGTAACTACGTCCGTTGCGTCCTGCGTCACATCTATGCGTCGCTACGTAACGGGGCGTGTGTTTCACACATAGACATGACAATGCAAGCTCTGATCATGGCTGGGAAACTAATGGGTACACTCAAAATGGCTGCCTGTTGTTGTGACGCTATCGTTTCCATGGTATTTTGGAATGTTCTATCAACTGGCGCTGGATTTCCATGGTAATGTAGAATGTTCATTCAAATCATGCTAACTGCCGTGGCTCATGCAATTGAATGCATGTTTTATAATATCAGTTTGAGTTGACTCAAATCACACAGCACAGATTGAAGGGTACACTTCCTGCTTTTACTTTCTGGCATGGGTACACTCAAAATGGCTGCCAGTCCACCCATTATGCCATCACTGACTTCAATGGAGACACCCTTTCTATTAATTCTTATTTCTATGTTTTTGCAGCTTTCACCTCCCTGACCAAGACCATTCTTCCCAGATTGCCAACTCAGTCTTGCTCAGTTTGGCCAGGCGGCCAGCTCTAGGAAGAGTCTTGTCTTGGTGGTTCCAAACTTATTCCATATAAGAATGATGGAGGCCACTGTGTTCTTGGGGACCTACAATGGTACCCTTCCGCAGATCTGTGCCTCGACACAATCCTGTCTCAGAGCTCTACAGTCAATTCCTTCAACCTCATGGCTTGGTTTTTGCTCTGAGATGCACTGTCAACTGTGGGACCTTATATAGACAGGTGTGTGCCTTTCCAAATCATGTCCAATCAAGTTGTAGAAACATCTCAAGTATGATCAATGGAAACAGGATGCACCTGAGCTCAATTTCGAGTCTCATAGCAAAGGGTCTGAGAAATTATGTAAATAAGATACGTTTTTAATTTGTAATTCATTTGCAAAAATGTCTAAAACATTTTCACTTTGCCATTATGGGTTATTGTGTCATTATGGGTTATTGTGCCATTATGGGTTATTGTGTCATTATGGGTTATTGTGTCATTATGGGTTATTGTGTGTAGATTGATGAGATTGATTTTTTATTTAATCCATTTTAGAATAAGGATGTGACGTAACAAAATGTGGAAACAGTTAAGGGGTCTAAATAGTTTCCGAATGCCCTGTAAATATGCGCCTGTTGTAGCGCCACCATGCGACCTGTATTCTCTCGTCGGCTGGCCCTCAATACATATTTGCCAAACCCACTGGCTCCAGGTCATCTATAAGTGTTTGCTAGGTAAATCCCCGCCTTATCTCAGCTCGCTGTTCACCATAGCAACACCCACCCGTAGCATGCACTCCAGCAGGTATATTTCACTGGTCATCGGCAAAGCCAACACCTCCTTTGGCCGCCATTCCTTCCAGTGCTCTGCTGCCAATGACTGGAACAAATTGCATAAATCATTGAAGCTGGAGACTACCATCTCCCTCAATAACTTTAAGCATTAGCTGTCAGAGCTGCTTACCGATCACTGCACCTGTATACAGCCCTTCTGTAAATAGCCCACCCTACTACCTCATCCCCATATTATTATTTTTGCTAATTTGCACCCCAGTATCTCTATTTGCACATCATCATCTGCACGTCTATCACTCCAGTGTTAATGCTAAAGTGTCATGTAAATGTGTTACTCTCCAAGTCGGTTAGTAAACAATTTGAATTATTGGCCCTTGACCTGGATATTTCTAAATCTCTTAATCTTACAGTGGTGGGTTGTTACAGGCCTCCCTCAGCAGCCAGTGATGCTCTTCCCTCTTTAATTAGACTTAGATAGATAGATAGATAGATAGATAGATAGATAGATAGATAGATAGATAGATAGATAGGTACTTTATTCATCCCCCGGGGGGGAAATTTCATAATTACATATTCTATAAATTATAGGGAAATTGTCCTTATTGGTGATTTTAATTGGAACTGGTTACAGCCAGTGTCTGATGATTTTAAAGCACACTGTGATTCTTTAAATGTCTTTCAAGTGGTCAATAGTCCTACTAGACCCAATCTAAAATATCCTGAAAAATCTAATAGTTTTAATTCTCACATCAGTGACCACTGTGTAGTTGCAACTGTTAGACTAAATTAGAGAAAACAAGGCCTCGTATTATTTTTGTGCACGATTTATCTCAGTTTGACTGGGAGAAGATTTAGCTCATTGTAGAAAATGCTCAAACATTTTTATGGGAATTATTAATAGACATGCTTCCTTTACAAAATACAGGGTTAAAGGTCGTCACAATGCATGGTTTTCGACTGAGCTGTCAAGTCTTCTTCACCAACGTGAATCTTATGTCTTATGGTTTGAAAACTATTTATCAAATAGATCACAATGTGTGCAGGTACAAGCTCTCACCTCTCACCTAAAGGGTGTGCCTCAGGGATCGGTTCTGGGACCACTCCTCTTTACAATTGTCAGGCTCTGGCCATAGAGAAGCCTATTTGCTTCTCTATGTATCCATGGTCAGAGTCTGACAGGTCTATTCTTTCTGTTTCTGGTGGTGGTTTGTGTGGGATCCCTAATTAGAGGCAGCTGTAGCGCATCGTCTCTAGTTAGGGATCCTACAAAGGCTTGTAATTTTCACACTGGGTTGTGGGTCGTTGTCACGGTGACAGTAAGTGTGCCACATTTGTTACGTCCGTTTAGTCTATTCCTGTTTTGTTCTGTAGTTCGTCATTTGTGTTTTATTATACATAGTATGTCATAAAATATACATAGTATAGCAAATTAAAAGAGAGAGAGAGAGAGAGAGAGAGAGAGAGAGAGGGAGAGAGAGAGAGAGAGAGAGAGAGAGAGAGAGAGAGAGACCGGAACCTCCAGCGAAGGTCCGTAGCCCGAAGCCTATAGCGAAGGTATTTATTGGGTTATTTATTGGTGCTGGATGGTATGGTTGCTGTATTTATTGGGTTATTTATTGGTTCTGGATGGTATGGTTGCTGTATTTATTGGGCCATTTATTGGTGCTGGATGGTATGGTTGCTGTATTTATTGGGTTATTTATTGGTGCTGGATGGTATGGTTGCTGTATTTATTGGGTTATTTATTGGTGCTGGATGGTATGGTTGCTGTATTTATTGTGTTATTTATTGGTGCTGGATGGTATGGTTACTGTATTTATTGTGTTATTTATTGGTGCTGGATGGTATGGTTGCTGTATTTATTGGGTTATTTATTGGTGCTGGATGGTATGGTTGCTGTATTTATTGGGTTATTTATTGGTGCTGGATGGTATGGATGCTGTATTTATTGGGTTATTTATTGGTGCTGTATGGTTGCTGTATTTATTGGGTTATTTATTGGTGCTGGATGGTATGGTTGCTGTATTTATTGTGTTATTTATTGGTGCTGGATGGTATGGTTGCTGTATTTATTGGGTTATTTTGGTGCTGGATGGTATGGTTGCTGTATTTATTGGGTTATTTATTGGTGCTGTATGGTATAGTTGCTGTATTTATTGGGTTATTTATTGGTGCTGGATGGTATTGTTGCTGTATTGGGTTATTTATTGTTGCTGGATGGTATGGTTGCTGTATTTATTGGGTTATTTATTGGTGCTGGATGGTATGGGTGCTGTATTTATTGGGTTATTTATTGGTGCTGGATGGTATGGTTGCTGTATTTATTGGGTTATTTATTGGTGCTGTATGGTATGGTTGCTGTATTTATTGGGTTATTTATTGGTGCTGGATGGTATGGTTGCTGTATTTATTGGGTTATTTATTGGTGCTGGATGGTATGGTTGCTGTATTTATTATGTTATTTATTGGTGCTGGATGGTATGGTTGCTGTATTTATTGTGTTATTTATTGGTGCTGGATGGTATGGTTGCTGTATTTATTATGTTATTTTGGTGCTGGATAGTATGGTTGCTGTATTTATTGGGTTATTTATTGGTGCTGGATGGTATGGTTGCTGTATTTATTGGGTTATTTATTTGTGCTGGATGGTATTGTTGCTGTATTGGGTTATTTATTGGTGCTGGATGGTATGGTTGCTGTATTTATTGGGTTATTTATTGGTGCTGGATGGTATGGGTGCTGTATTTATTGGGTTATTTATTGGTGCTGGATGGTATGGTTGCTGTATTTATTGGGTTATTTTGGTGCTGTATGGTATGGTTGCTGTATTTATTGGGTTATTTATTGGTGCTGGATGGTATTGTTGCTGTATTGGGTTATTTATTGGTGCTGGATGGTATGGTTGCTGTATTTATTGGGTTATTTATTGGTGCTGGATGGTATTGTTGCTGTATTTATTGGGTTATTTATTGGTGCTGGATGGTATGGTTGCTGTATTTATTGGGTTATTTATTGGTGCTGGATGGTATTGTTGCTGTATTGGTTATTTATTGGTGCTGGATGGTATGGTTGCTGTATTTATTGGGTTATTTATTGGTGCTGGATGGTATGGTTGCTGTATTTTGATTTCCCTAAGTTTGTGTTGTTTTTTTTAAAATTAGTATTTGTTTGATGCCCGTCTTGGCCAGAACACTCCTGTAAAAGACACAGTGTAAAGAGTGCAGCTGCCTCAGCCAATGCCTGTCACCAAGGGTGTCCCCCAAGGCTCAATCCTAGGCCCCATGCTCTTCTCAATTTACATCAACAACATAACTCAGGCAGTAGGAAGCTCTCTCATCCATTTATATTCAGATGATACAGTCTTATACTCAGCTCGCCCTCCCCGGAGTTTGTGTTAAAAGCTCTACAACAAAGCTTTCTTAGTGTCCCACATTACCCTTAACCTTGTTCTGAACACCTCAAAAACAAAGGTCATGTGGTTTGGTAAGAAGAATGCCCCTCTCCCCACAGGTGTGATTACTACCTCTGAGGGTTTAGAGCTTGAGGTAGTCACCTCATACAAGTACTTGGGAGTATGTCTACACGGTACACTGTCCTTCTCTCAGCACATATCAAAGCTGCAGGCTAAAGTAAAATCTAGACTTGGTTTCCTCTATCGTAATCACTCCTCTTTCACCCCAGCTGCCAAACTAACCCTGATTCAGATGACCATCCTACCCATGCTAGATTACAGAGACATCATTTATAGATCGGCAGGTAAGGGTGTTCTAGCTAGGGTCGCTCCTCTTTTCCGTTCACAACTGGAACAAGCTGCATAAAACTGGCTACCATGTTGTGTTGTTACCATGTTGTGCTGCTACCATGTTGTGCTGCTACCATGTTGTGTTGCTACCATGTTGTGCTGCTACCATGTTGTGTTGCTACCATTTTGTGTTGCTACCATGTTGTGTTGCTACCATGTTGTGTTGCTACCATGTTGTGCTGCTACCATGTTGTGTTGCTACCATGTTGTGTTGCTACCATGTTGTGCTGCTACCATGTTGTTGTCATGTTGTGTTGCTACCATGTTGTGTTGTCATGTGTTGCTGCCTTGCTATGTTGTTGTCTTAGGTCTCTCTTTATGTAGTGTTGTTCTGTCTCTCTGTATGTAGTGTTGTTCTGTCTCTCTGTATGTAGTGTTGTTCTGTCTCTCTGTATGTAGTGTTGTTTTGTCTCTCTGTATGTAGTGTTGTTTTGTCTCTCTGTATGTAGTGTTGTTTTGTCTCTCTGTATGTAGTGTTGTTTTGTCTCTCTGTATGTAGTGTTGTTTTGTCTCGCTTATCGTGATGTGTGTTTTGTCCTATATTTAATTTATTTGTATTTATTTTTAATCCCGGCCCCGCAGGAGGTCTTTTGCCTTTTGGTAGGCCGTCATTGTAAATAAGAATTTGTTCTTAACTGACTTGCCTAGTTAAATAAAATAAGTAGTAACTTTGACCAGAACTCTATATGGGCCCTGGTCAAAAGTAATGTTGTTTATGAAAGTTCAATCACGAAGGCTGGTCTGAATGCTCATTTAAATTGATAAAGTAAGCAGAACACAATTAAAATCAAATGTATTTGTCACATGCGCCGAATACAACCAGTGTATACTTTACCGTGACACTTACAAGCCCCAACAATGCGGAGTTAAAAAGTAAGAACAATTAGCAGATAAATAAAATAAAATAGTATCAATTAAATAACAATAACGAGGCTATATACAGGAAGTACCGAGTCAGTGGAGAGAGTTTAGGTAACAAATAGTGGAGAGAGTTTAGGTAACAACAGTGGAGAGAGTTTAGGTAACAACAGTGGAGAGAGTTTAGGTAACGAACAGTGGAGAGAGTTTAGGTAACAAACAGTGGAGAGAGTTTAGGTAACAAACAGTGGAGAGAGTTTAGGTAACAAACAGTGGAGAGAGTTTAGGTAACAAACAGTGGAGAGAGTTTAGGTAACAACAGTGGAGAGAGTTTAGGTAACAACAGTGGAGAGAGTTTAGGTAACAAACAGTGGAGAGAGTTTAGGTAACAACAGTGGAGAGAGTTTAGGTAACAAACAGTGGAGAGAGTTTAGGTAACAAACAGTGGAGAGAGTTTAGGTAACAAACAGTGGAGAGAGTTTAGGTAACAAACAGTGGAGAGAGTTTAGGTAACAACAGTGGAGTGAGTTTAGGTAACAACAGTGGAGAGAGTTTAGGTAACAAACAGTGGAGAGAGTTTAGGTAACAACAGTGGAGAGAGTTTAGGTAACAAACAGTGGAGAGAGTTTAGGTAACAAACAGTGGAGAGTCAAACCGAGTGTGTGTGTCTGTGTGAGTGCTGTGTGAGTGTCTGTGTGAGTGTGTGTGCTGTGTGAGTGTGTGTGCTGTGTGAGTGTGTGTGCTGTGTGAGTGTGTGTGCTGTGTGAGTGTGTGTGCTGTGTGAGTGTGTGTGCTGTGTGAGTGTGTGTGCTGTGTGTGGTGTCAATATACATGTGTGTGTTTCGTGTGTGTGTGAGCGTATGTCGTGTGTACAGTATGTGTGTGTTGGAGTGTCAGTGTATTATGTGTGAGTGTGTGGTTAATGAATGTACATAGAGCAAGAGAGTCAGTGCAAAAAAAGGTGGTCAATAAAAATAGTCTGGGTAGCCATTCAGTCTATAGCCAGGGTAATGCCAGGGTTTGTGTAGACAATGATACGGGATAGGTCTCCCTTATACAGGACGGGTGCTGTCAATATGTGATATGGGACTAGAATGGTGATGTAAACAACAGCCAACCTTCTAGGACATAGACATGTCTTATATGGGTAGAAGGCTTAAATTAAAGTCGAGACCCAGATACAGACACAGGAGACAGATGGTTAGAGTCTCTGATATTTATTAACAGATAAGGGGCAGGCAAGAGGCAGCTCGAGGACAGGCAAGAGTTCATAAACCAGGGCAGAGTACATGGCGTCAGGCAGGCTCGAGATCAGTGCAGACAGAATGGTCAGGCAGGCGGGCTCAATGTCAGGACAGACAGAATGGTCAGGCAGGTGGGCTCAGTGTCAGGACAGACAGAATGGTCAGGCAGGTGGGCTCAGTGTCAGGACAGACAGAATGGTCAGGCAGGTGGGCTCAGTGTCAGGACAGACAGAATGGTCAGGCAGGTGGGCTCAGTGTCAGGACAGGCAAAGGGTCAGAACCGGTAGGACTAGAAAAACAGGAGCTAGGAAAAACACGCTGGTTGACTTGGCAAAACAAGAGGAACTTTCAACAGACAAACCGAGAACAACGGTATAAATACACAGGGATGATGGGGAAGATGGAGACACTTGGAGGAGGTGGAGACACCTGGAGGAGGTGGAGACAAGCACAAAAACAGGTGATACCGATCAGGGTGTAACAAACTGCAGTGTCCAATTTACAGTATCTATTACAGCTGAAAAATACCATGCTATTGTTTGAGGATAGTGGACAACAACAAAACACTTTAATCAAGGCAACTGGTTTGGTACATTCACCTCTGAAGGTAAATAATGTACTTACATTCAGTAATCTGGCTCTGATTTGTCATCCTGAGGGTCCCAGAGATAAAATGTACTGTAGGTTTGTTTGAAAAATAAACGTTTATATTCAAATGTAGGAACTGGGTTCTACGGTTTGACCTCTGGCTCCACACCCGGCCATCTAGATGTGTGAAGGTTAGTGTCTTTTCTGTAGGGAAGCTAATGATCCGTCATGTATGACATTCCTGGGAGTGTGCAAACTTAAATGTTGTATTACCATAGCATTTTTGTATGTTCTCTATAGTTATGTACTTGAAAACCAATTAGGCATATTTGGGAAAACTCCTGAGGAACTTGAATCTCTTGACCCGCTCCACTACAGCCCTGTCGATGTAAATGGGGGCATACTCAGCCCTCCATTTCCTGTAGTCCACGATCAGCTCCTTAGTCTTGCTGATATTGAGGGAGAGGTTGTTGTTCTTGCACCACACTGCCAAGTCTCTGACCTCCTCTCTATAGGCTGTCTCATTGTCGTCTGTGATCAGGCCTACCACCATCGTGTCGTCTGCAAACTTAATGATTGTGTTGGAGTCGTGCATGGCCACGCTGTCATGGGTGAACAGGGAGTACAGTAGGGGACTAAGCACGCACCCTTGAGGGGCCCCCGTGTTGAGGGTCAGTATGGTGGAGGGTCAGCAAGGTGTTGTTGCCTACCCTCACCACCTGGGGGTGGTCCGTCAGGAAGTCTAGGATCTAGTTGCAGAGGCAGGTGTTTAATCCCAGGGTTTTGAGCTTAGTGATGAGCTTTGAGGGCACTATGGCGTTGAATGCTGAGCTGTAGTCAATTAATAGCATTCATACGTAGGTGTTCCTTTTGTCCAGATGGGAAAGGGCAGTGTGGAGTACAATAGAGATTGCATCATCTGTGGATCTGATGGGGCGGTATGCAAATTGGAGTGGGTCCAGGGTGTCTGTCTGTCTGGCCCCACGGCCTTGTGATGTTAACCTGCTTAGAGAGCGTGATCACACGGCCTTCCGGAACAGCTGGTGCTGTCATGCATGGTTCAGTGTTGCTTGCCTCAAAGTGAGCATAGAAGGCATTTAGCTCGTTTGGTAGGCTTGTGTTTCCCTTTGTAATCCGTGATAGTTTGCAAGCCCTGCCACATCAAACGAGGGTCGGAGACGTTGTAGTAGTATTTGATATTGGTCCTGTATTGATGCTTTGCCTGCTTGATGGTTCAAGATCTCTGGAGAGATCTGAAAATAGCTGTGCAGCGATTCTATCCATCCAACCTGACAGAGCTTGAGAGGATCTGCAGAGAAGAATGGGAGAAACTCCTCCAATACAGGTGTGCCAAGCTTGTAGTGTCATACCCAAGAAGACTTGAGGCTGTGATCGCTGTCAAAGGTGCTTCAATAAAGTACTGAGTAAAGGGGTCTGAATACTTATGTAAATGTAGTATTTTTATGAATTGCAAATATTTCTTTAAACCTGAATGCACTTTAGACCCATAGAATATTTAAGTGAATACTAACGTATCATCATCATAGTGGGAATGAATACTAATGTATCATCATAGTGGGAATGAATACTAATGTATCATCATCATAGTGGGAATGAATACTAACGTATCATCATCATAGTGGGAATGAATACTAATGTATCATCATCATAGTGGGAATGAATACTAACGTATCATCATCATAGTGGGAATGAATACTAACGTATCATCATCATAGTGGGAATGAATACTAATGTATCATCATCATAGTGGGAATGAATACTAACGTATCATCATAGTGGGAATGAATACTAACGTATCATCATAGTGGGAATGAATACTAACGTATCATCATCATAGTGGGAATGAATACTAACGTATCATCATCATAGTGGGAATGAATACTAATGTATCATCATCATAGTGGGAATGAATACTAACGTATCATCATAGTGGGAATGAATACTAACGTATCATCATCATAGTGGGAATGAATACTAATGTATCATCATCATAGTGGGAATGAATACTAACGTATCATCATCATAGTGGGAATGAATACTAACGTATCATCATAGTGGGAATGAATACTAACGTATCATCATCATAGTGGGAATGAATACTAACGTATCATCATAGTGGGAATGAATACTAACGTATCATCATAGTGGGAATGAATACTAACGTATCATCATCATAGTGGGAATGAATACTAATGTATCATCATAGTGGGAATGAATACTAACGTATCATCATCATAGTGGGAATGAATACTAACGTATCATCATAGTGGGAATGAATACTAACGTATCATCATAGTGGGAATGAATACTAATGTATCATCATAGTGGGAATGAATACTAACGTATCATCATAGTGGGAATGAATACTAATGTATCATCATCATAGTGGGAATGAATACTAATGTATCATCATCATAGTGGGAATGAATACTAATGTATCATCATCATAGTGGGAATGAATACTAATGTATCATCATCATAGTGGGAATGAATACTAACGTATCATCATCATAGTGGGAATGAATACTAACGTATCATCATCATAGTGGGAATGAATACTAATGTATCATCATCATAGTGGGAATGAATACTAATGTATCATCATCATAGTGGGAATGAATACTAACGTATCATCATCATAGTGGGAATGAATACTAATGTATCATCATAGTGGGAATGAATACTAATGTATCATCATCATAGTGGGAATGAATACTAACGTATCATCATCATAGTGGGAATGAATACTAATGTATCATCATCATAGTGGGAATGAATACTAACGTATCATCATCATAGTGGGAATGAATACTAACGTATCATCATAGTGGGAATGAATACTAATGTATCATCATCATAGTGGGAATGAATACTAACGTATCATCATCATAGTGGGAATGAATACTAACGTATCATCATAGTGGGAATGAATACTAACGTATCATCATCATAGTGGGAATGAATACTAACGTATCATCATCATAGTGGGAATGAATACTAACGTATCATCATAGTGGGAATGAATACTAACGTATCATCATAGTGGGAATGAATACTAACGTATCATCATAGTGGGAATGAATACTAATGTATCATCATCATAGTGGGAATGAATACTAATGTATCATCATCATAGTGGGAATGAATACTAACGTATCATCATAGTGGGAATGAATACTAATGTATCATCATCATAGTGGGAATGAATACTAACGTATAATCATAGTGGGAATGAATACTAATGTATCATCATCATAGTGGGAATGAATACTAACGTATCATCATAGTGGGAATGAATACTAACGTATCATCATCATAGTGGGAATGAATACTAATGTATCATCATCATAGTGGGAATGAATACTAATGTATCATCATCATAGTGGGAATGAATACTAATGTATCATCATAGTGGGAATGAATACTAACGTATCATCATAGTGGGAATGAATACTAACGTATCATCATAGTGGGAATGAATACTAACGTATCATCATAGTGGGAATGAATACTAATGTATCATCATCATAGTGGGAATGAATACTAATGTATCATCATAGTGGGAATGAATACTAATGTATCATCATAGTGGGAATGAATACTAACGTATCATCATCATAGTGGGAATGAATACTAATGTATCATCATCATAGTGGGAATGAATACTAACGTATCATCATCATAGTGGGAATGAATACTAATGTATCATCATCATAGTGGGAATGAATACTAATGTATCATCATAGTGGGAATGAATACTAACGTATCATCATCATAGTGGGAATGAATACTAACGTATCATCATCATAGTGGGAATGAATACTAACGTATCATCATCATAGTGGGAATGAATACTAACGTATCATCATCATAGTGGGAATGAATACTAATGTATCATCATAGTGGGAATGAATACTAACATATCATCATAGTGGGAATGAATACTAACGTATCATCATAGTGGGAATGAATACTAACGTATCATCATAGTGGGAATGAATACTAATGTATCATCATCATAGTGGGAATGAATACTAACGTATCATCATAGTGGGAATGAATACTAACATATCATCATAGTGGGAATGAATACTAACGTATCATCATAGTGGGAATGAATACTAACGTATCATCATAGTGGGAATGAATACTAATGTATCATCATCATAGTGGGAATGAATACTAACGTATCATCATAGTGGGAATGAATACTAACGTATCATCATCATAGTGGGAATGAATACTAACGTATCATCATCATAGTGGGAATGAATACTAACGTATCATCATAGTGGGAATGAATACTAACGTATCATCATCATAGTGGGAATGAATACTAATGTATCATCATAGTGGGAATGAATACTAACGTATCATCATAGTGGGAATGAATACTAACGTATCATCATCATAGTGGGAATGAATACTAACGTATCATCATCATAGTGGGAATGAATACTAACGTATCATCATCATAGTGTGAATGAATACTAATGTATCATCATCATAGTGGGAATGAATACTAACGTATCATCATAGTGGGAATGAATACTAATGTATCATCATCATAGTGGGAATGAATACTAATGTATCATCATAGTGGGAATGAATACTAACGTATCATCATCATAGTGGGAATGAATACTAACGTATCATCATCATAGTGGGAATGAATACTAATGTATCATCATAGTGGGAATGAATACTAACGTATCATCATCAAAGTGGGAATGAATACTAATGTATCATCATAGTGGGAATGAATAGTGGGAATGAATACTAACGTATCATCATCATAGTGGGAATGAATACTAACGTATCATCATCATAGTGGGAATGAATACTAACGTATCATCATCATAGTGGGAATGAATACTAACGTATCATCATCATAGTGGGAATGAATACTAATGTATCATCATCATAGTGGGAATGAATACTAACGTATCATCATCATAGTGGGAATGAATACTAATGTATCATCATAGTGGGAATGAATACTAATGTATCATCATAGTGGGAATGAATACTAACGTATCATCATCATAGTGGGAATGAATACTAACGTATCATCATAGTGGGAATGAATACTAATGTATCATCATAGTGGGAATGAATACTAATGTATCATCATCATAGTGGGAATGAATACTAACGTATCATCATAGTGGGAATGAATACTAATGTATCATCATCATAGTGGGAATGAATACTAATGTATCATCATAGTGGGAATGAATACTAACGTATCATCATCATAGTGGGAATGAATACTAACGTATCATCATCATAGTGGGAATGAATACTAACGTATCATCATCATAGTGGGAATGAATACTAATGTATCATCATAGTGGGAATGAATACTAACGTATCATCATCATAGTGGGAATGAATACTAATGTATCATCATCATAGTGGGAATGAATACTAATGTATCATCATCATAGTGGGAATGAATACTAATGTATCATCATCATAGTGGGAATGAATACTAATGTATCATCATAGTGGGAATGAATACTAATGTATCATCATCATAGTGGGAATGAATACTAATGTATCATCATCATAGTGGGAATGAATACTAATGTATCATCATCATAGTGGGAATGAATACTAATGTATCATCATCATAGTGGGAATGAATACTAACGTATCATCATAGTGGGAATGAATACTAACGTATCATCATCATAGTGGGAATGAATACTAATGTATCATCATAGTGGGAATGAATACTAATGTATCATCATAGTGGGAATGAATACTAACGTATCATCATCATAGTGGGAATGAATACTAATGTATCATCATAGTGGGAATGAATACTAATGTATCATCATAGTGGGAATGAATACTAATGTATCATCATCATAGTGGGAATGAATACTAACGTATCATCATAGTGGGAATGAATACTAACGTATCATCATCATAGTGGGAATGAATACTAATGTATCATCATAGTGGGAATGAATACTAATGTATCATCATAGTGGGAATGAATACTAATGTATCATCATCATAGTGGGAATGAATACTAACGTATCATCATCATAGTGGGAATGAATACTAATGTATCATCATCATAGTGGGAATGAATACTAATGTATCATCATCATAGTGGGAATGAATACTAATGTATCATCATCATAGTGGGAATGAATACTAATGTATCATCATCATAGTGGGAATGAATACTAACGTATCATCATCATAGTGGGAATGAATACTAACGTATCATCATAGTGGGAATGAATACTAATGTATCATCATCATAGTGGGAATGAATACTAATGTATCATCATAGTGGGAATGAATACTAACGTATCATCATAGTGGGAATGAATACTAACGTATCATCATCATAGTGGGAATGAATACTAATGTATCATCATCATAGTGGGAATGAATACTAATGTATCATCATCATAGTGGTAATGAATACTAATGTATCATCATCATAGTGGGAATGAATACTAACATATCATCATAGTGGGAATGAATACTAACGTATCATCATCATAGTGGGAATGAATACTAACGTATCATCATCATAGTGGGAATGAATACTAATGTATCATCATCATAGTGGGAATGAATACTAACGTATCATCATCATAGTGGGAATGAATACTAACGTATCATCATAGTGGGAATGAATACTAATGTATCATCATAGTGGGAATGAATACTAATGTATCATCATCATAGTGGGAATGAATACTAACGTATCATCATCATAGTGGGAATGAATATTAACGTATCATCATCATAGTGGGAATGAATACTAATGTATCATCATAGTGGGAATGAATACTAACGTATCATCATCATAGTGGGAATGAATACTAACGTATCATCATAGTGGGAATGAATACTAATGTATCATCATCATAGTGGGAATGAATACTAACGTATCATCATCATAGTGGGAATGAATACTAACGTATCATCATAGTGGGAATGAATACTAACGTATCATCATAGTGGGAATGAATACTAACGTATCATCATAGTGGGAATGAATACTAACGTATCATCATCATAGTGGGAATGAATACTAATGTATCATCATCATAGTGGGAATGAATACTAATGTATCATCATAGTGGGAATGAATACTAACGTATCATCATCATAGTGGGAATGAATACTAACGTATCATCATAGTGGGAATGAATACTAATGTATCATCATAGTGGGAATGAATACTAACGTATCATCATAGTGGGAATGAATACTAATGTATCATCATAGTGGGAATGAATACTAACGTATCATCATAGTGGGAATGAATACTAATGTATCATCATCATAGTGGGAATGAATACTAACGTATCATCATCATAGTGGGAATGAATACTAATGTATCATCATCATAGTGGGAATGAATACTAATGTATCATCATCATAGTGGGAATGAATACTAATGTATCATCATCATAGTGGGAATGAATACTAATGTATCATCATCATAGTGGGAATGAATACTAATGTATCATCATCATAGTGGGAATGAATACTAATGTATCATCATCATAGTGGGAATGAATACTAACGTATCATCATAGTGGGAATGAATACTAACGTATCATCATCATAGTGGGAATGAATACTAATGTATCATCATCATAGTGGGAATGAATACTAATGTATCATCATCATAGTGGGAATGAATACTAATGTATCATCATAGTGGGAATGAATACTAATGTATCATCATCATAGTGGGAATGAATACTAACGTATCATCATCATAGTGGGAATGAATACTAATGTATCATCATCATAGTGGGAATGAATACTAACGTATCATCATAGTGGGAATGAATACTAATGTATCATCATCATAGTGGGAATGAATACTAATGTATCATCATCATAGTGGGAATGAATACTAATGTATCATCATCATAGTGGGAATGAATACTAATGTATCATCATAGTGGGAATGAATACTAATGTATCATCATCATAGTGGGAATGAATACTAATGTATCATCATCATAGTGGGAATGAATACTAACGTATCATCATCATAGTGGGAATGAATACTAATGTATCATCATAGTGGGAATGAATACTAATGTATCATCATCATAGTGGGAATGAATACTAACGTATCATCATCATAGTGGGAATGAATACTAATGTATCATCATCATAGTGGGAATGAATACTAATGTATCATCATCATAGTGGGAATGAATACTAACGTATCATCATCATAGTGGGAATGAATACTAATGTATCATCATCATAGTGGGAATGAATACTAATGTATCATCATAGTGGGAATGAATACTAATGTATCATCATAGTGGGAATGAATACTAATGTATCATCATAGTGGGAATGAATACTAATGTATCATCATAGTGGGAATGAATACTAACGTATCATCATAGTGGGAATGAATACTAATGTATCATCATAGTGGGAATGAATACTAATGTATCATCATAGTGGGAATGAATACTAATGTATCATCATCATAGTGGGAATGAATACTAATGTATCATCATAGTGGGAATGAATACTAACGTATCATCATAGTGGGAATGAATACTAATGTATCATCATCATAGTGGGAATGAATACTAATGTATCATCATCATAGTGGGAATGAATACTAACGTATCATCATCATAGTGGGAATGAATACTAATGTATCATCATCATAGTGGGAATGAATACTAATGTATCATCATCATAGTGGGAATGAATACTAACGTATCATCATCATAGTGGGAATGAATACTAATGTATCATCATCATAGTGGGAATGAATACTAATGTATCATCATAGTGGGAATGAATACTAATGTATCATCATAGTGGGAATGAATACTAATGTATCATCATAGTGGGAATGAATACTAATGTATCATCATAGTGGGAATGAATACTAACGTATCATCATAGTGGGAATGAATACTAATGTATCATCATAGTGGGAATGAATACTAATGTATCATCATAGTGGGAATGAATACTAATGTATCATCATCATAGTGGGAATGAATACTAATGTATCATCATAGTGGGAATGAATACTAACGTATCATCATAGTGGGAATGAATACTAACGTATCATCATCATAGTGGGAATGAATACTAATGTATCATCATCATAGTGGGAATGAATACTAATGTATCATCATAGTGGGAATGAATACTAACGTATCATCATAGTGGGAATGAATACTAACGTATCATCATCATAGTGGGAATGAATACTAACGTATCATCATAGTGGGAATGAATACTAACGTATCATCATCATAGTGGGAATGAATACTAACGTATCATCATAGTGGGAATGAATACTAACGTATCATCATCATAGTGGGAATGAATACTAACGTATCATCATCATAGTGGGAATGAATACTAACGTATCATCATAGTGGGAATGAATACTAATGTATCATCATCATAGTGGGAATGAATACTAACGTATCATCATAGTGGGAATGAATACTAACGTATCATCATCATAGTGGGAATGAATACTAATGTATCATCATCATAGTGGGAATGAATACTAATGTATCATCATCATAGTGGGAATGAATACTAATGTATCATCATCATAGTGGGAATGAATACTAACGTATCATCATCATAGTGGGAATGAATACTAATGTATCATCATCATAGTGGGAATGAATACTAACGTATCATCATAGTGGGAATGAATACTAACGTATCATCATAGTGGGAATGAATACTAACGTATCATCATAGTGGGAATGAATACTAATGTATCATCATCATAGTGGGAATGAATACTAATGTATCATCATCATAGTGGGAATGAATACTAATGTATCATCATAGTGGGAATGAATACTAACGTATCATCATCATAGTGGGAATGAATACTAATGTATCATCATCATAGTGGGAATGAATACTAACGTATCATCATCATAGTGGGAATGAATACTAACGTATCATCATCATAGTGGGAATGAATACTAACGTATCATCATAGTGGGAATGAATACTAACGTATCATCATAGTGGGAATGAATACTAACGTATCATCATAGTGGGAATGAATACTAATGTATCATCATAGTGGGAATGAATACTAACGTATCATCATCATAGTGGGAATGAATACTAACGTATCATCATCATAGTGGGAATGAATACTAATGTATCATCATCATAGTGGGAATGAATACTAATGTATCATCATCATAGTGGGAATGAATACTAACGTATCATCATCATAGTGGGAATGAATACTAACGTATCATCATCATAGTGGGAATGAATACTAATGTATCATCATCATAGTGGGAATGAATACTAATGTATCATCATCATAGTGGGAATGAATACTAATGTATCATCATAGTGGGAATGAATACTAACGTATCATCATCATAGTGGGAATGAATACTAATGTATCATCATAGTGGGAATGAATACTAATGTATCATCATAGTGGGAATGAATACTAATGTATCATCATCATAGTGGGAATGAATACTAATGTATCATCATCATAGTGGGAATGAATACTAATGTATCATCATAGTGGGAATGAATACTAACGTATCATCATCATAGTGGGAATGAATACTAATGTATCATCATCATAGTGGGAATGAATACTAATGTATCATCATCATAGTGGGAATGAATACTAATGTATCATCATCATAGTGGGAATGAATACTAATGTATCATCATAGTGGGAATGAATACTAACGTATCATCATCATAGTGGGAATGAATACTAATGTATCATCATAGTGGGAATGAATACTAATGTATCATCATCATAGTGGGAATGAATACTAACGTATCATCATCATAGTGGGAATGAATACTAATGTATCATCATCATAGTGGGAATGAATACTAATGTATCATCATCATAGTGGGAATGAATACTAACGTATCATCATAGTGGGAATGAATACTAACGTATCATCATCATAGTGGGAATGAATACTAATGTATCATCATCATAGTGGGAATGAATACTAATGTATCATCATCATAGTGGGAATGAATACTAATGTATCATCATCATAGTGGGAATGAATACTAACGTATCATCATCATAGTGGGAATGAATACTAATGTATCATCATCATAGTGGGAATGAATACTAACGTATCATCATAGTGGGAATGAATACTAACGTATCATCATAGTGGGAATGAATACTAACGTATCATCATAGTGGGAATGAATACTAACGTATCATCATAGTGGGAATGAATACTAATGTATCATCATAGTGGGAATGAATACTAACGTATCATCATCATAGTGGGAATGAATACTAACGTATCATCATCATAGTGGGAATGAATACTAATGTATCATCATCATAGTGGGAATGAATACTAATGTATCATCATCATAGTGGGAATGAATACTAACGTATCATCATCATAGTGGGAATGAATACTAACGTATCATCATCATAGTGGGAATGAATACTAATGTATCATCATCATAGTGGGAATGAATACTAATGTATCATCATCATAGTGGGAATGAATACTAATGTATCATCATAGTGGGAATGAATACTAACGTATCATCATCATAGTGGGAATGAATACTAATGTATCATCATAGTGGGAATGAATACTAATGTATCATCATAGTGGGAATGAATACTAATGTATCATCATCATAGTGGGAATGAATACTAATGTATCATCATCATAGTGGGAATGAATACTAATGTATCATCATAGTGGGAATGAATACTAACGTATCATCATCATAGTGGGAATGAATACTAATGTATCATCATCATAGTGGGAATGAATACTAATGTATCATCATCATAGTGGGAATGAATACTAATGTATCATCATCATAGTGGGAATGAATACTAATGTATCATCATAGTGGGAATGAATACTAACGTATCATCATCATAGTGGGAATGAATACTAATGTATCATCATAGTGGGAATGAATACTAATGTATCATCATCATAGTGGGAATGAATACTAACGTATCATCATCATAGTGGGAATGAATACTAATGTATCATCATCATAGTGGGAATGAATACTAATGTATCATCATCATAGTGGGAATGAATACTAACGTATCATCATAGTGGGAATGAATACTAACGTATCATCATCATAGTGGGAATGAATACTAATGTATCATCATCATAGTGGGAATGAATACTAATGTATCATCATCATAGTGGGAATGAATACTAATGTATCATCATCATAGTGGGAATGAATACTAACGTATCATCATCATAGTGGGAATGAATACTAATGTATCATCATCATAGTGGGAATGAATACTAACGTATCATCATAGTGGGAATGAATACTAACGTATCATCATAGTGGGAATGAATACTAACGTATCATCATAGTGGGAATGAATACTAACGTATCATCATAGTGGGAATGAATACTAATGTATCATCATAGTGGGAATGAATACTAACGTATCATCATCATAGTGGGAATGAATACTAACGTATCATCATCATAGTGGGAATGAATACTAATGTATCATCATCATAGTGGGAATGAATACTAATGTATCATCATCATAGTGGGAATGAATACTAACGTATCATCATCATAGTGGGAATGAATACTAACGTATCATCATCATAGTGGGAATGAATACTAATGTATCATCATCATAGTGGGAATGAATACTAATGTATCATCATCATAGTGGGAATGAATACTAATGTATCATCATAGTGGGAATGAATACTAATGTATCATCATAGTGGGAATGAATACTAATGTATCATCATCATAGTGGGAATGAATACTAATGTATCATCATCATAGTGGGAATGAATACTAATGTATCATCATAGTGGGAATGAATACTAACGTATCATCATCATAGTGGGAATGAATACTAATGTATCATCATCATAGTGGGAATGAATACTAATGTATCATCATCATAGTGGGAATGAATACTAATGTATCATCATCATAGTGGGAATGAATACTAATGTATCATCATAGTGGGAATGAATACTAACGTATCATCATCATAGTGGGAATGAATACTAATGTATCATCATAGTGGGAATGAATACTAATGTATCATCATCATAGTGGGAATGAATACTAACGTATCATCATCATAGTGGGAATGAATACTAATGTATCATCATCATAGTGGGAATGAATACTAATGTATCATCATCATAGTGGGAATGAATACTAACGTATCATCATAGTGGGAATGAATACTAACGTATCATCATCATAGTGGGAATGAATACTAATGTATCATCATCATAGTGGGAATGAATACTAATGTATCATCATCATAGTGGGAATGAATACTAATGTATCATCATCATAGTGGGAATGAATACTAACGTATCATCATCATAGTGGGAATGAATACTAATGTATCATCATCATAGTGGGAATGAATACTAACGTATCATCATAGTGGGAATGAATACTAACGTATCATCATAGTGGGAATGAATACTAACGTATCATCATAGTGGGAATGAATACTAACGTATCATCATAGTGGGAATGAATACTAATGTATCATCATAGTGGGAATGAATACTAACGTATCATCATCATAGTGGGAATGAATACTAACGTATCATCATCATAGTGGGAATGAATACTAATGTATCATCATCATAGTGGGAATGAATACTAATGTATCATCATCATAGTGGGAATGAATACTAACGTATCATCATCATAGTGGGAATGAATACTAACGTATCATCATCATAGTGGGAATGAATACTAATGTATCATCATCATAGTGGGAATGAATACTAATGTATCATCATCATAGTGGGAATGAATACTAATGTATCATCATAGTGGGAATGAATACTAACGTATCATCATCATAGTGGGAATGAATACTAATGTATCATCATAGTGGGAATGAATACTAATGTATCATCATAGTGGGAATGAATACTAATGTATCATCATCATAGTGGGAATGAATACTAATGTATCATCATCATAGTGGGAATGAATACTAATGTATCATCATAGTGGGAATGAATACTAACGTATCATCATCATAGTGGGAATGAATACTAATGTATCATCATCATAGTGGGAATGAATACTAATGTATCATCATCATAGTGGGAATGAATACTAATGTATCATCATCATAGTGGGAATGAATACTAATGTATCATCATAGTGGGAATGAATACTAACGTATCATCATCATAGTGGGAATGAATACTAATGTATCATCATAGTGGGAATGAATACTAATGTATCATCATCATAGTGGGAATGAATACTAACGTATCATCATCATAGTGGGAATGAATACTAATGTATCATCATCATAGTGGGAATGAATACTAATGTATCATCATCATAGTGGGAATGAATACTAACGTATCATCATCATAGTGGGAATGAATACTAACGTATCATCATCATAGTGGGAATGAATACTAACGTATCATCATAGTGGGAATGAATACTAACGTAACGGCACCATTCCTCACGCCCACTGTTCCAACCTATGGCCTCTCTCTTGCAATTATCACCTTCCACTCACTCAACCAATGGGTGTAAATCTTGATAGGTAATTATGTCAACATGTTCTCTCACATGCTTTTTTTCAGCAACAGTTGTCAACAACCATCCAATAATGATGCAGAAAAGCTAATCCATGCTTTTGTCACTTCTAGATTAGATTACTGCAATGCTCTACTCTCCGGCTACCCGGATAAAGCACTAAATAAACTTCAATTAGTGCTAAACACGGCTGATAGAATCCTGACTAGAACCAAAAGATTTGATCATTTTACTCCCGTGCTAGCCTCTCTACACTGGCTTCCTGTTAAGGCTAGGGCTGATTTCAAGGTTTTACTGCTAACCTACAAAGCATTACATGGGCTTGCTCCTACTTATCTCTCAGATTTGGTCCTGCCGTACATACCTACACGTACGCTCCGTTCACAAGACGCAGGCCTTCTTATTGTCCCTAGAATCTCTAAGCAAACAGCTGAAGGCAGGGCTTTCTCCTATAGAGCTCCATTTTTATGGAATGGTCTGCCTTTCCATGTGAGAGACGCAGACTCCGTCTCAACCTTTAAGTCTTTACTGAAGACTCATCTCTTCAGTAGGTCCTATGATTGAGTGTAGTCTGGCCCAGGGGTGCAAGGGTGAACGGCAAGGCTCTGGAGCGACGAACCACCCTTGCTGTCTCTGCCTGGTCGGCTCCCGTCTCTCCATTGGGATTCTCTGCATCTGACTCTATTAAGGGGGGCTGAGTCACTGGCTTACTGGTGGTTTCCATGCCATCCCTAGGAGGGGTGCGTCACTTCCTGTCCGGTTTACCGTGTTGTGTTGGCATGTGCCCCTGGCTATCTGTAAATTTAAAAAACTAGAATGTGGCTGTCTGCTTTGCTTAATATAAGGAATTTGAAATTATTTATAATTGTACTTTTACTTTTGATAATTAAGTATATTTTAGCAATTACATTTACTTTCGATACTTTATATTTAAAATCAAATACTTTTACTCAACTATTTTACTGGGTGACTTTCACTTTTACTACAGACATTTTCTATTAAGGAACCTTTACTTTCACTCAAGTGTGACATTTGGGTACGTTTTCCACCACTGGTTGATTGTGTGGTTTGGATTATCTTGCTGCATGACCCAGCTGTGCTTCAGCTTCAGCTCACAGACGGATGGCCCAACACAGAGCAGAATTCATGGTTCCTTCTAGTAAGGCAAGTCGTCCAGGTCCTGAGGCAGTAAAGCATCCCCAAACCATCACTATACGCTTGACCGTTGGTATGAGGTTCTTAATGTGGAATACAGTGTTTGGCTTTCACCAGACTTAATAGGACCCATCTCAACCAAAAGGTTGACTCAAGTTTAACAAAAAGCACCTGGAAGCACCTGGAAGTCTACGGACAGATGAATCAAAAGTATAACTTTTTGGATGAAATGGCTCCCATTATGCCTGGCGAAAATCTAACTGTGCAATGTCCACTGTCATATCGCAGAATATTTTGATGTACATTTTAATAAGATAGTTGGGACATGAATTCACACCGGATTCAAAAATTATTTTACATTTAATTTTAAAGTTAATTCAAACAGGACTGAAATATAATTTTTAGTTTAAAATAATTAATTCAAACATGATCCAAATATTATTTTTAGTTTTTTAAATCTTTAATTCAAACAGGATTTAAATACCCTTTTAAGTGTTTTTAAAGTTTGATCTTTTAGAAAGCTTGTTGTTGCACCATGTGCAGCACTCACCCACACATCTGAGCTCTCACTTCCTGCATGTGGCTTCCCACATGATTAACAGCCTGCAGAATCTTTGCCAACTACCGCAACATAGAACACACCGTAATACACAGCACAACTAGGCAGCACACCTCATTTGAAATGAATAATTATTGTAGTTTGATGCAATTGACCAATCACTGTAGCCACTGTAAGAAAGTGTTTCCAACTAACGGCTCTGCTTGTAAGAGACAAAGGCTAATCTTTGGAAAAGTAAGAAAATAAGTACTATTTAATATATGAAGTGTGCGAAAATAGGTTGGATACTTCTTTATATAATTTGATCTGCCACTTTACAAGAAATGTATGTCATTTATGAAGTTTGCTTGTAATCCATTTGTTCAGGATTCCATCTTCTGCCCCAACTCCAGAGCAGATTGAGATGGTTGGTTACCATGCCAACACTAACCATGGTTCCTCTGAGCAGCAGGCTGTTGTCGTGGAGACCAGAGTCTAACAAGAGCCAGGGAGAATAATATGAAAAGTAACTGTCTTGTATGTCTCTCTCTCTCTCTCTCTCTCTCTCTCTCTCTCTCTCTCTCTCTCTCCATCTCTCTCTGTCTCCCCATCTCTCTCTGTCTCTCTCCATCTCTCTCTGTCTCTCTCCATCTCTCTCCATCTCACTCCTTCTCTCAATCAGAGAGAGAGCGAGAGAGAGAGAGATAGTGAATTACATTGAACAAAAATATTAACGCAACATGTATTGTACAAGTGTTGGTCCCATGTTTCATGCAGTGAGTAGTTATACATGGAACCAAAAGGGTTCTTCGGCTGTCCCTTTAGGAGAACCCATTTTGTTCCAGGGAGAATCTGTTTTGGTTCCGTGTAGAACCCCTCTGTATAAAGCGTGTGTCAAACTCATTCCATGCAGGGTCAAGTGTCTGTGGGTTTTCTCTCCACCCTTGTACTTGATTGATGAATTAAGGTCACTGATTTGTAAGGAACTCCCTTCACCTGGTTGTCTAGGAGACCCTCAGCCTTCCGTGGAATGTGTTTGACACCCCTGCTGTAAAGAGTCCTACATGGAACTCAAAAGGGTTCTTCAAAGAGTTCTCCTATGGGGACAGTCGAAGAACCCTTTTAGGTTCTAGATAGTACCTTTCTTTCTAAGAGTGTTTATAGGGGAAAGGGTGCCATTTGGGACACATCCTACCTTACTACAAGACATTTGTTCCAAATATAGGGACTGATATACATTTACTGGGAGGGGGGGAAGGTAAGGCAGGAGAAAGAGCAGTGAATAATGATGCGAAAGGCCTGAATGTTGGGCTTTTATTCAGCAATGTTGAATGTTTCATTCCATTTGGATCAGTTGTGGGTCTCTGGACAATCTACAAGGTTTAGAAAGACATAATAGCAGGCCAGTCTGTATGTTTACCTCTGATGCTGAATGTGCTGTTTGCTCCCAGCAGGCCCCATTATTCAGGAAAACTTAATGCTCCCAGCAGGCCCCATTATTCAGGAAAACTTAATGCTCCCAGCAGGCCCCATTATTCAGGAAAACCTAATGCTCCCAGCAGGCCCCGTTATTCAGGAAAGCTTAATGCTCCCAGCAGGCCCAGTTATTCAGGAAAGCTTAATGCTCCCAGCAGGCCCAGTTATTCAGGAAAGCTTAATGCTCCCAGCAGGCCCAGTTATTCAGGAAAGCTTAATGCTCCCAGCAGGCCCAGTTATTCAGGAAAGCTTAATGCTCCCAGCAGGCCCAGTTATTCAGGAAAGCTTAATGCTCCCAAGAGGCCCCATTATTCAGGAAAGCTTAATGCTCCCAGCAGGCCCAGTTATTCAGGAAAGCTTAATGCTCCCAGCAGGCCCAGTTATTCAGGAAAGCTTAATGCTCCCAGCAGGCCCAGTTATTCAGGAAAGCTTAATGCTCCCAGCAGGCCCAGTTATTCAGGAAAGCTTAATGCTCCCAGCAGGCCCAGTTATTCAGGAAAGCTTAAGGTGCGCTCTTTCTCCGATCCAAGTGGCAATTCCTCGCTGAACTAGAACCAATAATATTTATTTAATTTCACTTTTACAATGTACCTTTTATGTGTGGCATCGACACAACCAGTCACAATGTTTTAATCTGATTAGGCTACTTCAAAAGTCTCCTGTAGGCTACCTGCTCATGTTCGTCGACCCCAAGTTTTAAACAAATATATTTAAATAAGTCGTACTTCATTAACATATTTTAATATATTTAACACTGTTCGTGATAAATATACATACTTAAGAATATTTAAAATGATCTAAAATGGAACAATTTTAAATACATTTAATGCGTTTAATGTACAATTTATTATTATTTTATTATCATTTAAATATATTAAATACATTTAAAATGGTTAACATTGGGACACGTTTTTTGTGTTAAGTATATTCTAGGTATTAAAAGATAAAATGTTACGTATAGTTCTCCTAAATAAGAAGTATATTAAAATGGTATTTGAATTAGACTTCCTGTATTTTATTTACAAATAAAGTGTATTTCTAACGTGTTTCAAGTATACTTTTACAAATAGACTTCTACTCATGAACCACTGTTGTAATTAGCCATGTAAAGGTTACAAAGGCATCTTCTCAGCCAATGTTAACACACTATTTACAAAGCAGTTGTTTCTGGAGCAGCAATTTACATCTTTTTTATAACTGTGCACCAGTGGCACTTCACACTTTAGTTGTTCACATTACGGTGATAAATCAACATAAAAAGTGTTATGTGTAATATGTAATGTGTAATTAAAAGTATAACATTATTTAGTTGGAAAATGAACATCAAAACATTTGAATAAGCTAAATACAGCGGGTGAAATAAGTATTGAACACGTGACCATTTTTCTCAGTAAATATATTTCCAAAGGTGCTATTTGTACAAAAGCCTTTGTTGGTAATGACAGCTTCAAGACGCCTCCTGTATGGAGAAACTAGTCGCATGCATTGCTCTGGTGTGATTTTGGCCCATTCTTCCACACAAACAGTCTTCAAATCTTGAAGGTTCCGTGGGCCTCTTCTATGAATCTTAATCTTCAGTTCTTTCCATAGATTTTCAATGGGATTTAAGTCAGGTGATTGGCTGGGCCATTCTAGCAGCTTTATTTTCTTTCTTTGAAACCAATTTAGAGTTTCCTAGGCTGTGTGTTTGGGATCATTGTCTTGCTGAAATGTCCACCCTCGTTTCATCTTCATCATCCTGGTAGATGGCAGCAGATTTTTGTCAAGAATGTCTTGGTAAATTTGCCCATTCATCCTTCCTTCAATTATGTGAAGTTTGCCAGTACCATTTGCTGAAAAGCAGCCCCACACCATGATGTTCCCACCTCCAAACTTCACTGTTGGTATGGTGTTTTTAGGGTGATGTGCAGTGCCATTTCTCCTCCAAACATGGTGTGTATTATGACATCCAAACAGTTCAATTTTGCTCTCATCTGACCACACTATATTCTCCCAGTATTTCACTGGCTTTTCCAAATGTTGTGCAGCAAACTTTAAACGAGCTTCAACATGCTTTTTTTCCAGCAATGGAGTCTTGCGTGGTGAGCGTGCATACAGGCCATGGCGGTGGAGTGCATTACTTACTGTTTTCTTTGAGACAACAGTACCTGCTAATTACAGGTCTTTTTGAAGCTCTCCACAAGTGGTCCTTGGCTCTTGGACAACTCTTCTGATTATTCTTTTCACTCCTCTGTCAGAAATCTTGCGAGGAGCACCTGGTCGAGGCAAATGTATGGTGAAATGATTGTCTTTCAACTTCCGTATTATGGCCCCAACAGTGCTCACTTGTCAGGCTCTGGCCTATTTGCTTCTCTATGTAGCCATGGTCAGAGTCTGACAGTTCTATCATTTCTGTTTCTGGTGGTGGTTTGTGTGGGATCCCTAATTAGAGGCAGCTGTAGCGCATCGTCTCTAATTAGGAATCCTACATAGGTTGGTAGATTTTCAAACTGGGTTGTGGGTCGTTGCCGTTATATGTCACAGTCACGGTGAAAGTAAGTGTGCTATGTGTTACGTCCGTTCATTTCATGTTTGTTTTGTAGACGTGACGTTTGTGCATCGAGTGTTTGTTTGTTCTGTAGTTCGTCATTCGTTTTGTATATATATACATAGTATATTAATAAAATGTCGAACTACTATCCCTGCGCTGCGCCTTGGTCTCCCTCTGCACCCGCACGTGACAAAACGACCCACTACTACGAGACCAAGCAGCGTAACTGGGGAGAGACGGAGAGAGAGGAAGTGACGCGTTATGTGCGACGCGCGTGACGGGGAAACGCCCGCAAACAACCCCAAGGTAATTTTTTTGGGGGGCTATGGGGGTGGTCTGGCTACAGGGAGGAGAGCCAATACCACCTCCCCGGTGGAGCATGGAGAGGCCGAAGTATGGATGGGGGACTCAGAGCAAGGTGGAGGAGGAGTATCTGGAGGAGCATTTTGGAGAGGTTCTGGAGGAATTGGTGGAGATAGAGGAAGAGGTCGAGAGAGAGATGGCGGAGTGGTCCAGTCCAGGTCCGATCGTCTACTCCACCCCCATGCCAGAGCAGTCCGATCCACCGGTGCCCAGTCCGGGTCCGGTCGTTGTCTCCACTCCCATGCCAGAGCAATCCGCTTCACCGATGTCCATTCCGGGTCCAGCCGTCTGCTCCGCTCCTGAGCCAGAGCAGTCCGCTCCCCCGGTGCCCAGTCCGGGTCCAGCCGGCGTGCGCCTAGCCAGGTGCTTCCTGTGCCAGCTCCACGCACCCGACATCCGCTCCACCGATGCCCAATCGGGGTCCAGCCGTCTGCTCCGCTCCAGTGCCTGAGCAGGCCGCTCCACCGGTGCCCAATCCGTGTCCAGCCGTCTGCTCCGCTCCAGTGCCTGAGCAGTCCGCTCCACCGGTGCCCAATCCGGGTCCAGCCGTATGCTCCGCTCCAGTGCCTGAGCAATCCGTTCCACCGGTGCCCATTCCGGGTCCAGCCGTCTGCTCCGCTCCTGAGCCAGAGCAGTCCGCTCCCCCGGTGCCCAGTCCGGGTCCAGCCGTCTGCTCCGCTCCAGTGCCTGAGCAGTCCGCTCCACTGGTGCCCAATCCGGGTCCAGCCGTCTGCTCCGCTCCAGTGCCAGAGCAGTCCGCTCCACCGGTGCCCATTCCGGGTCCGGCCGTCTGCTCCGCTTCTGAGCCAGAGCAGTCCGCTCCCCTGGTGCCCAGTCCGGGCCCGGTTGTTTTCCCCGCTCCATGGCCGGAGCCGTTTGCCCCACCGGTGCCCAGTCCGGGCCCGGTTGTTTTCCCTGCTCCATGGCCGGAGCCGTTTACCCCACCGGTGCCCAGTCCGGGCCCGGTTAATTGCCCAGCTCCATGGCCGGAGCCATTTGCCCCACCGGTGCCCAGTCTGGGCCCGGTTATAAAGAAGGGGCATGGAAGAAAACTGTCCACTTCGCCTGAGCCAGAACCTCCACCGACAGATCTTCCCTCCCTAATACCCCCCCTATGTATTTGTGTGTTTTCTTTGTCGTCCGGGAGTCTGTGCCTTGGGGGGGGGGATACTGTCAGGCTCTGGCCATAGAGAAGCCTATTTGCTGACAGGTCTATTCTTTCTGTTTCTGGTGGTGGTTTGTGTGGGATCCCTAATTAGAGGCAGCTGTAGCGCATCGTCTCAAATTAGGGATCCTACATAGGTTGGTAGATTTTCACACGGGGTTGTGGGTCGTTGTCACGGTGACAGTAAGTGTGCTATTTGTTACGTCCGTTCATTCGTGTTTGTTTTTGTGAACGTGACGTTGTGTCGTTAGTGTTTGTTTGGTGTTGTATAGTTCGTTCATATTGTGACATTTTATACATAGTATAAATAATAAAAATGACGAACTACTATCCCTGCGCTGCGCCTTGGTCTCCCTACGCACCCTCACGTGACAAGCACCTTTGGAAATATATTTACTGAGAAAAATGGTGACGTGTTCAATACTTATTTCACCCGCTGTATAAATCAAAACTTCACCAGCAGAAAAGGATGTAAAACGCTATTTATTTTGTACATGTCTTTTTGGAAGTGTACTTTAAATATATTATGTGGACAATTAAGTTAAATGTACTTTTTTGAAAGTATTTGAATGAATATACTGAATTAAAATTAAAGCGCATTAATTTAAATTACACTTTTATTAACTGTGTTGCTGTATGATAGTATATTACAGTTACAGAGACTTACAGTTAGTTAGTCATTTAGCAGACACTCTTATCCAGAGAGACTTACAGTTAGTTAGTCATTTAGCAGACACTCTTATCCAGAGAGACTTACAGTTAGTTAGTCATTTAGCAGACACTCTTATCCAGAGAGACTTACAGTTAGTTAGTCATTTAGCAGACACTCTTATCCAGAGAGACTTACAGTTAGTTAGTCATTTAGCAGACACTCTTATCCAGAGAGACTTACAGTTAGTTAGTCATTTAGCAGACACTCTTATCCAGAGAGACTTACAGTTAGTTAGTCATTTAGCAGACACTCTTATCCAGAGAGACTTACAGTTAGTTAGTCATTTAGCAGACACTCTTATCCAGAGAGACTTACAGTTAGTTAGTCATTTAGCAGACACTCTTATCCAGAGAGACTTACAGTTAGTTAGTCATTTAGCAGACACTCTTATCCAGAG